>VZRS01002207.1:686658-755493 GCA_013398055.1 Ifrita kowaldi | reverse complement strand
CGGGCGCGCCCCTGCTCCTGTCTCTCAGTGCCAGAGAGGAGAAGGGCTGGGGGGCGGCGGGCGCGACCGGCCCGAGGGAAGCGCCTCCCGCGCCGGGATATACCACGCTATAGCGGGATATGGGTTTCGGGTGATACCATGTCGGTGAGGCGAGCGGGCGCGGAGCCGCCGGATGCTGCGAGCGCGGGGCAGGGTCGGTGAGTGCGGAACGCTCACCGGTCCCTCCGCTGGGGGAGCTGGAGACGGTGGGGCGAGGGACGCTGGGGAAGCGCGAGCGCACAACTGCTGTGGAGCTGCGCGCTACTTTCAAAGCCCGGGCGGCCAGCGCGCTGCGGGGAGCGGCAGCCCCGGCTTCACCACAAAGCACCGCGGTTCCCGGGAGGGAAAAGTCGTGACAGCTGCCACGACGGAAGCTCTGACAGCTGGAAGTAACAACAGGGCCAAACTTTCTTCCCCTCCCCCATTTCAGAAATCTAGTTGTTTTTAGCCTCTCCCGAGCACGTAGGTATCAGAGCACAGGAGCGGTCCACAGCCGAGGCAGCGCCCGGCCCGTCGCGCACCTGCTGCCCGCGCCCCCGGCGTGGGGACCCGCGGCGCCGTGCGCGTTCCTGGGTACCCTGACGTGTCCGCGCAGCACCCGGGGCTGAGCCCGCTGTGTTCCCTCGCACGCACTCCGGGCTGGAAGTCACTGCAGCTCCCCAAGACTGGGAAAGTCATGCTCGTCATCGGTAGCCCTAGGCAATAATAACCGCAACTTTGCAAGCAGTGTTCCATACATCCAGTTCTCTTCGTTTGTTAGTCCAAATAAAAGCACTCGCTTCAACCTGTTTATGAGTTAAAGACAGGATTTGGATGAATGTTTTGTTTCCATTGCAGTTCCTTCCTTCACACAAAATAATTAGAAGAGCACAGAAGAGTACTGGTAGCTACCAATTACCTGGCAACTTGCTGGCACCCGGCACCAGATTGTGTAACAATTATTTAGAAGTCTAAGTACTTAACTCACTGAAAAGAGTAGTTTCACTGGTTTGTCACTCAAGTCTGTGGGGAAATTTATACATTCTCCCAGACATCCCAATTGACTTCGGCTTAACTTTGAGTCACCATGCCTGGAATATTTCACCACATGATCTAAAATCTATGATACAGTTTGAAATTAGCCTTAATCATGATTTTACAATAGAATAAAATCTTACTATTGATATGTTTTTCTAAAACAGAGGACAACATTGTTGAGACCTTACTCTGTGTTTTCAAACATTGCAGGGCCAGTGGAATTTCACCAAGATCTGCCATTAGCAGTCTTACATATTCTTGGTAACACCATTTTGAATAAAATTTTAATACAGGGCCAGTGGAATTTCACCAAGATCTGCCATTAGCAGTCTTACATATTCTTGGTAACACCATTTTGAATAAAATTTTAATGCACTGTAAGAGCAAGAAATTTTTCTTATTTTGAGTATGTAGGCCTTATTTAGAACACATAGAAGTGATCTTTCTCCTGCATACTATGGAGGTGGTCCTTCATATAGCATGTGTAGGTTGGGTTGAAATTGCAAGGCTTAACCACCATCTTTCAATAAATAATCCACAAGAAGCTACTAAGCAAATGCTTTTTTCACGAACTAGAGGTAAGTACAAGGGTGCTCAGCAGTTTGAGCACTATGGGCAGAGAACATTCTGCATTCTGTTCAGGGAACCCGGCAGTATGTAGGAGACTGTTCAAAGAAAAAAACGCAAGAGTTCAGGAACAACATAAAAACAAAGCCCAAAGCAGCTCCTGTGCTCAGGAAAGCCAGTGGCCTTTGTACTGGGTGCTGGCTTAAAGAGGCTAGAGCAGGAAGATACTCTTGTGTTTTGAACTCTCCCATAAATGAGAAAGCAGGAATTGTAATTACAGATCCTGAAAACAGATTTAATTGCATCAAAGGACTCTTATTTCTTTACAATTTCTCATCCTAACCAGGAAAATATACGGGTTATTTTGCTTAGCTGTGCTGCTTAGGAAGGACAATATTTATCTAGGTCAATTTTCTAGGTTTTCTAGTGAGAAGGACTGAATTGCATTCAGGTGAGTGCAATGTGAATGTGAAAGAAGTAATAGATTTGTTTACAGAAACAATGATTAAAAAGATGGGAAGGATTCAAGATAAAGACTTCTGGATTTTGAGCAAGAAGTCTGGGAAGGTGACGTAGTTTATGATTTCATCATGGTGAATAACTGCAATAAAACCTGGGAAGAGTATCTTACACATTCAGTTTGTGGTGCTTTCCTTGAAAGATGATGAAACAACAATGAGTAAGCAAATGGTTTGCACTGAACAAGAAGCATCTACATTTTGTTACCTAAGCTTAGGAAAAAAAAATAGGAGTTTCAAGGGGGATCTTGGCAGCACAAAATCTTCTTGGGGAGAAAAGTATTGCTGTATATGAATTCACAAATCTAATGAAGACAGATGAAGAGGAAAAAAGTTTTCAAGAAAAAAATTAAATTGAGGGCATTTCTATAAACCTAGTTGTTCAAACCACCCTGAGGTACTGTGTTTATTTCAGATGTTTCCCCAACATATCTGTCATACAAAGCTCCAGGGAGGGGCCACTCTGGTGAATTACACATCACTGTCTATCTTGCTGGATTAAATTTAATGAATGGGTATTTTCTTTGCTGCTTGTTCACTCAGCAATTGGTCCTCCAAGGATAAGGCTCTCTGCAGAAAGGTGAATTTAATCAATTATTAGTTCTATTACATCCTTCTATAGCCCACCCAGGATGCTGTTCCCCAGAAATGTTCTGAATTAATACCCTGACCACATCTTCTGGCCACAGAGCCATGAAGTTAAATGAAGGTTGGTGGAACATCACTGAAACCTGCATTGAGCACAGCTGGCCTGCCAGCACATGTTACTAATGGTTTTTAGAAACTGAGGAAAACTTAGGTTACAGCTCCAAGACACATTGGAGATAAACTTAGGAGAATCTTTTAAGTCTCAAGAATCTCCTAAGCTTCAAAGTAAAATACTGGCAGTTGAATTTCGAAGTTGCATTTAGAAAAAAAAAAGACAATTACTTATTGCCAGGAAGGCTGAACAGTTTCCTCACCTTACAAACCCCATTCCTGAAGAGTCCAAACCATCAGACTCACTTGCTACATTGTCAAATTCATGAGTGAAAAAGAACAAGAGTGGAAAGAAATGAGCACACTGTAGAATTGTCTGAAATGGTGGTTTAAGACCGTGCTGGGTTTCTCAAGCACAAAAAGCAGATGTTGGCCTGACAAGGAGGCAGGAGTCTCCATAACAGCATCCCACTGAAAGCTGTTGGAAAACAAAAGGCTGTGAGTGCATTTTTCAGCCTCACAACCGCAGTACTGTTGGCACAGCTTTGTAGAATTTACAGGATTTTAAGAAATAAAGTTTCTGGCTATTGTTGATTCAACCGATTTCCAGTGCAAGAAACATTATGCTGTTGTACAGTCTCTGTTTGCATCTGAGTGTCTCCTGCTCTGCAAGGACTTGTGAAAATGGGCCAACTGCTTCAACCAGATTTGACACAGGCTGAGAGTTTTCAACAATAGTTAATGTTCCTACCAGTTTCTTAAAAATAGAGAACCGGAGGGAGAGAGGAGAAAGAAAAACCTTGCAAGATCAATCAAAGGAAAGGTTACAGCAAGAGATCACCCCTTATAAACCTCTAGATAATCCTGTATAAGCCACACAAGACTGAAACCCGATGCATGTATTAGTCACAAGAAAAGCATTATTTTGAAGTTGCATCTTTTTTAAAACCAAAGTCAGTCAGCCAAGAGACACACATTGGGAGGGTAACTGGCTACTTTAATACTAGAGTTCACAGCACAATCTTTTACTCTGATATGCTAGTTTCTGTGTGACCAAGCAGTTTTATATGAAACACAAAGTGTTTGTTATACCTCTTTATGTATGCATAACACACTTAATGTATTTTTCAGATACAGGATGACATTAAATCCTTTGAAATTAAGTCCAAATAAGGGATCTTACTTTAAATATTCAGATTCTCTAGTATTTTTTTAAACATAGCTATATATAAACAGAGGCAAGTATACAGAGCCTAGAGTTTAGACTGCCATCTAAAACTAAACCAATGCAGTTTAAAAGCAAATCAGAAGCATTATAACTGCATATCTTTCATACTGAAGTATTAGTTATATTAGAAAAAGCAAAAAGGAGAAGCATGATCTTACATATAGGTGAGCTTTTTCCTTCAATTATTAATACTTTCAAATAAATTAGACAGTATTTTGAAATTCTGTCAGTCCAAATATTTCTTGACACCATCTAGATTTAGAATAAACATAGAAAAAAGTGACAAGTGTTAAAAAACATTACATGAAACAAATTGAGCTTCAAAAATCCAGTTATTTCTTGTATAGGTAAGTCTGAATGATAATTGTATCAAATAAAGTGAAAACAAAAGAATGAGAAAAAATAGGCCATAGAATTTAGATAAAGGTTATAAATTATACCACAAAGAGAAAATAATTTTAGTCACGTTTAGAGCTTATTTTGACATTTCCAAATCAAAATATTCTGGTTTTATTTTGAAAATAAATTTCTCATTTGAAAATATTTTACAGGACAAAATATGTATGAAGCGAAACATTTAGACTAAAGAAAATATTGTGCATTAACAGGAACTGATTGTTTTTTTCTTTTAAATACAAAAATCTGCATTTCACTTGAACTGAATGTTTCCCCCACCCCCTTATTTTTAATTTAGGTTTTGAATTCAGTAATACATTTTCCAGATGCACCAAGAAATAACAAACTTATGACTGAAGTCTTTCCTACCATAAGGTCTAAAGCAAGTGGGGAAAAGAAACTTGAATTCCCCAAATGCAAGCAAACAAGTGATCTATCAGAAACAATCACCAAGCTTCATGCTATTCTAAGATGACTAAAAGAATAGTACATGATGAATAGAAGGCATTAACTGCATCTGCATTGGAAAAAGACCTGACAACCACCTGTTCAAAAATCTGATCTGATTTAAAAATTGCTATCAGACATTTGCCTTGTCACTTCTAGAATAGTTTTAAAAACATCATTAGCAACTGGTGGGTTATCACTGTTTCAGCAACTGCCACGAAGGGATTCCCTCTGACAGTATATTGATGCAATTAGACATACATGAGATGAATATCAGTACTCTTGAGGAAGATAAGTGAAGTGTTTGTTCTTTTTATTGGTAGGCTGAAGTTTCTATTTTCACAGGGGTTGTAACCGGACTGGCTGATTTCCTAGGCGTCACAGCTAGAGCTATTTCAGAATTTGGTTTTCTGACTTCAGCACTTATTTTGCACTTATTATTTTTGGAACAGAAAGATGAAAGGCTATTCCCAGTGATTTTTTAATGCAGGAAATACCATTGAGAGGTAACTAATAAACTGAGGGACCTTCAACTAAACATCGTTTAGAAACAAACTGTTTAAAAGATCATTCCTATATCATTCTTAGCGTTATTCTTACATCAAAAGTCACGGAGGATGTAGTCATTTAAGGGATAAAACACTTATTTCTGTGTCTTCACTGAAGCAGTAATGTAGTACAACTACTGGCCAGAAATCAAGTTATTGCTTTCAAAAGGTTCTGTGTCTGCATTTAGTACCTGCTTACACCATGATCCTTAATAGTTTTGTTAAGACTTTAAGCAAGAAGAATGCATTTGTCAATTAATCTGAAAGTGCACTGAAATAATTATAAAATCATGTTCCCTCTGAAATTAATGTGCTTTTGATGAGGTTTGTGAGCAGAGCCCTTAACAGCCACTCCACATACTCACTTGGTGTATCTTTGCCTCCAAGCCAGCACTAAGGCAGAGGTTTACCATGACTGCGATACCATCTAAAATGTCGAGCTGGCGAGTCCACAGCCTTCCACCAGCTCTTGGAGGGCAGGTCTCAAATGTCACAGCATGGGAAGCAAAACCGGGTAATTCTCAGGTACAGCTATGCTGAATCATAGGAAATGAAAGAGAGCTTCACTTTCATTATAGACTTTCTCTACTCTGAGGTTTAAACCTCTAATAGCAGAGTTACAGGCTGAGCCTGAAAAGCTGTACTTTAATATGGTCACAACAACTGCAGTTGAGGTTACAAAAAAGCTGATTACAGCAACTGGATTTAAACATGAAAATAAAACCACAGAGCTGCTCACATGGATGTCTTATGGGATGAGTAGATGAGTACAGCAAAACATCACAAGACACAACAGGAAGGGCAGTAGAATCAACAGATTATTTGCCTTGAGGCACAATTTAGCTCTGATCTATTTATTGTCCCTATAGCTCTAGGTGGGGATCATAGCCCTGTGGTAAAGTGTGCTGGTAGTGTAAATTGTGCTGTGTTTGTAATCCTTCCAAAGATTGGTGTCCTAAGGAGACTTTGGAAGACTTAGGTGTAAGGAGACTTAGACTGCCAGCAGAAACCCAAGTCCTCGTGTGTGCTAATGTGTCCTATTTACAGGTCACACAATAACCTAGCATGCCTTTGGAAGGTCTGTTTTGGAAGCATGGATGTGCACTGGATGATTTTGGCTGCAAACCATTCCACCAAGTCTTTCCCCACTGCTTGGGCTGACATTCCAAGCCACTGAGCATTTTTAAGCAGCTGCCCATTTCTCAACATCAGTAATAGTCAGAAAATATTTCTTGCTCCTTAGCTCCTAAGTTTCTTCCCAAAATTATTTCTGCAATGCAGACTAGGCAACATTCAGCTCTGCAGTAACAAATGCTCAATAACTTGCCTATTTGTGCTTTAATTGTTTGACTTTTACTGTTATTTTTCAGCATTTCTTTTCCAAACCAAAAGACTCCCCAGTATAGTCTAAAGTAGGAATTTTAAACTTGAGCAGGGTCATTTCTGGGTTGTTTCACTCTTGTGATTTGATCTTTTTTTCTCTGCTGCGAAAGCTTTGCGCACATGGTCTAACTACCCAGATTTTCTGGAAAAATACTAAAATCAGTTCCATAAACATAGCAAAACCCTTGGAAATTATTCCAGAAATAGCATCTTTCAGGCATGTATGAAATACACAAAAGGCATGTGATGTGGAAAAGAAGTTGAGTTGAAATAAATGGCAATATGCCATGCTCTACTAATAAAATAAGTTGATTTACTTAACATTCAATTCACATTAGACTTCACAGATGTTCAAAATATGACCAAGTTAACTCTACTGGAATCAGACTCTGCATATTTGGCCTCACTGTGTAGTACTACTCCTCTAAGGGCCACAAAGCCTTAGTTCACTTTCCACAAACGGAGGCAGCAGTGTTGAGCTGGTTATGCTTGGTGTAGTTTCCATGACACCCATTTCAGGTGATGGGAATGAGCACAGCTCTGCCAACACTGGAACCACACTCATAGACACTACTGTGAAATTTGACCCTTTCTGGTTATAGGGAAATTTAGAAAAAGTACAGGATAGGAATGCAATAATAAAGTGTTCTCTTTAAACTTGTTTGAGTGTCATTGTGGTGATATTTAAAGATTTTATTAGATGTCACTAGGTGAGAGCTACACAGCTTGTTCAGTGCTCTCCTTAGCTTATTCCTAGTAAAAGCTTGTAGTCATAAAAAGTTGTTATTGTGCTGCATCACAAAGTTTCTTCTGTACTTATATTCATACACATAGAAAAGAGGAATTCTTTGAGCCACCTTGCCTTAAAAATAAGAGACTGTGACTCAAAGCTCCTTAAATTAGTGCAAAAATACATATTCGCCCATTTGTCATGATGGTGTTCATGTGAAAAAAACCTGTAATCAATCACAGCCATGGCCTTTTCTACATCTCCTGCCCACTAACCTCACCTCTGTGTGGGTTGCCTCTCAAGCCCTGAGCTAGGCACCAGAAAAGAATCCAAAAATACTTTTCTTCTTATTTCAAAATCAGTTGAATTAAAGGTACAAAATAAGAAACTTTCAATTCAGAGTTAGATTAATATTTTGATGAATAACCGTTTAAATAAAAGTTCTTAAGAAAAAAATTATCATCAAAAGAAAAAAATCACCATGTTTCCTGCCAGTCATTTCTATCCCTGATTTTGCTGCTTAGGGAAAAAACAGTTTTGGAAAATATCCTTGCAAAGGAAAGCACTTAAGAGTAGATTTAAAGTCAGTAGGTGTATCTGGCTTGTCTTTACTGGACTTAAGGACTACGGAGGAGATCCACAGTTTGTGTAGGTAGTAAGTTTGGAAATCTCAAACCTCTGTTTTATCCAACCGGTGCAGCCATCGATGTGGTCTCATCACATCTCAATAAAAACTATTATTCTATAAAACAGACTTAAATTTAATGTATAAATTTATTATATACTCCAGCGTTCCACTGTTCATCTTCACCAAAGACTGTATTTTATCCTGCTCTGGAGGCTTCTTTCTGTCGTCCAGTCATTGTGTTAGCCTGTCTAGACCACAGTGTGAGGTCATCATTGTACCATCTGTTAAACTTGTTTGGGTTAGTGTGTCTGCAACTCAGTTCAGCTCTAATGTTATTAGAACATGCTCAAAAATGAAGGTAAGTCAGGCCAAGTCATACTTCCCAGGCATAGTAGAGGTTCTATGGTCTATTAGTAGTAGATTTACTATTGCAGATGATACAGCTATTATTCTATCATAAGTTTATTATAGAAGTGTTTAGAAGCCACTTCAAACTAGTCTTGAAATATTTACATATGAATATCTGAATTCTCACAAAAGTCAACATATTTATGTGGCATGGAATTACTTCATTTATAGCACTGGAAGAAACGTGGAAAAAATGCCATTAATCTGAAGACCCATGTCAGAAGAAAATATTAGATTTTAATATTCTGTTTTGACATTGTCTGAGGCCTTGCATACAAGGCCATAATCTCAATCAGATGATGGGGAAGGGAAGGCACCGCTTAGTGGTGTTTTGTGAAGATGCCAGTGTGACCCCTCAATCTGCGGCTCCAGTGTTTCAGGGCATTCAGATTCATCAAAGATAAAGCTGGCAAACTTGTTTAGTTTGATGTTAACAGAAACAAACCAAATGTTGATAGCGAACTTGTTTTGACTTACCTTCCAATGAACTTCTGTGCCAGAAAAAATTGTTTACATGCGTGCATTGCAGGAGAAGAAATATACTGAGTGAGGGTTTCTTTAAGCCAGCTTGGAGTCCAACAAGGTAATTAACACCTTGTTCTACAGAGAAATAAAAAACCTTTTGAAGTAAAACCCTTTCTTTTTGACAGTTTTAAAATAAAAAAAGAGCAGTAGCGTTTGTTTCTTGTTTGTTTGGAGTTTTTTGATTGTTTGGGGTTTCTTTGCATTGTTCTTTGTATTACATATTTTTAAATCAGCATTACATGTTTTTAAAACACGGAGAAATAACGAGTAGCACAAGATACAGCATGTGTTCAACTTCTTATGAAATTTTTTGAAGTGAATACTTTGCAATCTTTTTTGATAGCTATATGATCTGCTTATTTCCAAGAAAACCTAGGCTTTATTTATTTCCATATTTTTGCTATACAAATGCATTTAGTTTGACATCCCTCATATGAACCATATTCTCTTAAATAAAAAAACCCAGCAAAACTTAGTAAGTTTTTACCTGAATGTTGAAAAAGCTGCTTCCAACCTTGTCTGCAAAGAAAGCAAAGAGAGGAAAGAAAATTGAAATATTGCTAGATATTTGCATAGATAGGAGTTAGGTCCTCAGGATTTTTTTAATATGTATTTTCTTAAATATTATATTTTGTCCCAATACCAGCCCCTAAAGAATGCCAGTCATCACTGACTCCACTTCGACATCGAGCCACTGACCAAAACTCTTTGAGTGTGACCATCCACACAATTCCTTATCCACTGAGTGGTCCATCTATCAAATCCGTGCTTCTGCAGTTTAGAGACAAGGATGTTGTGCAGGACAGTGTCGAGTGCCTTTTGACAGGTAGATGATGTCAGTCTTTCTTCCCTCATCCCACCACTGCTGTAAACCCGTCATAGGAGGTCACCGAATCAGTCAGTCACGACTTGCCCTTAGTGAAGCCTCCTTATTTTCCATGTGCTTTTCATGTGTTTTCTCAGGGGTGGAAATATACATTGACCTCTCCACCCTGTCCCTGAAAAATTTTTTTCTTCATGAAGGTTTTGCATTTGAATTGAGTAAGTAGTCTTGCACATCAGCAGATATATCCTCATTTAAAGACCTGAAAATTTCCAGACTGTAGTAAGTAATCTGTTCATTCCTTTTCAAACAAATCCTATTAGTTCACTTCAAAATGCATTCATCTTCTTAGCCTAAAGTCATGTCACTCTGTTGTGAAGGCCAGTATGAACTGATACCATTTTTGGGAGGCTGGGATGTTCAACCAGCAGGAAATAAATGAAATCAAGGGGGAAGAAAGTTGATTTTGTGCCAGTGCTTGGAATATCAGTTCTGCCAATTGACTGTCATCCACTACTAACAGATGTGCTGTAAAAGCAGATGAAATTCATTGTTAGCATATTGCTTGGTGGCCAGAGCCAATTACAGAATGGAGAATTGAACCTTTACAATACAATAATTTGCATATGGACATTACATATACTTACATATAGTGATAAGTATTTTCAAGCTGGTTAAAGGAAGGCCTGACTAAACTCATGTTACTTAGTATGCATTAGCATAGCTCCTTATTTCACACAATACAGAATTTTTCCACTGTTATATTTTAGTCTGATGCTTTATTTTTGCTGTTCATATTTCTTACTCTTTATAAATGTTTTTCAAGATAGAATACACTTTGATACCTCACAATAAAATTGTATAGTGATTTCCACGAAGATAAAAACTTTTTTTTTTACAGAACATGAGTTAAAAAAGCAGGGGTTGGTTTAATGACATCACACTGAAAAGTCTACATTTAAAATAAGTTCTAATTCATACAGTGGTACCTTAAAATATTTTACTGTAAGTCTTGAAATAAATGTTTCAAAACTAATTTATATACTACATATATGCATACCTGTACACAAACACATCTTTCATTTTCAGTTAATTGTATTACTGGCAATATTTAAAAGCATTAAATGTGGTTTTACTAAGGGCAGTAGCTATTAGAACATTTTCTCTTAAGTCAGATGTTGAAAACATTCACATAGATGCAGTATGTAGAAATACCCTTGCTTTCTATCAATCAAATATGATAAATATTTCTATACAAATTTAATTTGTTTCATGTTTACAAATATATAGAGATAACTCTTTTGTATTCCTTCTTTCCCAAATTACGCTACATTTAACGTACTTGATTGCTATGACAGAACCAATTGCATAATTACAGTTTTACAGTGTAACATGGACTCCATCTTGAAATCTTTTTACTCTAAAAGTCTTACTGACATACACAGGACATTTACCTGGGAGAAAAACACAACAAAACTCCAAACCCCTCCCTTTCTAGATTTTTTACTCCTTTGGTACTGGAACAACCCAAATATTCAATCTCCCCCCACAACTGCGTACTTAATCTCTCTTTAAGTTTTGCTCTGCTCATTTCTCAAATGATGAATAAATATTTCCTTTGTGTAAAATATACACCCAAGCTGAAAAACAGAAGGTCTGCTTTGGCTGTTTTGTAGCATTCCTGTCATGCAAGACATTCATGCGTCCGATTTAACCAGGCCGGTGAAGCAAAGCCAGTGCTGCTGCAGTGCACTCTTTTTACAAACATGTCTAAGATACTCTAAACTCATTGCCAAAATTCACTGATCAGGTCTGATTATCTCACTTTCCAAGCACTGCCAAATCCTCTTCTACAGCTTCAACAAATGCAGTTTTCCCCATTCTGTATGTTCAGAAAGCTGCAGCAATGGTCATTCTCCCAACCTGTGGCTTTAAGATATTTGCTATCTATTCTCATGCCTAACGTCCTAGACCCTCCCTAAAATTATAGTCTTTCATTGAAGACTGTTATTAAGTGGATTCTGGTCTCCATCATATAACTGATTAATTTTCAAGGAAGCACATTTATACACTCTTATGCTAAAGAGGTAAAGCTTATTACCTGTTTTCAAGTAATAAAACATATTTATTCAATATTTGCTCAATATTTTCTCTGTTTGCTCAATAAATGAGAACTTCATTGCAAATTGTTAAAAGAATAAAAAATTAGAAGGAAAATATTTATTAGATAGTCTCTGCCTGTAGGCAAACAAATTTTCAACCAGAACTAATTTTTTAACAAAGGTTTCTATTTGTTATTAACTCTAAAGCTGGCCATGGAGTGGTACAAGAGGCAAGGAATAGACATGAAAAAAATGGCCTTTATTTTCACAGGGAAAATTCTGGATGGTTTTCAGTTTTTACTTCAAACCTTCTATGTTCGTAAGCTTGTTTGGGGTTTTTCTGTAAATAATGAAAACTCAGTTTTCCAAGGATTAGACAGAAATTTTAGAGAAAAAAACCCCAAAACAAACAACCAGTTTATGAGAGTAGTCTGCCATTGAAGAACATTTGCTTTGATAGCAAGTGTTTGGCCAGCCTGAACAAGGACCCTGCTTTTCTAGGGAAACTGTTTCCACTTTCAATACATATTGCTACTCCTTGCCACTTTGCCCAGTGGCGTAGACAAGGATTCCGGATTCCCACTCAAGCCTGGGGGCCTGACCCTGCCACTCCCCAAGGTGCAGAGTCCCTGGGGCTCTTTGAGTAGCTAGATTGAACATTTTGAACATTGCATCATTTCAATGAAATGGTTGCTATTTCGTTTTTCATTTCTAAGAAAGAAGAATTGTGATTTTGCTTCCTAACTTAAGTATTGTAGCAGTAAAATAATACATTCCACAAAAGACTCTAGAAAGAGCTATTTCACTAAACAGAGCACTGTAAGATTATTTCATTTAGGATAACATCATTCTTTTATCATTTGGGAGACCTATGTTTATCTCTTGAAAAATATCACTCATCTTTCTTCCCTGCTATCTTTGCAAAGTACCCCCCTCATGGAAAAATCTAATTTCACAACTGCTCACTGACTTAGCAAGACATATGGTGGGTTAAAAGTGAATTGCAGGTGCAACTAACAGTCTGTTCTAGATGTTTTGTGCTGTTCTGCATGACAAGTACTGGGAACATCAGTAGATGCTGTACATCAGTTGAAGCCAGGATGTAGTAGGTAGACTTGTATGTGTTCATGCCATAAATTGGATACAAAGTGGAAGCAAATGAAAAAATAAGGAAAATGGGTGGATATAGAAAACTAAAGCAAACAGATTAGTCACTTAGAATTATTACCCTTGGTAGCTTATTTTCTGCTTCCTGCTTCATTCATGTTGATTTTCAGGGTGTAAATGGGTATAATATTGATCCAATTTAGGAAGGATTTATTTAGCTTGTTTCCTGGCTTCTCTGGGTGGAAATGAACAAGAGTGTGAATTGCTGCATCTACTTTTTATTTTGGAAAACAAAATCCAAACAATTCATAGAAACTGGGGGGTGAAGGGGAAGTATTCCATATATTCCATTAATCAGCTTGCCAGTGGTAGCGTCTGCTTTGAAAAGGCTGGTTAAAGAACAATGTGTAATCTTACAACCAAGCTAATTCTAATTCCTACTTCTGTTCCTAACTGACAAAGGAAAATGAACTCCGTTCAGAAGTCTTATTTAAAAGTCTCTTTCTTTATTAAATGACAAACAAGCTTTCAAAGTAAAAAGTGAATGGACTTAAATGATAGGAAGGCCTAGTGAATACCTTGGGAAGGAAGGGTTTTCAGGAGCATCATAATGCCTGGAAACTGGATTTATTGACCAAAATGTTCAAAATGGTTCTCACAAAGACTTACACCCTTAGGGACTTAAGTCAAGTTATCCCACTCTTCGGGAGAAAGTAAAATTGATGTTATTAATCAAGCATTAAGTTGCACAATAGATGTGCCTATACATATATTAAAAAATATTTTCTAAGTGTTGTTGTAAAAGCAATCATTTGTGTGGTTTTTTTCCACTGGTAAGTCATGTATTGCACACAGAAAAGGTGGGGGGTTGTGTAAAATCCACACTCCCCAAACCAGAGTAACTTGTTATAGAATGCTGTTGATGGCATAGAGGAAATCAATTATTTGTGTTAATAACTAAATTGAATTTAAGCTGTCTACAATTTAACATATATTTAGCCAGGCTTTTGTGGCTAACAATGTGGGTATTCAAAGCACATAGAATAAAAGTATACCTGCCCACTTATTTAAGAACTAACTTTGCTTAGAACAGAATTTTCCGAACACATTAGCTAGAGATCTGATTTTATAACTAATTTTTGGCTATGTCACAAAGTTTCGTAATGAAAAGGAAATGAGGAATAAAAAAGCACAAAACACAAAAGAACAAGTCAAAATCTGATCTTGTCCTGGCAAATATCCCGAGTGATATAATTGGTTCTAGTATAACTGAGATTAAAAACTCTCCCAGATAGTGCAAGTAATTGGCCCAGGAGATGAGAAATATAATTCCAACTCATTCCATGGCCATGTGATAACTCTGTTGAGCTGTACAAGAAGCTTCCTAAGCTTTATGCAATGCACAGCCATACAAAAATTTTTAGTACAGCTGATATTTGATGAGGGAGATTGAATTCAATTAAATATCTTTATTTCTTTTTGAATTCAATTAAATATCTGTGTAGAAGGGAACAGGCAAAATCTCTTTTCCAAACAGCTCTGAGATGCTGAATAACGCTGATGGGATGCAAGGAACCTGAGTAGGAAAGATAGATTTCTGCATTCTTTTTATAGAATGTGAAGAGTAACCGAGCTAGTAATTGAATTTCATATTATCTTAAGTCAATGGGTTAATTCTTTTGAGACACACATTGGCATTGAAAAATACACAGTGCCTGTCTGAGCTGGGTGGTAGAAGGAATGAGACTTATTAACATGTAAATAGATTTATCTGAACACTAAAATGGATATGCTAAATAAAGAGCTCTGTCAGAGAAACTGATTTTAACAAGTGGACTCAGAAGACAAAGGATCACCTGATGAAGATGTTGAGAGTCAGCTTTCAAACACAATTAGAGATTATGGAAGGAAGTGTCACCCACCATTTTAGGTAAATGGTGGGACATCAGTAATTTATATAAGAGAGAAGAACAGCAATAATTGTAGATGCCAAAAAAGGCTCTAATTAGGCAAGAAAGGCACATGCAGGAAGAAGAGCTCAAACTAAAAAAAAATTGCTCAAGAGTGGCAACAAAATGAGAATGTGGAAATTTAGAATATGTTTTCAGTTATTTCATCACAGAAGTCTGCATGCTGGCTGCACCAGCTAAATTTTCTGGCATCTGCACAAATATTGCTGCTATCATGTCCTTGAGGAAGGAAACTGAAAGAAGAGCTGGTAAAGAGACAGATGTCTGGAAAACCTATGCTTGCTGGTATCCTGAGGAAAGGAGAGTAAGTACATCCTGTAACCATGGGTCAGTTACCCTCAGTGGTTCCCTTTCTACAAAGTAGCAGATAGAGCAGGAAGCGTGTCAGGGCAGTAGAGTCCTCTGAGACCAATGGAAGCACACAGATTTCTGCCATGCCAAGAGCCAGGTGCAACAGCCCAGGGTGCCTCTGCCAGCGGGCACTTCACCATGGCAAGGGACAAAGGCACTGGTAAATTTGCAGTTGAGCACCTTCCCACCCTAGAAAAGCCACCTAGAAGTCTAGTATCAAGCAGATTAAAGCAAAGACATGCTAAAATAAAAGTCTTCATTTCCTAAGGCATATTTTTCCCGTTTAAGAAATATACATCCTAGATGTATAAGAGCAGAGAAGAGCTCTTATACATCAGAGCTAAGAACAGAGAGCTAAGAACATAAAGGGCATGGACCTATGAATATAAATAGCATAAACAACAAGGTAAAGAAAGTAAATCTGAGGAGCTTCAGAGCTAGGCTTACAGTAGAAATAAAGTGAAGGAAGTATGTCAATGAAGAAAGATGAGGCAGTTATTCCAGAAGTGGAAAATTGCCAAGCTGAGTTTTGCCACAACAGGCATTGGAAGTCTTCAAATGAAAAGGCCTGGGAAGCATTGCAATTACTGTGCCTTGGTTCATCTCCCATGCTGCACATTTTAGAAAGCTAAATGCCTATCACGTGTTTCTTGAATAGCACCCCTCATCACAGAGTTCCAGAACTGTTTCTAACAAGAAAGCTCAGAAATAGGCTCATATGCTTATTAAATCATCAATTCTGCTTGATTAAAAAAGCCAAAGCAAACCAAAAACTCCTCAGAAAACTGTATTAGTGACATCAAATGGGTTTATTTTAGTTCGTAAAAATACTGCATAAGCTCTTCAAAATCAAAATATCAAGTCCTTGGAAGTAAACCTAATTTCAGTTTTGTGAAGCTCAATATTTCAAGAAGTAGATTTTTAAATACATTTAGGGCATGTAATAGTATTAAGTTTTATCCTTGGTATTTTTTGTATTTAATTTTAAATAACATACTGATCTTAAAGTTAATAGTTAAGGACTTATCCATCAATGTTAGAAGCGTAAGGGTAATGGGCCAAAACAATTCCACAGATTACAATCTATATGGTAGACTTTATGACTCAATTAGAACATATTATAAAGTGAGCTCCCAGAAAATTGATCAGAATATAGAAGAGTGATTTTCTTTTGCTGTTTGACTTATCATATAGTACTCAGTTATATTTTATAGTTAGACACTTAGACTAGGAAAGCTTTACTCTTCCAAAATTATCTTTTTTCTTTGAAAGATGTTTTTTTGCCAATAGAAGACGATCTGAATGCTTCTGTAAAGAATGAGAAGATGAATTAACACATTTTGATAATTTGTAATATGACATAATGATTTAAATGTTTGCTTTCTTGAACAATGAAGAAATTAAAATCTTATTTACTATAGTGATTATTAATAGAAGACTTCAAAAAATATTTCTCATAGATGAGTAATGAAGATGAAACAGTTTAAGAGGTGAGTGTGATAGGGTAGCAGGACTGCCCTATGAAGTCTATGTTTCCCTAGGAATCACACCCAAATGGAGGACTAGCCCAGACTACATTTTTAAACAGGTCATAGACATTCTTCAAATTGCCACCACTTCAGACAATCCCTTACTAAATAAACACACAAACCTAAGAACTGATTTTTGTGCTGTATCATTTACCTACTGATCCATAGGAAAAAACTGAAGGCCCTAGATATTTCAGAATTAGTCATCTTCCATTATTAAATCTTTATGATATTCTTTGATGTCTTCCTGGATTTGGCTATCCTAAAAAATGGTGACTTTCCTCATACTCCTCTTTACCAGACCATGAATCCACAAAAAATACCAGTTGTTATGTAGTCATCTGGAACATATATTTGATCTGCTCATTATGTTACTAGAAGATTCATAAATGGAAAAGAAATTCAGTTCCTGACATGTATTTGGTCAACAGACTGCTGTTTTTATGCAATAACCTATGAGCTAACTTCTACATAACTTTTGCTTTTATAGCCAGATGGAAAAAGAAGAACTGAAGAATGCTAACCAGGCATTCATTTTGTTACAGATGTCAAACACAGAGGTGTTTCTAGGTTACTTTCAGTTTAAAGACTGCAGTGATTGATTTAAAGTACTACTGTACTTAAAACTAAAAACTCTTTGACTATGATCTGCGCCAAAGTAAAGTGCCATTGTTTGGCTTTCCATTTACAGAAGGATTTAATTATGCTTGCAAGATTCAGACTTTTTTACACACAGAAAACATTTCCTATGTTCCTATGTTCCTGGATTTCCGATTGTGCTGCAGCTGTTAGACAGCTTGCATATCCAGAAGCCAGTACAGCTGAACATAGAGGGGTTGCCTATGTCATCAGTACTGGGGAGGGGCAAACTTTCCAAATGGGTCAGCCTTGCTTTCAGTCCATAGTCCTCCAATGATTGTGACATATGGAGGATATCCATTCTGCTCTAGGGATACTAAAGAATTCTGTAACATCTTGCATAGCTGCTTTGAGATGGCTTTGTGGACACTGCTAAGAAAACTCTTCTGGACACCTTCTGGGTCAGCGGTGTTGTTCAGAGGATTGGCTGGACATAACCAGTGAATTTGAGACCTCTCAGGTGATTGGCTGAGATACTGGTTCCTTATCTCAGTAGCATTCCAAACCCGTGGGATAGATGCATGCTTGGCTGTATCTGCTGCATGCCACTGAGTAAGAAGCATAGGCATCAGGTAATGGTACACCTTTTAAGCAAAGAAAACAACATTATCTCCAGATCAGTAGTCATCAGTCCTGCTATACAGAGTCACTTAAGAACTGCCAAGAACAGAGAACAATCTTTTTCCTCACCTTGTATTACTCACTGTCTATTTTGTAAAGCAGTTGATACAGGAAAATAAAACTTGATTATTTAAATGCACTGATAACCATCTTTCCCTTGGTAGCACGACATAAAATATGGCAAGAAGATATGTTGATTCTTGCAGGAATCAGAAGTAATTTTAGAAAATAGTCAGAATTAAATTTTCACAGTTCCTGAGGCACACACGGTACCAGTGCTTGCGTGGCTTGCTTCATGTCACACCCAAGCACTGCACTGAGACATTTACTTTAAATGTCAATGAGGTTCTGAAAGCAATCTAGGTTGATTGCTGAGCATAAGTAAACTTTCTTTACTCTTGTGGTTTGCAGTTCTAGAAACAAAATCAGAAATCTTTTATGTTGTAGCTGGTTGAGCAAACTAGAGATTGATGTGGTTTTGTGGTTTCCTTAGTTGTACCAGGAACTAACCAAAATACCAACTGGTCTTCTTTCTGTGTCGTTCTCTTTATTACTGCACATTACAATATGAAAAGGGAACCTCTAAGACACTCTGAGTTGCTTTTTGTTTGTTTGTTTCTATTTTCATTGTATTTAATTTCTCTTATGCAGTGGACTTCAGGTTTGCACTGTATGGATAGTTCAAATGTCATTATTGAGTCATAATCAAACACGCATCATAGAACTATAAGATGTTAAACATTAATCTCAGAGCACAGTTTAACAAGATAAAAGCATTAGTTCTCAAACACTTATCTCTTAACCTTATGGTATCTTGGTTTGAATTTAATGGCACCTTCCTCATGCAAGTAGAACATCTGAAACAGAAGAAAGAAAACCAAATTAAATTTTGCTCCTGCAAATCATTTTGGTAGAATAGATATTTCCAGTCACAACTATTAAAAGAACCAAGTAAATTGTAGGTGAATTGACAATTGTATAATGTTCAAAATACTCTTGGTTAATGGAAGGTTAGTCCTGGAAAGCATTGCTAAGGTCTTGCCTGCTTAATTCTTCCCCAGGCCTTTGCTGCTAGTGATGGGATAATAGGCTAATGTGAACCGTTGATCTGAACTGCTGTGGCTTCTGGAGAGGGGAAAGAGAACTTTAATGTTAAGCTGAAAGAAACAAAAGAGTCAAGAAGGAGAGTCTGAAGTACATGCAATTCAAACATAGCTCCTGCCTTTGCAAGAAAAATCTGAGATACTTCAGAAAGAAACAAAAGTATGTGAAACAGTCCATTGCTAAAAGGACTTCAGAAAAGGATTTTAGATAGAAGGTAAAAAAGGAAGCAAAGACACCATCTCTATGAAGAGTCTGGATTAGACATAATAAAATCCTCTAAGATTATGAATTTAGTTTAGGGTGACGCTGCTACTTTCCTTAAGGGTCAGAATTTCATATTAGATACATATAACATTTCTTACAATGACAAGTTACGCTGAGATAAGTAACCACCAATCAAAACTCTTGCTGTGCCACCCATGGGCATTTGTTAGGGCTAGAAGAGTGTCTCCTATCCATGTGAAAGATCTTGTTTTTAAAGTTCTTGTTTAATACTTTTTAAATACTGTAGCAGGTATTCCTTTCCAGATACCAGTAGGATGATCTGATCTTACTTCGATTTATATTTTGTAGCAGAAATGTACTCTCCTATCCCAGTACTGTTTCCTAAGTAGCACCTGCCCATTCTCATTGCCCACACAGTCTTGCCTAATGATTTGACTTTTTCACTGTCTCTTGGTCCTCTCTGCTGCCAAAAGAGGTGGTAGAAAGTTACTGTTGCTTGCTGATATGACCTTGATCAGAAATGCACCTGGACTGCAGTGCCTTTATTGGGAGATTAAGAAGACTGTAGCCCATCAGCACTGCTCCTCCAATGAAATCTTGTGGCTCTGGAGAGGCCTCTTCCTGGACAAAGATGAAACCTATCATCCCCTCCCTAAAATAGTAACTTTTTTGAATGATGAAGGTTTGGTGACAGAAGTTTGTAACCTTATCTAAAAACATTATGTTAATTTGACAAAACCTGAAGAGGAAGGCACCACTTCCATGATTAATACAACACTTTTATGAAAAAAATAACAGCACCAACCCCACCCCAAATATTCTAGTCAGTGCATAATAGCCGAGGCAGAGCACTGGTGCACACTTCTGACGAACAGATGATTTGCACCTCATCAGCCTGGACCAGAAGCTGCACAAAACACATCAGACAGCACTGACTCTTCTGCACAGACCCCAGCTGTGGTGAGCTGTCCTGGCTTTTTCGACTATATACAATACAAACGGGTTTTTTTGCTCCTCAGGAGGTTTCTCTCTCTTTTTTAAAGAACGAAATAAACAGCACCATTTCTACAGCTAAAATTCTCTTCACTGCTGTACAAAAATTATTTTTCTTCCTCATCCTGAATTCCTGGTACTGTAACAACATCTCCCTCTAAACTGAGTTAATTTATATATAAAGTTTTGGATTGGCTTTTCAACCTTCTAAAATATTCATTAAAGCATTTATCTAGTTTTTCAAATTATGTTAATAAACCAGGACAGTATGTTTGTATTTATTTTCATAAAATCTTTATTAAACAAACAACAAATTAAATTTGATTCATAAATAAACAGCATCTTTTATGAAGTTAATCTGACTTCATACATCTCTCTGTCACTGAGCAAAATCTGACTATCTCAACTAGTAAACATTTTCCAGTAACCTTTTTTTTACATATATACATCTTTAAAACTAGCTCCTTTACAACTTAATGAAGGTAATAAACTTCTGTTTGTAAAATTAAAAATTTTAATTTCAGTTTTTAACCCTTTCATTTGCTTTCCTCCACCCTGAAAATCTACAAAATATTGCTGGTTTTAATGTTTGCCCTTTCATCCACTTAAACAATTTTAAAAAAACTTGTTTCAGCTCCACCTCTGTTTTCACCTCCTTGCAGTAATGCCTGAGTTCTTGCAATTGTGTGTTTCCATCCCAGGTGCACCTCCATGTGCCAAGCCTGGCTCAGACGTGTGTGGTTAATTGGCTGTGCAGGTGTATCCATTGGGAGTCACCCACTGTTCCAAGTCAATAAGCTTTGTAGAACGGTCAAATGAATTAGTCCAAAGGGAAAATATATTTTCGAAGCAGCCATTATAGAAGTATATCAGGATTATAAAGCTGAATTATTCAAGTGCTGCTTTTGAGTTACTGTGTGTGAACAGTGAGTTTTGTGATCTGACTCCTGTTCCGCAAGTGATAAAGCACCCTGTAGCTCTGTATTTTTTTGAACAAATTTAATTTCATTCCAGTTGTGAATGTTTCAGTCAACCGTGTGGCAGATGTTTCAGACTGGCCACTATGAAACAAAAGAACTGTAGCTAAAATTTCCTTTTCAACATGACCAGGAATTTAAGAAAGAAAGGTACTGTCAGCTCTGGAAAGTCAGGCCAGGTGGAAACTGAGTACTGTTCTTTCTATCTTATTTGTGTAGTCCTTTGTTCTTTACCTCATATCTTAATTTGTAAAGATAAAAATACCCCTCCTTTGTTTCAAGCTAAACAAGACTGGAAAGCTATGTACTTACAGTTCACTGTTCATTGTTGCTTTCTTGGGTTATTTTTTTTCTGTTGTAAAACAAGTAGAAAAGGAAGCACTATCAGGTCAGGAGGGTATAACCAAATTAGAAGTCTCATTTAGTGCTTTGCTTTGCATGGTCTAATGCCTGGTATACATGGAGTGAAGCAAAGAATCCTCTTAGTCTTTCACATAGGGGTCAGACATGCCAATACACGTTAGGACAGTTGTAGAGTACATACTGCATACAGGTAAACAGCAAACAAAAAAGTGGGTAGACTTGCTTGTTTAGTATGTGTGAGGTATAGCATAAACACCCCAGTGCTCACATTAGACACGATTTCACTCTGCTCATTTGCATTTGTTTTCAACTAGAGCACTCTGTGCAGATGTACTAAAAACACTAGAGTTAATAAAACCCAAACAGTTTTATTCAAATACCCTCTCTTTATACAAGCACCTGAGAAGGTATCTAGCATATCATGCATTGGTGTTTCCTACAGTTATTCCTGTAGCCCAATGTATTTGCAGAAATTCAAAGACTAGTAAAATGTTAAAATCGTTATGGAATTATAGAACTGTTCATCCACTCCTGACACCCTTTTCTGAATCTTAAACCCCTGTCTTTTGTTTGAACAAACATGTGGAAAAGATTGCTTATAATGAGAACATGTGAAAGGGTTTGGGCTTGCTCCACACTGAGTGAAACAGAATGTAAGAATTTCAGAAATGGTTCTGAGGTGGAATGGCACCTCTTCAATTGATTCTGCACTGAGCCAGGCCTGTTTGTGCACTCCAACTGCCACTCGACAGGATCACTGTGGCTTGCTCGGAAGCCCTTGAGTGTGCATCAGTATAGCCATACCCCAGAGTGGTTTGTGTTTATGCACACGTATTTAGTGATGATGATGATGATGACTGTAAAATGAAGGTGTTCTAGCTTATGGCTAAGTCTAGCTCTAGTACATCACACTTTAAATAACTGAAAGTCTTGATTCAGTCTGGTCATTGTCCATTTATATTTTCTGTCTTGATGGACTTTTATCTTAAATATTATTACAGCTACATTCACTTTGGGCACTACTTATCATGGGAATATATTTTATACAAAACAGAAAATGCACCTTGGCCTTAGCTTTCCTCTCCAGTACAAGGCCTATCTCTCATTTAGCCTTGTTTTGGATAAATGTGATGCCATTGTTTAAGAGACTGAACACTTTTCACAAGACAGTACCACTGCAATAAAAGAGGTAGTAGCTAATGTTATTCTAATTATTTAGAACTCTTTTGAGTTAAGTTTTGATTCCAAATTGATTGAAACCAACTTATGTAAGTAGTTTCATCTGGCTTTGGATCATGTCATAAAGCTTTAATTTATACACACAGGCAGAAGTTCCCCACATGCTGGGGTCTGTTGGTGCTTCTTCCTTGTTGCTCAAGAATATAGGATAATCGTGAGGATTTTTTCCCCCTCATAATTAGAAGGAACAAATTAAGTGCTGGGTTGGAAACTATCTCCCTTTGACCTTTGTCTGCAACAATATCTCTAACTTTAGTGAATGTTCTATCACCACATTGCAATAATTGAAGAATGAGATATAGTAATGGGTGAATGATGTCCAGCCACCAATTCCATTACTGTACTACTCTCATGTCCTCTGCAGGAGTTAAAAGATTAACCCAACATCTGTGTCACTAGGGGGAAAAAAAAGAAGATTAGTATTCTTATGAAATAAACAAGGGAGGAAAATGTTCAGCCCATTATCCTGGAAGCTATATATTATAGTAATAATTTTAAATGCAGTTTTCAATTTCAGTGTTTTATATATAAAACTTTTATACAGAAAATCTGTTTGTATGGCTGATACATTCTGATATGGCAAGTTTGTTTCTCCTGAAATCTTTAATCAGTTTTTGTTTCTTGTTTCCATGTGTTATACAGGTCTAGGTGATGAAATGAATTTTGACAGGATTCAAAACTTGGTTCTGCGCATGTTAGGTTAAACAGAGTTCCTTAAGCAGACTTTCTCAAAATTAACAGTTCCAGCTAATATATATCTTCAGAGTGAAAAAATAAATATTGTCATAACATTTATGTCTAACTCAAATGCTAACACCCGATGCTACAGGAAGGCCACACAACTACAAAAGTACTTTCAATTTGACAAGTGAGACAAGGTTTCCTTCACCTTGAAGCTCTGCTATCCATAGAAACTCAGCCAGGATTGCTCTATCCCTAGTAAGAAAAGACCTTAACCTGGAGGGCTTGGCTGGAACAGTGCAGGCATTGATCTAGAGATTCATCTCAGCTTCCTTGTTCTGTGGTCCTGTGTGATAATGTGGAAGTCGGCAAGTACAGAATTGTTTTGGGGGTTTGGACAATTTTTTCCCCTTTTTTTGATGTTCTAAGATGCCAAATATTATGTTGAGATTATGCTTATTGACAGAAAAAGCAAGTAATAATATGAAGAATTAGTATGCAAGAATCTTGTCATGGGGTACATAACAGCTTCGAAAATTTAAGCCCATAAATGGAGACCTGGTATTGCAGAATGAGGATTGTTAACACTGACATCTTATTTACATCCATGTGTACACTTTAAATTAGTGAGTTCAGATGGAAAGGTAGAACAAATTTGGTAGAAGAGTAGAAGAGACCTGGGCAGAGAAAGGCAATAAACAGAACTAATCAATGTGTGCTTCATTATGAAAACAGTTTTCTATTTGAAAAAGCAACCTCCTTTCAACCCTTCCTCTTCAGGTTCTGTCAAATTAACATAATGTTTTTAGATAAGGTTACAAACTTCTGTCATAATATCAATATAATAAGCATAGATTTTCACTAGCGTTTTTGATTTAAGGCAACTTGAATAACAAAATAGAATAACAAAAGGACAAACATCATATGGACTACAACAGCTCCAATGATAATTTTTAGCACGTCATTGTAAGCAGAGCATACAGTTTATAATTTCCCTGTTATTGATTCACTGTCCTTATATATCTTCCTTGCCTGAATCACCTACTAGCTTTTCTGACTCAATTGTGGTTTTTTTCCCCCCAGTCTTGCTGTTTCCAGCTTGATTCCCAAATTTCTGGTGCACCTCCTTGTAGTAGACTCCAGGGAGACACAAGTAAAACATGGAAGTAGGATCATAAAATCCAAACTGTTCCATTGCCCACCATACGTAAGGTAAGACATAAGGAGCAACGACTGATGTATCAGCTTTTACAAGTAAGGTTGAGCTCTTTGTCAGTGACCAACCTGTTGTAGGACAGGAATAGAAGATCAGGTAATGTGATATTTCTGTTGTATGTTATCTTTGTCTTGGATGTTACTCAGAGGAGATAATGATAGATGCAGCAGGAAGACACATTTCCTGACATGAGCTTAGACCCAGTGAGCCCAGATAGTCCCAAATGGAAAAGAGAGGGATGTGTTGTACTGAATGTCCTTTTGAAACTAGATAATTCTAGTGGCTTTTTATGTGTGAGCTCCAAAACCATGTTTTTATGGTATCCAACTTAAATAATATGTAACTAATATAAAGAAGCATGCTATCCTTAGAGAACAGAGCAGACCTGGAGTTACAGATTTAAATAGAAGGAAGAGAAGTGGGGAGTATATATTTTGATTCAGCTGTGTTTGAAAAGGGTTTGAAAAACTCTTGTTCCTGGAAACAGTGAGATACAAACCTGTTTGAATAGTTGATATCTGGCCAGAAAGGATTCCTGTCAAGTGAAATATTAACCCATAAGGAATGCAGTTTCTTAGGGCAATGAGCTATTGGCTTCAAACCAACTTTAATGCAGAGCTAAGGTGACCATTTAAAAAAACATATATGCATCCAGAGGTCTGCATGGCTGCCAGACCAGAATACGATTACCCTTTCTCTTAGCTAGAGCTTACCTGTTTGTAATTGGCCTGGTTCTGTACTGCTGAAAAGTAATTTCTAGCTATATACTGGACAAATGTCTATTACTTTGGTTGCGTCATTGCCGAAGGCAGGTGTTTATATTATGCAAACCATAATAGCAGCTGGGAGCTCTATTAGTAATTCTAATGTTTCAGGATAGAGAGAGAGCTCAAGGAATGTTTCCTCCCCAGAGTCTCTGCTGGGAGTGATAATCTTCCAAAGAAAGGTCAGATTTACACTGTATCGGTGTCATAGGAGGCATGAAAAGTGAAATATGAAAAGCTCTGAGCCTGCTGAGGGTGACAGGTATAAAGTCCCAAGCCCCATTCCTTTGCAACATGATGTGCTAGTTCTGCTAGTGAGTGCCAAGTTCAAGCCGCACCCACTGAACCCACCAGGTAGTTGCTGCTCCAGGAAATGCTTTTTAGGCCCTGGGAGGCATTTATGCTAAAATGCCAAAATACCAGTGGAACAACTCATTCTTTCTGTCAACTCTGAAAGGGCTAAGCCTCTAAAGCACAATCTAGACCATAATAGTCATGCTAAATTTTTCCACTTTTTTTTTCTTTTATTTTGTTCACAGAGATCAAAGTGCAAAGTATGACTTTCTGTCCATAGGCTCTGATGGACTCTGATGTGCTCTGCAGGTGTTCTAATGTACAGCTGGAGGAGGCCCAAACCTGCTAGAATTTACACCTGTGGGATAATTTAAAAAAACCCCCCAACTGTGGTCTCTGCAGAGTGAGTTTTCTTCCTCTAAGTACTATTCTCTTCCTAGTGACTTGGTGGCACTCTGGACATACTAACAGTAGGACAGATTTGCTCCTTTTTGTGGTGGGTTTCAATCCACTCATAGGTTCTTGTAGGTTCCTTAGGATTAGAACCTTTTTGACTAGGAAGTTTTGGAGAAGGTAGATGGGAGGAGGTAAGCATTACATCCCAAATCCTACTCACTCGTGACACTGAAATGGGAATTTATTCATGTAAGGTATATGACCCTACAAGAAAAAAGAAAGGCTTTATTAATAGCAGTGGTAAAACTATCATAGCTAGGAAGCTGGGTGACAGTAGAAAGAGCAAAAAAATACTTCCTCTAGAGTTACTTCTCACATTAAATGTGTGACTATATCTTCAGATAAGGACTGGAATGGACAGTGTCCAGGAAGTGTCTCAGCTCTCATTAAACACAGATCATTAAACATACTGCATGAAGAGTCATTGTGGTTGTCACATATGGTTAGGCCATGCTGCTGTTGTTACCACTTCGCAAAAGGCACGATGTTGAATTTTAGAATCATTACAATTCTGCCCACAAAAAGATGGAAAAACCTAACCAAAGCAACCACTTTGCTTTCCCTAACTCCTCCTTTTATCTCATACCTGTTAATATTGACCCATGGAGGGATTTCACTCCTCAGCAAATAACTTGATCAGTGGCTTCTAGACAGAGTTGACTGAAAACTGTATTTGTGGGCCCATAGTTCATGTTGCTTTCAATGACAAGGAAACAAAGACTTGTAAGGGACTAATTCTTTGAAACACTAAGCATTTCTGACAAGGCCCTTTGAGTAGAAAATGGAAACCTGATACTCTTGCAGAACCAAACTGAGCAAACGATCCTTTAATAACAGAAAAAAGAAAGTACAGCCTTAGAGGGAATTTGTAAATGCCTTCATAACAGGAGGCACTACCGAACTCTTATTTGGCATCTAGAGTTTTTATAAGATCATCTTCCTTATGGAGGTATATGGAAAACAGCACATCAAACTGCACCCTCTGCAGTCAGTAATTAAATTGCTGCTAAGTCCATGAACAGAGTGGGTCCCAATGTGATGGAGATCACTGCTACTATTTTTAGTCTGTATTTCAATAGCTTCGGCTATCTTAAGCAGGTCTTGCCCCTCATCCCTCTCACAGGAATCTTTGCTGTACAGTCAACTGCTGTATGTTTGCAGCTGGGATGCAGCCTAATTCCAGCCTTCTTCCAACATGCTTCTGGTAACACAAGGCCAGAGCATTTAGTAATCTGTGATCCAAGCACACCTGGTGGTTAAAGCTATTGGAGTACAACTACCAGAAAAAGAATAAATTGTCTGAGACAGGTACTAAATACTTGAATGGACAATCTCCTTCCTTTAAAAAAACCCAAAACAACGTAACCAAAACCAGAAAAAAACCTCACTGATTCCATGTTTTGCTTTTATGTAAAAAAACCCCCAGAGCAGAATAGAAAACCCACCCAAAAATAAACAAACAACCTCCACTCAAAACCTCAATTCAGGTGACAAGGTGATAGATAAACTAGCCAATTGGATTTTGACTTGCTGAGATCTATGTGATAACTCAGATCTTGTGACTGGGAGCACTAAATATAATGTAAAAATAATTTAAAAAAAGAAAATTGAATTTTGAAGATCATCTGTTGCCCCCAAATTTCAGGAAATTGTATCCTGTTGTTTTATCTTCATTATGACAGAAGAAAAAGATAATTTTATTTGTGATCCAAATAGAAATACATTTTGGCATCTGTTCTATGCCAATAGTTGCTCTTGCTATGAACGTGCTTACATTTTATTGCACTGGGCTATTTGCCACTTTATGTAAGCTACACCAGCTGCTCTTGCTCTTGCATGACAGATTACTGTATGCAGCTCTCTGGTTTTTCCTAAAGCAGATAATGCTTTGTAAAATCCGGATAACCAAGTCTCTAAGAAGTGATTGTAAGTTATATTAAAACTGTGATAACTGAGAACAGAAACAGCCCTGAAGAACTGTACTAAAAAGCTGCTACTTCAAGGGAAGATTGTGGTTGTGGATAGCTGGTTTTATTACTGTGCCTAATATATATTTTTACATTCTTTTACCTGCTATATTTTTTATGCTACTTGCTGTTTTTGCTTAAAGTTGGCACATGATAAAGAGAAATATTAATAATAACCTATACACTGAGAAAATGTCTGTTTTAATTTCTATGGCAATGAAATACACTGAAATCAGTTTAGCTCTGCATGAAAACAAAACCTCCAAATTCTCTTTGTTACATTTCTGTGACAGGTTTCATGCTCTGTTTTCTTGGCAACCTTCTGCATGGGAAAGCAGCATTATGCAAATAAAAACTCAAATGGCAGCCACAGAAGGAAAATACAACACAATTTTTCTTGACATCTTGGTGATATAGGTAAGATCATGCTATCACAAAACTAAACCAAGTTCTTTTTCTCAGGTGTAAACTCTGCCTCAGCTACATTTTAAAACCAGTTTTCCTACGATTTGGATGCAACATGGCTGCAAAATCATATTAATTCCAAATTTAGAAATGCCACGCTTAAGCAGTAGTTGCTGGTTTTGATAGGTGTTGGTGATTAAAGTGCCCATAAGTATAAGGTTGTGTGGGCACTGCTGCTGCAATAAAAAGTCAAAGTATAATTGGTCTGAGGGTGTGGAGAGAAGCAGCAGGGGATGCTGGTAGGGACAGTAAAAGCTCAACAGGGTTACAGAAACCTGCCAAATCTCCATCCTCACTGCAGGGAGCTCCTGATGCTGCCAGGCAGTAAGGAAAACAGATGGCAGTTGCTTTTAAAGCCACTAACATTAATTTCTGTGCCTGTTGTGTATTTTTCCTCCTTCCCTTCGATTTTCCAACTCCTGCAGTAGTTCCTGTAGCAGCCAGGCATTGGCAGACATGTTGGAAGGCAGCCACGCAGGCGGGTGAGTTTCAGCTGAAGATGATGGCTGCTTTGTTTTGGTTTTCCTTTTCCCCAAGCTGCCTCAACAATTTGGCAAAGGGATGTCAGGATCAGAAATAGTGGGATTGGAGAATATGCCAGAAGCTATTAGAGGGAAAGAGGCAGAGTTATAGTAAATGTGGAGATGGAGCAGTGCCAGTAGGAGCGTGGGCATGGGGGTTTGGATGCAATTAGCACAGCTGGCCAAACATACCCTAACATGGACACTTCACAGTTACGTGCTGAATAATCCTCTGTGTTGTGCTTATTTTCAGTGGGGTATAGCTGATACCTGTAGGTGGGGCCTTGTTTTTTCCTCAAAAACAACAATAATGTGGACCTGGTAAATCTGTAGCAGCTAGAAGTGATTTCACAGAAAGTTCTAAATCAAATCTCTGTATCTAAATGAGAAGAGAATGAGATGGAAAAAATTAATGTTTAAGTTTGTTTGCACTGTATTTCAGCTATTTTGAAGCACTGTAAGAGTTTGGTTTTTTCCTTAGCTTTCTGAAACTTCTAATGCGTTTATATGCTGTTGTGAAGACTAACAAAGCACCATTTTGAAGGAAGACAGAAATGGGTAGGATGCTGACTTTTAATTTTAGAATATCACTAAGAGAGCTCAAAGAAAGACACGGGCTTGAGCTGAGCTAGCAATTCAATGAAATATGTGCATTGGTTGACATGCGGAGTAATGATGGCATATGACTGACTTGTCATTTACCTCAGGGGAAAGATTCTGCCCTTGTGCAGGTTTCTGACCGTTGATCTCAACCAATGAGTTTTTTATGCTTTTAACAGATGTTTCTGATTTAGGCCAATGAAAGCTAATGGAAGCTTTTTCTAGTCTCTGAGGAAAGCGCACCAGCCCAATCAAACAAGCAAATTTGGAGCTTGGCATCTGAATTGAATAGCAAAACTGGATCATTTCCTCTTGCAAAAGCTGTGTGCCATCATTATTCTATGACACCATAAAAATTTCATAATTAGTACTGACTTGTTATTTTTGCCATCTCCTGCATTTCATCATTTAGCCACTATTGCTGTCTACCAAGAAAGACACTAAAGCCACTTATTCAAAAGGCCTGTCTGCCTTGTCCAAAATAGCACACAATTCCCAAACCAGCAAAATATGATGGGTACAGCTGCCCCAGCTATGTAATTGTAGCAAATATTTCTAGATGCACAGCCACAAAATAAAGTCAATAGAGGCATCTAAGTATTTGACAGGAATGCATGTCCAATTTATATTCTTTTACATTTTCCTGTGGTGACATAGTTTATCATCAATCTTTTGTCTGGTATCTGGTTTATGAGCCTCACATGTGAAAGCTAAATTTAGCATAGTATAGCCACAGTGCATTAAATAACAAAAATTTAAAAATCCCATTAATAAGTCCAATTGAAAGGGGACTTGTGACCCAATGGTAAGGTACATAAGAACTATAGATCAGGACTTTTTATTAAGGCTGCAGAACACAGTCCATCAAACTACCAATAAGTATATACAAATACATGATTGAAACACCTGTAGATACTGATATAAGTCTACTTAGAACTGAAATTACCCTTGGGAAAAACCATAACATTTCTCAAGAAAGGCTTTAGTATAGGTATAGATGCTTAATTTATGGCTTCCATTTAGGGATGGTCTGTGATTAAAGCACTACATTATTTCTTTGCTTTTAGTCCCAAGTAACCATGTCTCTCTTGTAGTCTTTGAATCTGCAAGTAGCTGAAGGATCTGGTGCAGATTGCAGTACATGAACGAACATTTGAAAATGAGTGGAAACGATTTTCTTGGCTCATCAATATTACCACGTTGTGGAATTAGAAAGAAGACAGACATTGCTTTATTACCTTCTGTTCTCAACAGTCTTTGAATTTCACTTTTTATGTGTTGTCTATACAGGCTTCATTCCCCTGCAAAGAGAAATGACATTTTCTCCAAGCCCTTAACTTACAAGTTGGCACAGTGGTATGTGTGATAAGAGACACTGGACTCCAGAAGTGTATCTAGTTCCCTGTTGTGATGCTCCTGTTTATCACACCTCTCCAGGCATGTATTTTTGGAAATGTACTCATGAGTTTAGTTCCCATTTTATATGAGGCTGTTGATACATGCAAAATTTTTTGGTGGAGTGGGATGGATTGTTTATTACTATCATGCTATTGCAGTACTTGATTCTGTTTTGGTGCAAGAACATAATTTTTTGTCTGTGGGACTGCTCTTCTAATTGTCTTAAGTGTCTAAGTTGTATATGAATTAAATGATTCCTTGGGGGTGGCAAATTCTGGAGAGAAGTGCTGTGTAATGCCCTTACACAAAGGCAAAGCATTACTAGCTGGATGGACAGGTAGGCATAAGAAATTTGGAAACTTTGAAATGGGGTGAAAAGTTTTTTCTTTCCTGTGGTGGTTAGAGACTGCCTAGAGAGTGCAAAATGCCCAAGTCATGTATCTTTAACCCAGCACTCGAGGAAGATGCAAAACCTCACAGCAGTGTGTTTAGAGGTTTGATGGGAATTAATTTTACCAGTCTGAAAATGTGGAATAAATTACTCGACTCTATCCTAAAGAGGGGGCTGAGCAAGCTGTGTGTTTTCTCACTGGAATGGGAAAATTTTCTCACAGCTTGAGGGTTTAGTGATCTCCTGCTGCAGGCTTTGAACTGAAAATACATCCTACTATCATAGCTAGGTTCCTCAGGCCCTTATATGGGATTATGGTGATAACTGCATGGTTTAATAAAATGTTGTAGTTGGGATTTGAGCAGGACCTGTTCAGATCATGCCAGCATAAGCACTGGCCATGACAACAGGACATGCAAACTCTCAGCCCTGCTTACAGCAGAAGGCAACAGGCAATACTTCTAACAGATGCTGAAGTTATAAGACTTAAGGTTATAAGATGTTTAAAACCAGATTTTTATAAAAGCTGACATGGTAAAGTCTTGTGGGTTTATACAGGCTGCATGACATATATTAATGCTGCACTTTGTGTAGGCATCAATACTTAAATCAGTTTCGGGGGAAGGAAGAGAGAAATCAAGTGTTTAATCAAGGCACTTCAAATTCACAGTGTGTATGAAGAAGGAAAGCCTGTGTGAATACACTTCTAGAGGCAGTGAGTGAAATCTCGCACTGATCATTTCAAGGAAAGAGAAGTTCTAAAACAGACAGTAAATATTCCAAGGTTTTTTCCCTTCATTTCCCATTCAGAGCTAGAAATGGAGGAGAGAAATGTATCACATGTGGTTTACCCGTTGCTCATATTGTGGCGTGTAGGTTCTCAGAAAGCCCTAAAAGCTTTTATTTGTTCCAGTCACAAAGAAAACCTTCAAACTGTGACATTTTCAGTAAGAAATTATTTCATACAATGCAATGGGACTGCTTTCATCGCCTGAGCCTCCTTCCTGAATAATGCAGCTTCCTTCTCACTTTGACTCAGCTACCCAGTAGTCCCTACTCCTGGGATCAGCTGGAATGTTTTCAAAATAATGGGCTAAAATCCAAGCATGTACCAAAAGCTACCCAGTCACCAAAATGCCCTTGAACTAATTTCAAACATTACTTGGGAATGATTCTTCTTACATGTTGGAAATGTCTTGTGGCTACAATGGGAAGCTGTTAGTGTCCTGCAAACACGTTCCTCTTAAGGTTTTAGTGTATGTTTGTTTTTAAAAATTTTGTTTAAAAAACTGAGATTCAGAGTGATAGCAGCAAACCTTTTTTCCATGCCACTTTGAAAGGCTTTCTTGTGTAATATAATCAAACCATTAGGAAATGCTTCTTTCTGAGGAAAGAAAAAGGATTAAAGTATACAGGACTCCATATGAATTTAATCTGGATATCTACTGGTGGCTGTTTTCTTGGGCTGAATTTCAACAAGTGACAGAAAGATGAAGGGTTCTTGTACCCTTTGATCAATACGCCCTTAAGTAATTTTATGTAACAATGTGCATTTAAAGTATGGCTAGAAAATAGTCATTATCAGAATACAGGACACAATAACTTTTTTTTTAAATACTATTAATTAAACAACAACTTTATTGTTACTTCTGTACTGCTGCATCTTTTTGGAGATTATCTGGGACAGTGATGGTACTGGTTGTTTCCTTTGACTCTCCTATAAATATCAAGAACATTAACATATAATCAATAATTCCATGTACTTCTGTTAATTTTGGCCAAGGATGGTTTTTTGTGTGCATAATCTCTCTTTATTTTGGTGTGTGCAGTCCTTACATAAAGCAAATGGTTGTTTTTTGCCTGCCTTGGCTTCCTGACAAATTGCTGTGCTTTGTATATGTGTATAAGCATATGCAGTTTCCTTACTGAGGTTATTAAAAAAAACTCTTCTTGAGCTTCATCAAGCTTGCAGTGAAGGGATTATTTTGATTACATCCTTTTAGCATCTGACTCAGGTCCTTCCATCTTTTGGGATAGCTCATCCTCACTGCCTACATCTACAATGGGTAGCGCAGTTGTTCTAACCCATGCAGCAGATACATAAAGTGCTCATAAAGATTATACACTCTTAGAAATTTTCTGTTTCAGAAAAAAAATTAAATTGCTGTTACAGAACATACCTTACATTGAATTTGTCTATCTTGTTACCCAATATTTAAGCATTGTTTAAATTGATTCTGCAAAGGAGTTTAGCAACTGCATGTGGCCAATGTGGAGTATCTGGTCCTACAGAATCAGGATAACTTTTCACTTTATTATAGCTTTGAAATTTCATCTAATTATATGAAAAAAACCTTAAGGTATTTGTAGATTTACAATTGGCTAATTAGTTTTTGAAATCCCAATGTCAGGGAAATGTCATGTAGTTCAATGTTTGTCTTTTTAATCAGCCAACTAACCAGGTGTCTAGAAACCTCTGTGTATTTTCAGTGACACAATTTGGACCACAGTTTCAGCTTCTGAGTCCTTCTTGCGCTTCAGGCTGGGATGTATACACATGGACACCCAGAAATACTATGAAGAAATTAAATAAGCTTATTCAGCAATAAATTAGTGTTTCTGGTTTTGGCTGGCTTTTAAGTTTGCATCTGCAAACAGCTGAAGATCAAAGGCTAAGGCTTCTGTGTTTGTTAATCTAATTTTACATTTCATTCTTCAGATATCACAAGTATTTAAATGTTTTGCAGATATCAGGTCATCTTCCTTCATTGAGCTATTCCAGGGGCATTCAGGAAACCTTACAAAATGATGATCATATCTATTTTCTGGGGTGTTCTTGTCCTTACAGTATAAATCTCATATTTAAATTCCATAAAAAGACATATTGGAAAATTCTGTTCAAGGAATTCATTGCCTTTGTGGCATCAACCTGCTTTTAATTTAGAATGCATACATATTGTTTCCTTTTTTGCAGCATTACTGGACAAGAGGACCTTGTGGACTTTTGCAATGATTTGCAAAAACACCCTAAAACAACCTTTACTTGAGACTATGCTTTGTACTAGTTGAAATTATATTTGTGAGGGTTTGATAACACACAATTAAGTGATACACATCAGACAGGCATTGTTGACTGGCAAACTGGTGGAAAGTGAAGAAAGAGGAGGAGGAGGAGTGTGTGGGCAAGGATGGCTACTCTGTAGTAGCTAGCTGACTGTGATTTCAGAGAGAATAAATCTAATTTTTTCTGAGGGGACTCCCTGGATTTGTACCTGGGCTTCCTAGAAGTAAAGGTGTCTTGAGTCTGAAAGGACGAAAATTTTAATGGAGTTCCAAGTTTTTCCATGAATTTTATGTGAATGGTAGCTTTCCAGAAACCATTGTAACAAGCATGGAAATGACAGAAATACTACTAGTAGTGAAGCTGTGCATGAGTTCTCTATTTTAGCACGGTTCAGAGTTTCGAGAAAATCAAGTAACTGATAGATGGGTCACATCCCTGGTTGGCCTTAGGGCCAGCTGCCACTCTGCATACATGAGTGCACATGAGTCATCTCAATGCCTAGGGGAGGAGGTGGCCCCATGGGTTAGGGTAACATGACAGCTTGCTGGAAATTAGAGCAGAGAGAGGGGCCCTGCAGAAGTTTATACGCAGAACAGGTGGCAGAAAGTAAGGGGTAATCACACATTTTAAATTAAAAAGGAAAAAAAAATCTCTGGGGGCTGTATGGCCCCAAAATCTTCAGCTAGGTCTAGGATGGCTCGTGTGAGATTCAATGAATCAGTCACCTAGCAGGCATACTTTGGCAGGCTGCTCTGCCCCCAAAAAACCTATTCCTTTAGTCTTCTGTACAGGATTTATATGCTTCATTGAATGTCCACCTGCTGCATGTGTATGTCAACAGCCAGCTCCTCAAGAGCCATTGCAGGAGCCTTGGGGTTTGGTGTTGTTTTTTCGTCTTTGGGATAGACTTTTGGGATATATGTTGCAATTCCTTGGCTGCATACAAAGCATAATGAGAAACAGTTAAGAAGTTATCTGAATAGTCTTGTGGCTGCTGGTAATATGGCATTAAAGGATGCAGATCCTCAACTGCATGATGCACAGCTCTCAGATCTTTTCAATACTGACTTTTAAACTTTTGTTACTAGAAGTCCAAATTGGCCTGGTGAAACAGATTCATGCCCTATGCTGCCAATGTAGCAGTGATACTGAGAGCACAGGGAAGTCTAGAAAGCAACAAGATTTTTATTTCTTAAGAGCTAATCATTTGTATAGGAAAAAGAATGGAAATATGTGAATGCAGAAACCTTGTTTTCTGGTATTTTAAGAATCTCTCCAGGTCTCATCAATGGGATCTCAGTGTGGTATGATTCCATTATTTCAGAGAAGATTTTATCCTTGCATGTAATTTATACAGCTGCTAAATAAAAAGGCAAACAAAGGAATTTGTCAAAAGCCTTGATTTCACTTTCAGTACTTCCTCTTCTTTCCTCGCTTCCAGTTTGCCATTGCTTCAGCTCTGGGTAGTGGTGGTCTGTGTACATGCTTTATGTGAACAGTTGCAAGAATCATCTTTGTGCATTTCTATTTTTCTTAATTTTTTCACCATTGTTTTATCCTTCCCACTTGCTGTTCACAGTGACTGACCATTCACCTTTTGAAATATTGCTGGCATTCTTATGCTCCTATTCACTTCTGCGAACCCAGGCCCTGAAAGTCAAAAAGCCAAGGCTGTGTGGCAGGTGGGCAAGTGCTTCTTGTGCAAATACATTCATTTGCATTTGAATGTTCACATTTGCATACAAATGCTTTCATTCATAGGAATAAAAGGATTCTCTCCATGTGCACCATTTGTGCAAACAAAAATTGGATTCATGAAACTACTCAGAAAAGTCAGGGAGAGATCAGGTCTCCTGCCATTTTCACTTTGGTACTATGTTTACAATCTGATAATATATGTCTGAAAAGAACTAAAATTCAATTTTTAAGTACTGTTGATTTTTAAACTTTTTACTGCACAAGTTTGTGGTTGGCTTTCCATGGTGTGCATACAGAGCCAGATGGTGTTGATCTAAAGTGGTCTCAATTCTAACTGGGACCACAAGGAAGAACCACAGCATAAATGAAATTATGATTACAGAGATGAAGAATGTCAAAATTTCTCCTCAGAATTGCTGATATTGAGCAGAAACTCTGAAAGTCTTTTACCATTAAATTTTTTAGATCTATAGTAGATAAATTTGTACTTAAGTCTGTGGTTTTTTAATACCCTTTACTTGAGGTCATCACTAGCATAGGCAGACCTGCTTCTTTACTTGGGTCACAGTTTTGTATACAGGTCACTTTTCTATCAGGAATTGCCAGTCAAATGCAAAGTGTCAGAAAACCTAAATAGTACTATGTATCTAAATAATTTGAGTGGTGCCATCAGCAAAGAAATGGTCATCATAACAGATAGGGTCAGCCAATGCTTGATAACAGATTACTGGCAACACTTTTAAAAATGATTTGTACTTTTGGAGTTGTATTTTAAGTGAGATGGGAGGAACTGTTGGAAGAGCACACTTGTTTATAAGTTTTGAAAGTTTCCTTTATGTAGCAGATGTTGAGCTGACCAAAAACGTTTTTAAAAACATTTCTAATATAACTGCTGCTAATCTTTGTGATGAGAAAACACAGAGCCTGGAATCTTCCACTGGCAACTTCTCTCTGGACACTGAAATGCTTCCTTTTACATTCTGGTAGTCACGGCTCTGCTCAGATCAAAATGATCTGAAGAAGATTTTGAGGTAAGAAGAGATGGTGATAGTGTTTCTTAAGACATTTCATCCCAAGACCTTGATTTTGTTCCAATGTTGGTTTAGGAGATTAAACAGGTTAATGGAAAGGATATGTTACTCTGTAGTAGCTGTTTATTTCTGTCATGCAGCACTTAAGACATTTAATTATACTCCTAGGTCCGCAGCCAAAGATCAGTGCTGAAGGTGCAGATACTGCAAGGTTTATTACTTGGCTTCCTGTGTTTTGCAGTGTGTAATGATATGTTCTGAAAACTACTGGTTCAGCGCTCATGGCTGAGCCATGAGTAGTTGGTGCAGTGCAGTAAGAGTGACCAAAGCTATGGAACAGTTGCTTCTTTTACACATGCACATTGTAACTGAGCTCAGTAGAAATCTGAATCTTTAAAGCCCCGATTAAGGGAGATTATCACCCAGAAGCTGATCATCAAGATGGTGGCTATAGGGAGGTATTTGGCAGAGGTGGTGTTGGCTAGCAGTCTACTGCTACTTCTGGTGAAGAGAGAGCCAACAGCTCACCAGGTGGGGAGTGATGTGGTAGACTGTCCTAAAATCCAGTCAACTTAAAAAAATTTCAAAAGTTAATATTTGCAGTGGCCTAAAGTAGAAGCAGGCATGGAAAAAGATTCTTCTCATGCCTTGCACCTTCTCAGAGGCACCTCGTAGCAGCATAGAGGAGCTCTAACACTTTTATAAATCCAACACATTAACCAGGTAATTTATAGTCATTACAGTCAATATGTGTTTCAAAAATCCAAGAAAAGAATAGGATGGGGTTATTCCTGGCCAGTGTTTGGAAAGATGAAAAAGAAATAACAGGAAGATGTTTCACAGCTTTTTCAGAACCACAACTCAAAGGAATCATTATAAAGTGAAGAAGTAAAGGCCAGTGTCGCCGCCTTGCACAGAAGGATCTAAAAACTTTTTGTATTTTCTATCTCTGATTTCATTACTCCTAATAACTCATTTCCTGATGGAAGGTAAAGAGGCACCTGAAATACAGATTTGAGTCCTTTTAGTTAAACCTTTATCTCTTTGTCATAGAGGGTTTTTTCTTCTGTAGTTTCATTCATCTGCTCTACTGGAACTTTCAGTCGCACGGTGTTAAAATATGGCTGTTCTAAGCTAATATGCATTAACTTTTTAAAACCTGTTTTATACATAACCTATTGTATTAATATAAAACGTTAAGGCCATTTTTTCGTTTCCTGGGAATGGCCCATTACATTGTGAGCAATCTACTCTTGCTTTTTTAGAAAAGACTTTGAACTCAATACAAAAGGAAAATATAATCATGTACAACTATAAAGACTGCTTTTTTCCCTTTTGTGCAGAGTAACAGAGGTGGATGAGTAGCATGGTAATGAAGAGATGGACCGTCTTTATTAGCAGGCTCGGTGAAAGGGTTCTTTTCAGAACTTCAACTTTTCTTATCTTCTTAGTTTTCATGATGTCTATTCGGACTCTTTCCTTTTCTTGACTTTCTTTTAAATATGTCTAACACACTAGCAAAGCCAAGCCAGTTCATCCTTCTTTCCAAAGAAGGCTAGATACAAAGTGTAGTGGTTTAGATGCTTCCATAAAAGTTTTTTGTAAATTTAGAGAAATATTGCTATGTGCATTGCTTAGGAAATAGTCACGTGTATTTAAGTCCCACAGTCATTATTTAATTTCTTTAGAAACAAACACAGCAAACCCTTGCAATGATGTTTTTATACTGTAGTTAAAGGAGGCTAATGATACAGGAAGCTTCTTTGAGTAACAAAATAGAACTAGAAATACCACTTAACCCTCTGTCCTAGAAATTGGTTAATATAGTAGATTTGTAGAGGACTATTTGATGATCCCTCGCCCTCTTCTACAATGTGCTCCACAACCCTTTTTGATATTTCTCTGCTCCTCCTCTATGCTCCCTATTTTTCTGCTGTTCCTCCCACTCTTTCTGCTTCAGTATTCTTTGTTATATAGACAGTTCACTTTTAATCTTGCTCAGCTAAGGAATTCCACTGCAATAAAAGGTAATTGCCATGTGATTGCAAAATATTCAGTCTAGGTGGTACAACAGATGAAAACTATGTTCCCTTCTGCCATTCTGGTGCAGAGGAAGTATCCCATGATCACCGTGTTGAGCTCTGAGGAAGGAACCTCAAAAATAACAACCAAGAAACAGGAAGCATTATTTATTATCTGAGGCTGGGAAACTGGAACCTTAGTTTGTTGACTGGTATTTGCCTGTTATAGTATTATAAAGAATATTACAGTCCCCTGTGAAGGACATTCATTGTTGTATTACTCAGAGTGATGTATCAGTCTAGTAGTGTTGCTGTTTAGCGTGTGTATCTTCAGTGCACTAAAGTCTTGGTTTTGGAAGTATGAGGCTTTTACACAAAGATTGCATAGCAAAATCAAAGCATAAATAAGAAATTATTAATTGTGTAGTCTGAAGGATACAAATATGTTTTAGCAAAGTTGACTCTGGTAAGATCTCTTGTTATGAGCAGCTCAGAATAATGATTATGATTAGTTTGTTCGATAGATGATGTGTTCCAATGAAACCAAGAGCCTGTTTAGTGAAAGACTTACAAGGCACTTATCCTCAGTACACAGAAATAGCTTGAACAGGTGATTTAAGGCCTTTGTTGTAACAGGTGAAAAATTAAAAATTTGTAGAACTGTGAATCATTAAGAGGTATTTTGATATGATCATCTAGAACGTGCTTTGGAAGGACTAGATGATCTCCAGAGGCTATTCCAATCTCAAGGATTCTGTGATTCTGTGAACCGTGATTTTGTTTTGTGTATAAACTAAATCAGTGGTTATGTAGAATTTATATTTCACCGTTTACAGGAATTTAACCAGATCAAACAATCTAAGAGTGTGTATGTGTGTATGTATGTATTTCAGTAATAACATTACCATCTCAGGGAATTATACCCCCAAAACTGACATGAATTGCACGCTTATTAAATAAACCAGTACAAAGTGATTTACACAGATATATAAGAATTATTTTATATGCAAATGGAAATCTTATATCATCACTGACAGTAAGTCTGGTTTTTGCTTTTCATCAGAAGATTATTTAAGAGCTGGTTGTTGTTATTTAAATTAATTGGCTAGAGGTGGATTAAACTAGATAAAAGAAAGACAGTTAAAACAGTTGTAGTTTCATTTTCAGTTTTAACCCAGAATGGTTACTATAATCTGCTGTTTGTAGCATGGACTTGATGGACTTGTTTTCAGGATGAAAAATATTTATCCAAAAGAGTTTATTAATTATAAAGCATACATTTTTGCCAACTCTGGGAACTGTTTAGGTGATCTTCACTGTTTAAAATTCTTTTTAGATATGAGCATCATTTGTAGTTAAAATAGCATTTTCTTCCGAGAAATTTAATTTTTTTAATTGGAAAACAAATTTTCTTGGAAATACACCAAGTGTTGAATTTTTAGGGAAGTGTTGATTCTTTTTTTTGACATTTAAATACAGAATATGTAACTAGAGATACTTTCTGTTTCATTTGGTGTCTTCAGCTGTATGTGACTGCTTAGAAATGTAAAAACAGTTTTATACTTAATGATAGTTAAGAAATAACAACACGTATCTTGTAGACAAGAAGCATATATGCTCACAATAGTGTAACAAGTCCTGATGTGGTTACTTTGAACTGCCTACAAGATGTATAAAATATTTTTTCCTTGGCTACAAGCTCCCACTCTATCCTTCTTTCTTAAGCATTGTAAGTATATTACTGTGTTGAAGGAATTCCATGTTTAACACAAGTCATTGCCCAGTATGAGGCTTTTCAGATGATTGTGAAAACTCTTGAGACCATGTTCTTACACTGATATTATAATTTTCATGTATCTTTTAAAAGAAATATATACATTTAAATGGGGATTTTTTATAAATTCCGGATTATTAGTCTCTTATTATTGAGATTCAGGTGTGTTGCTGAAAAGCTGTCTGGAAGGTAAAGCAAAATCTTTCAAATGCTTTGCACAGAATCCCTGTTGTCCTTCCATGGTTTTCATTCATTGGCTGCAGCCCCTGCCAATAAGGTATCAATATTAATATTTCATTTGGTAGGAGAAAGGCATAAAGACAATTTGCACAATCTCTCCAAATGGTGTGGTATCTTTTCAAGGGTTTAAATACATGAAACATATATCAGCGTTACTATATTTATTACATCTCTTCTAGGTCAAGTGGCATTAATTAAGCTGTAAAAAAATGAATTTGGAACCTGAGTTGAGCAAGAAGTGTTGCAACCACTGGAATATTGATATACCATAAAGTAAATGAAAACAGCCTTGTTTTAGTCAGCTGATCTGGCAAATTGGGCCTGTACTATCTTCACTTGCAATATAAACAGATACATTAATCTATTAATGCCCATTTAAAAGCATGAGCTCTGTCAGTCCAAATGAACTTCAGTAAGAGCTGTTCAGGTCTAGGCAGCCCATAGGGATAACATGGTTAAGGCCTATTGGTTTCTGTAGCATGCAGCCAGTTGCAAATCCATCTGCCTTCTGCTCCTTATAGTAAGTGCTGATGACACAATAAGAAAATCCCCACACACTTTGTACAAGTCTAAACAAGACTGGTGATGGGTATGTGGAATATTAGAAGGTAAGCTGCCTGAAAAGAAAGTGTATGGGCACGTTCCTTTTGCTCAGAGAAATGTCTGTGCTTCTGAAAACATGCACATCCCACCCACTACAAAACATTTAGCCCAGCCACATACTCTGTAACACTGGGATCTCCCTGCTAGCAACAGTGGAGCTACAATAGGATATGATCTTCTACAAATCTACTTTAGTCATCATATAATTGTATCATCATACAATATGTCAATATTTGCTCATCATAAAATAGTGTCACGCACATCCAGCTACTTACCAGAAAAAACCTCATCTCCCTAATGAAACAGTGTGTGCAGAATTTCTGACATAAATTAGACTCTGGGCTAAGAGGTAAAAGGGCCCCTGTGACAGGACATTTTCATTGGATGGTGAACATACCCCAAACACTGCTTGTATGCCATGCAGCTGAACGGGCTTGCTCAGCAAATCTGTTCCAATAAACTGCTCGTGTATGTGCAAAGGCCTCAAATTTTACTTCCCTCTGAAATACTACATTTAAATTTAGAAAGTATTATTAAAAAGCTGGATAAAACAAGAAAAAAGATCAAATGTGAAGCAAAATTTTTAGATTTCCAAATGAGAGGAGCTGAAAATCTCTGACTGTAGCTTTATAAAGATCAGCAAACACGTATTGTAGAGGTACAAAAAATAGGAAGACAGATTTACTGCTTTCAGTTACTACTTCTCCCAGTTCAAGATTAGAGCAGAGATGAAAGAGAAGCACCACAGATTTAGAACTTAACTTTGAAGCTGATGAATTATATTTTAGATGCAACATGTAAATAAATGTAATCATTTACTAGTACAAGACATCTGCAAAACCTGTAGGTTAGCAGGACCGGACAGAGGATATTGAGAACAGCCACAAATATTTTAGACAAGATAAAAATAAATGGCATTGTAAATATTTACTGATTGGACCAGAAAGAGAAAACATCTAGAATCAGGTACTTCATTGTAGTCCTCAATAGGGCTTACTTGCATTTTTTTCTGAAATACTTAGTATTTGCTGCTGTCAGCAGCTGAATGATGAGTTGGATAAAGCAATCATTTGATTCAGGATGACAAACGCAGTTTTCTTCTGTTCCAGAAGAACTAGGCTAATTCCTGTATGCTATTTTGTCATCTTCCTCTGAGACTATTGGCACAGATTATTCTATTAGTTAAATTTCTTTTTACTTATTGCTTAGTGTTCAATAACTTAGGAGGAAATGCACTGATGGTCTATAAGCCATCTCATAGACTGCAGATGAAAATGGTTACTACCCAGACTAGTGTTGGCTTCATGACACACTGGTACCTTGCATGCCCTTCTAGCAATTCCCAAGGAACATGTCCTGGTCTGGTGGGACTGTTCAATCCATGTGGCTGGCATGGGAGCGGGGAGAGATGAATTAAACGAAATGGCACAGGTAGTTGAACTGGCAGATTCATGCATAATACCTCATTGCTTTTTGTGGTTGAGAAAAACAGCAAGACTTTTCTGCTAGTAAATTGTTTCATTTTCTTTATCTCAGTTACACTGGTGGGTATGCAAATATGGAAATAAGATTAAATTTGGCTCAGCTTCTGAAAAATTGAATTTGAACTCATGCTTTAAAATGCAGATGCAGTGTTGCTGTGAAATATGCTCCTACAACTGTATATCTGGAATGAAGGAAAAAAGCATTATAGAATTTAGTGAAAGATAAAGCTGCTGGCTGAAGGGTGACAGGTTGCTGTAGCAGCATTTTTTTTTTTTTGTGCTAAGCTTTTGCTTACTCTTGTTAAACAGACTGCTCACAGTCTTTTCCATAAATTCAGAAATATTTCATTTGAAATATGGGCTTAGGTAAGCCACGGATTTAATCACTATAATGATATGATTTGCAACTCATTTGGATTTTCATTTTTAGCTGAATGCAATACTATTTTATGACACTCAGACACTTGTAATAAATTCATTTATAGCTACTTGCTTGCACACAATAAAAACCCCAGTGGCTTATTTTTATGGAAAATTTGTGCAAACTTTGTATAATGTTGAGCAAGGGCAAGAGATTAAAAAAAAACAGAAAAAAATTTAATATGACCTGTTATTATTCCCATTCTTAATCCTTATTCAAGGAGTTAAGTTATTCTACTCCATATAGGGTAATTGCAAAGCCTAGATTAATAGTCTGGATTTATTGCTCTTTCAGTATGAAGCCTACTCTGGATGCTATTACATTATACATATAATGGCACCTTTTCTTTTTTTTTTTTTTTAATCCATGATGCTTGTGCAGTATTCTTTCCCATTCTAATTGTTCGACCAAAACTTAATGTGACTCTGTAAGCTCAGCTTGAAGTTTTAGATCCCCAAAATTCTGGAGAAACAGAAATCCTGTTCTCATTGCTGACTGTTGAGCTAAATGTGCAACATTACATATGCATACCAAACCAGATATGAATATAACTGGAAGGCAGCAGTACTGTTTTTGTTTACTGGTGTGTTGATTCTTACTGTGAGTTCCTGGTTTTAATGGGGAAATTGGGAAACAGTTTGTGTTGAGAGTAGAAATATTTTTTTTACGGATGCTTCTTGTAAAGAACAACAGAAAACACCTGGCTTTCAAAATAGTTCAGTGTGATACTTGTGTGGGGTATTGTGCTGCTGTCATGCTCAGACAGGAATTGTCTCACCTTTCTTTCTTTTCCTCTTTCCTGTAGCTTATATGTGTCATCTGAGCTGAATCACCAGTAAAATGTAAAGCATTTAAAAATGTGATTAGAAATTATAAAAATTACCTTTCCTTTGGCAAAACAGCTCCTTAAGTGTGACTATAATAAAAGGACATGTTAAAGGTAGCCATTTCTCATGGTGTATTTAGACAAGGATGCTTCACTCTGTGTTTGGAGATCACTGATTATCAAGGGAGCTATTAATGATAATGAATATTGTGATATGTGTACAGATACGTGAATATCATGATAAGTGTAGAGAAAAATAATTACTATTTTGGAATTGAAGTTATAAAGCATTTTAAGCACATCTTTTGTTAGTAATTTCCTCAGCTTTAGTACACACGTGAGTGAAGATCTGACCAGTATTAATATTTTGATACTCTATCTGCTTGTATGTAAGTGGTGTTTTGTGAGTAGGAAGAGAAGTTAAAGTGGTGTAGTTAGTATTTAGAGTTCCTGCTTTCCTTTATACACCCACACTACTGGAAATGTTCCACAACTTTAAAAGCAAATCTGAGGTCAATAAAAAGTCAGTTTTCTTGTTGTTATGTTCTGGTTCCAACAGTTCCATATTATCACTGTTTGACTTAAAATTGTATTTTGGAAGAGGGGGAGTAGTGCTCTTGAATTTTTTTAGTTGTTATTCTCTTTATCAATCAAGCTTATTCAAGGTGAGGGAAAAGCCTAGATGAATGGATTAAATAAAAATAATAGGGAAAGAAAAGGGAAATTGCTATGGGCCATGCTGATAGCATGAAACTCCTAGTGGCCCTCAATCTCTGCACATATTGTAAATAAGTGAAGTACTGAGAAGTCAGTAGGAAACAATACATATGAGGCATTAAACCATAAATTTAATCACTGATCCAATTTTAAATCGCCAAGTTATTTATTTTTTGATAAAAGTTTTTACTTGTTTGTTATAATAATCTATAACTACTTTATATAAATATAGTCTGAGAGAGAAATTTCAGTAGTGTGACCTATTGCTTCTCCAAGGCAAAACAAAAAGATCCATTTGAAAACCCTGTATTTGAGTGATTAAATGAAATGCAGTTATCAGAGACTGAAGCTTCAGCTGTGTAAGAACTTGTGCTAAAAAAAATTTAATAGAAACCGAATGTGAACAGAACCAGAACCTGTCCATTCAGATGCTGCATACTCAGGAAATTTCATAACTTTTTGAGGGAGGCTCATGTCTTAGCATGCTGTCACTCCTCCCAACAAATCATGGACCCGTAGATCTGGTAGGAGCTTCAGAAGTCACCTAGCCCATCCTCCTGCAGTGTAATGGGATCACTGACAGTTCTATAATTCCTGATTTCTTTATTCATTATTTATTATTTATTTATTCTATTTATTGTTTATTTATTCTTTCATTCTTTATTTCTTCATTACCTTATTTCTTCCTAAAAAATTTCCTAATAGACAACCTGCAATCCCTTCAGGCAAGCTCTTCCAGTCTTCGAGTACATTCATGGTTAGATTTCGCCCCCCACCTCCCAATATCTAATATTAATTTTTTTCCAGTTTATTACTTCTTGCCCTGTGCAAAATACAGAGAGGGAATACACTTATGTTATTACTTTACAGTGTCCTTTTATATCCTTTAACACTGTTACCATGTTGCCTCTAGTCCTCTCCCACTGAAACCATTCTGAAATACCCAAAATTGGACATGGTGCTTTTGCTGTGGTCTAAGCAATGCATAGCAGAGCAGAGGGATTATTTCTTGTGCCCTGCATGTTATTATCCTATTTATACATTTCAAGATCATGTTGCTCATTTGCTTTTTTGGTTTATTGAAAGCTTTCCTTTTTAGTTTTGCTACAGTGTGCTCAGATGTAGAAAGATCTTTTTTTCTAATGCATGCTAGATGTTGTACATTCCCAGGACAAATGTCAGTTATTTTTAAAATATGTCAAAACCAAATTCTGACTCTAATTTTAACCTTCTACATGCTTATTGTGAGCAGCACTACATGACTTGCCAGAGATTCCAGCTGCTTTTTTTTTGTCATTTTCCAAGCAATGCAAACACACAGAATATTCTGATCCGGCAGACAGAGCCTGAATGCTAAAGTGTAGAACAAAGTGTATTATAGTTAAATTACTGTAAAGAAAACTGTGTGCAGGCATATATTTTTATGCTTTCATATAGGCTTCTGCACATACAAACACATTTTTTTGTATTCCATACTATGGGATAAGACAAGCAAAGTAAATGCAAAAGTGCCAGGACTTAGCTGGTCTGTCTTATGCTACACTGCTTGGGCTCCATTTTCCATTTGTTTTGGTGGAGACTGGTCAGTGCCTTTTACTTTAAGAAGGAAGGCAACACTACATATTTTGTTCAGTCAGAAATAAATCTGAATTTTAATTTCTTTGAAATCTAACCCCTCACAGTTGGATGGTTCTAAGAAATTCTTGACTAAGTGTCACTTGGATGTGGTTCCATCCATGTTTTTTAGAATGTTTTTATATCATATGCCCTTTAAAGTTTTCCTTCACCTGTATTTCAGAAAAAGTATTTCTTAGTTTAAAAAATATTAAATTGTTACTGAATTTAAAATTATAAACTTGTGGTTATACAAAACTAAACTAAGTTTTGTAAGGCTATCAATACATTTAAATGTATTATTTTCATCTGATTAAAATGTGCTAAAGGTGGTTCAAAGGTTGATTCAGTCTCAAAGAGAACTGCATCACAGGCAGTTGAGTCTTACACAGCTCTTCCTCCAGTTGATGGAAAAAGTTGTCTGTATCCACACAGAGAATTCTAAACTTCTATCCTACATACATAGATTTTAATATCTATGTGGGCCCTTTGAAATCAACTGGACTCCAGAAAAAGACCATACTTCTGTGGAGAAGATTGTCACAGCAGGGATTTACCTATATTATATATACAGGTATTACAAATCTCTCTTTCTCTCTCTCTCTCTCTAAAGGCTAGCCTTCACCAGGTGCTACAAAGGAAGATATTATATATCTTAGCAGTTTTCCTAATAATCTTTATATGCAAACTGTCTGATTGATCAAAACTCACTTGTGATGAACTAATCGATGTGGCACTTTGCAATGTCAAACATTTTTAACATTTGATGCATTTTCAAGTATTTCTGGAAGCACGGAATGGAGTACCTGTGGTTTTGGCATTTAGTAGTAGTGATGTGGATCTATACGATGGCAGTCCATTACTTAAAAGAAATCTGGATAACTGCTTTTAAAAATGTTCTTCAAGGAAGGAATGCAAAGATAGCTTCAAGAGGGCTTAGAAATCTATTTGGCTTGTCTGCTGAGAGACTTGGCTGCCCATTAGTCTCTCTTTTATACTTTTGGGTCTGAGTAATGTGTTTGCTTCTAATAATGTAAAAACAACTCCCTTTGTATATTTCCATGAGATCAGTACAGATGCATTCTTATAGTTCATTGAAGTTTGCCTGACAGTCTGTTGAAAATATAATTGCTGAATCATCACTGCCTGTCCATTATGAGTAAATCCCTCTTACCTTTTGAACAACATGACTCATTTTGAAGGATACAGAAGCTATTCATTATTGTTATTGCTTCTTGGCCTAAGTGGTTGCCCTGAGTTTGAGATCCTGCAAACTGTTTCTGTTGGAAAAGAAGCTCATGATAAGAGCGGATCTCTGTACAGAGCTGTACTGAAGAATGTTTGAAGGTCTCATTTTGTGCTTGTAGGAGGATCTAAACAACAACAAACAAATTCTTCTGCCTGTACCATCACCAGGTTTCAGGACAAAATGTTTGGCAATTTTCTAACAACTATTTTGCTAGAGCTATTCCAGGCTATATCTCATGTTTTCTTACTATTTTTTTCCTACTTCTTTTGTTTCTCTTGATTCTCCCTCATATAATGGTAGATAGGTATTTCCCAAAATCACCTCTTCCTGGTGCATTTCAAATCACTGCAGTCTCACATGGACCTTTGGAGTGAGTGCAGGTGTTTGCACTGTGAATTGAAGGCATTTTTTAAATAAAGAACTAAACTTAAACCATACAAATACTATCCTGTATCAGCTTGGAAGAAAAGAACATGGTGTCTGTGACTATCACCTGGACTACCAGCTCAGACTTAATATTATGAAAATTGAGTCTCTTTTCCTTCTATTTTAGATATTCTGTCTTCTCCGTCTGTCCAGACCAGCAACCTTGCTATCATCTCAGATTCTTTGTGTTGTATTTCTGGGTTATGGATTTGTCTGGAAAAATCTATGAATTGCCCCTTTTCTGTGCACTGATCACCTTGTCTGTATAATCCTTACAAGGTGTACTTTTGAAAGCATATTGGTTCTGGACTCCAAAAAATGTAAGTATGGAAAGGAGGGAAATTATGCTGCCATGAGACTGCTTCTTCAGGTAATATGGAATATACAATGCTTCAGCTGAATTAATGGGCTCTGTATTTCACACTGCTCAAATTACATGATGAGGCAGTTCATGTCAGGCCAAGAACTAGAACTGAATACCTGCAAACCCGAAAGAGTTTGTTAAGATTTGACCTGTCAAGCTCTTTCTTTATGTCTAATCTGTCAGAATCAACCAGGTGACCTGTGAATAAGCCTAATTATTTCATTGTCATACAGCTGGCTGAAGAATACACGCACACAGTGTTAAAATTTTAGTTTTATGTGGTATCCTGAGATACAAAACTGCCTTCTGCACCTTGAGCCTCTTGAGAACCAATCTCCAGACAGCTTTCTCCTATTCCTTGTATTACCACTCACAGTTTCTTCCCTCCAGTTTTTCACTTGCACCACCACTCAGCCCTTTCCCTTTCCCTTTCCCTTTCCCTTTCCCTTTCCCTTTCCCTTTCCCTTTCCCTTGCCCTTGCCCTTGCCCTTGCCCTTGCCCTTGCCCTTGCCCTTGCCCTTTTTCCTTTCAGTTTCCCTTTTTCCCTTTCCGTTTCCCTTTCCCTTCTTTCTCTTTTTGTTTCCATATCTGTTTCCCTTTCCCTTTCCCTTTTCCTTTTTCCCTTTCCCTTTTTCCCTTTTTCCCTTTTTCCTTTTTTCCCCTTTCCCTTCCCCTTTCCTTCTGGCCCTATCTCCTCCCCAAGCCCCCTCTTAAGCTTTAGTTACTGTCACCATCTTTGGCTCTATCACAAATAATCTGTAAAGCATCCCAGTTCTCTCTCACTCTTTTCTTCTTGCCCTGTATCACACAATTCTCACGAGCATATTGTGCTTCAATTCTCTGCCCCACTTGCTAGGTGCAAGATTTCACTTACCAGGAGGCAGAACAGTGGTCTAAGGAGAGCCAAGTTTGGATACCCTTGCTTTTATTCCCCAGTGACTGGAAGAATAGGACTCAGTGGTGGGGATCACAAGGCAGAGGAATACACAGTATTCCTATTGCAGGATGAGACAGTTTGGCCAGACAGTGGCGGTTTCCTCTCTTGTTTCAGGCCATGACTCAGACTAAGCCAGAAGTGCAGAATATGTGATAGAAATTGCAAATTGGATGGTTAGAGGCCAGTTAAATCTGTAACTTGGACAGTAAGACTGCTCCACCTGCCTAAGGCAGATGACATATTCTTTGCAATGACTTTCTGTGTTTTTTATGATAACAAGAATTAGCCAGAATCTGAAAAAAATAAAATAAATGCTTTTCTAAACAGCCACTAAACCACAGCTTTGTGGAACTGTTTGGGTCCTGCTGGACAGCTGTAGTTGCTACTTTTCAGACAGAAAAAGCCCTAATATTTTTGAGAAAATGGATGCTGAAACCCATATAAAATGTTCTTGATAATTCTATTTTTTCCCTCATATTCCCAACACAGAAGCCTATCATTCTAGCAGAGGTACATCCCATTGTCAGTGGAAATTTCACCCAAGGAAGGATTTCGTAATAGTGGGTTTTGCAAGGCACATTTGTAGCAAACAAATGCCAACCATTCCTCTTGTCTACTGCAGGGTAATTGTGTTACAGTGAAAGGCTTTTAACTATGAATCTGACTGAATTGCTCAACCCCCCAGGAGACATTCCTGGAACATGAATTTCAGTCTGGCATGCTGAACGCACTGTTCCTGCAGCTGCTGCTACCACTGACCAGATACTCCGTAGGAGGGGAGCACTTTCAGACCGTGGTGGCAAGGCAATCCTGAGAGAGTGTGGGAGAGAATAGTGCTGCTTTGGAGCATGAATAGCATCGACTAAAAGCTTCAGCACAGATTTTAGAAGTGTTCCACACAAAACACCCATCTGAGTAATATGAGTCACTGACTGTCATTCTGCTCTGATCACAGCCTTTTAACTGCTTCACTGTTTGGTTAATCTCAGCAAAAAAAAGTAAAAACAAATGTACTTTAATATTTTTCTAGTTATTTTCAACCACAAAATCAATTAAATTCTGTCATGTACTATACTACTTACAGTGATGAACAACTGTGCATCAAGGATTGCCCTTTCTTAACAGTGTCTAGTTCATATATTCATTTAATGAACATAAGCATGGGAAGGTGCTTATTATGGAGTACCTGTCATAATTTTGATTTATACTTATGAAAGCATGGTGTTGGCAGTAAGCTCCTGGAACTTTACCTTTTGTTTTTCATCTTGATGCCCTGCCCAAAAGTAATGAAGAGGCCCTGTTGCAGTTCTAATTTTCTTTTGGAAAACAATACAGAAACACACTTCAAATAATATCATTCTCTTACCCTAAATTGCTGAATACATAAGGAAAGGACACAAGACTTAGAGAGTCCTTCTATGGACACTGTCTCTTATCAGATTTTTATCTGATGTCAATTACTAAACTTCCTTTGTATTTCCAAACTACATTTACTCTTTAGAAAGTTCAAATTAGCATTTCAAATGCTAATTAGCATTTCAGTGCAATTTAGGAAGCCCTGTGCTGCTCAGAACCCTCTTCTCCCTTCCCTGGGCTGACCACTTTCTGAGCAAGGGAAGAGTCTTTCCAAGAATTAGTCCCTGCACACAGCGCTTTAGGTAGTAAAAGGCAGCAAACTGAGAACAGTGTTTTAATTCTCATTGTATCATCTGTGTACCATGTGTACCAAACATGTCTCAGCATGTTTGTGTGATTAATCTTTTTTTTTTCTGTTCAGGAAGAAGTAGGTGCAAACCTAAACAAAGCAATGGGAGACAGGATACTTACAAGAAAGTGACTCATTTCTTTCTGGCCAGTGGACTGAGATGAAAAACAAAAGATTTCCGAAGCCTTATGACACACACAACCACTATCCTCCTTCTCTAAAGGCATTTTCAAGAACAGTAACGCAAGAGAAAACCCCTAAAACTGTTTAACAGCATCTTTCACATGATTGACTCTAAGTGCACTCAGGGCTGAATATTGTTCTGATAAGCAAACTATTCTAATGCACAGGATTTCAGAGTTGTGCTGGAAGATAAATGGATGAGCAGGGGCAGTTTCAGGATACTTACCCACTTTGCAAGGTCACAAAGTCCCAGATGATGTAATGGTTCAGCCATGTTCATAGGAACATAGGTGCCCCAACAGCCTGAAAGAGAGAAAATGGGCAAAGTGACTGATTCGAACTGGAAGTCTGTAGCAACAGTATTTGAAATCTAGGATATGGGAACAGGCTATAGGGCCAGGGACATGGGAAATACTCTCAATGAAGGAAACTCATGACACATGAGAGAAATATATTCTTTATGGCTAACTGGAATCAAGTGAGTTCTCTACAGCTTTGAGCGGGCTGTTATAAATGTAGCGGGGTTTGTTCTGGTGCCGTAACTCAGGTATTACTCCAATCACATATTTGCAAGGAAGTATAGATGTGTCTAAATATGTATGTAGTCTATTGAGGCATTTTTATTTTGTCATTTCCTCTGAGAACAAAAATCATACTTTATTTGCTGTTAATTTAAAAGGATCCTTCAAGAATCCTAGGATAAGTCCTATGAAGAGCTGCCTTTGTCCATTCAGACTTGGACTCTCTGAGATTTGTATGGTAATAAACATCTGTCATTACTAGGGTACTGGACATGATCTCAAGGTGTGCATTGTCACTACATCCTCATGCAGCTCAGCAGGGGGAGACCCAAGCAGTGTTTCTCTCCAGAGCTCCACCTTCCACAAACAGATATCCCTTAGCTTGACGGTTAAAAAGTAGCATCAAGTGGTCCAAACAGGTCTCAAATCCAGATAATGGGGATTCAGATCATGTGAAATTTTGCAGTCTATACTTGCCAGGTATATACAAGCTGTAAATATGTTTTCAGATCTCACATGGTAAGAACTCCAGAATGAAACAAACAAACAAAAAATCTGCTTAACATCTAGAAAATATTTCATTTTAAAAATTAGATTTTTGAAAAGAAGTAGGAACTTCTGGAACTCATTATTTATTGGTCTGACAAACAACAAAATCTGAAAAATACTTTCCTGCATCTCCCTTGCTCTCTTTTAAATGGGCTTGGGATATCATGTATCCGTTTTCTGTGCTGTATGAGGAAATCTGACAGACCTAACACATTTTTTCTGTTTTCAAGCCTAGTAAGAGTGATACCCACTTTTCTCAAGTTTGTCGAATGACATGGGTACAGGTTGCATGCACACAAAGAACATTTTGACTCATGGGATTATTTCTAACCTAAATGTGGCTCTTGGTTGACACATGAGAAAGAGAACTTTTATTAGCCTGAAAGCAAGCTTCCAAAAAGCTGCTGGACTGCAACCAAAGAGGAGGATGACAGGCTGAGGAGAACACTAGGCTTATAATTCTTTTATTTCTCATTTTCACTGTTTACAATTTTGAGAGTTCCTTGTCTTGTTGGCAAGTCTCTTAACAGCCTCAGCCAAGAAGCAGCCTATTTAGTTTGCCTTTGTTGAAGCTTTTTTTGCCTATAATAACAACATTTTGGGGGATGTTAGCTCATAAAGGTAGATCTTATCTCTTTAGAAACCTTCACGTTAAGTACCTGTCTTACATAGGTACAATGACAAGAACAAAAAGAGCACAGAAATAAGTTGTCCTCTACCAAATACGAAAGAAACCCTGTAAGTGGGAAATCTCAGAGTGATGTGATGTGATGTGATGTGATGTGATGTGATGTGATGTGATGTGATGTGACATGTGTAGTCCATACAAATGTGATTAATACATAACACGGGCAGGGCCTGTGTAAGGTTAATTACTATGCCTGAGAAACATGCATTCTGCAACAGAACACAGAATAGCTAGGTACAACTGGGGATCTCAGTAAACTAATCAAAATACATGTAGGTCATCACTTAAGCTGTGAGATTGCTCACAGGACCCCAGATAGCTCAGCTATCTCATTCTGCTGTTCAAACTCTTAAAGAAGTGTTTAAAATAGTTACTATGGTTGCCTAAAATGGCATTTTTTAACAATCAAAAATTTATTTCCTTATAGTGAAACTCAAGATGCTGACTTTTTAATGTCTGTGTCAAAATATGAAAACATAAACCAAGTTCTTGAGATGGTTAAAATGGATATTTTTAATTTATATTTTTTAAAACTAGGTTTTTTTTTTTTTTAAATCTGAAACTGTGGTAAAAATTGCTATAAAACCCCAAACTCCACAACTTCTCCAGGAAGTAATTATAACAGCAAACGAAGGATTTACTTGGACATTTTTTTAATATATCTCTTGAGGTGTACCTTGATGACCTGAGAAGAGATACAGTATTCTTCCTACATAATAAGGTGCTGAAGGCAGAGACATTGTCTTTGCTTTCAAAGAGCCCAGCATATTTTAATAAGATGGTGTGATATAGCCATGTGTGCAGGTATATTTATTTTTCAATTGAAAATATCACCTGTTTGCATTTTAAAAGGATGAAAAATGTCTACCAGAGTCCCTCAACAATTAAGCAGTAACTGTACATTGCACATTTTCATAAGCGAATAGATGTATTTTTCCACATTAGAGCTAATTTGATGTGACATCCGTGGAAAGCAAAACACACTTCTTTTGTAGTTTTAAGGATCTCCTGGTCTTTTTAGATTTAAAGTGCTATTATGAAATACACGTAACAGGTATAACCTTGCAGAATTCCCATAATATTGGCATTATGAAGTTTTTTACCTTGAACTTTTCACAGCTCCCAAGGCAGGAATTCACAGTTGATGACTTAATTTCTGATTGAAATTCTGAACTCAGGAGTACATTTCAGGTGCAGCTCCCATCTTTTTCAGTGGAGTTGTGAACTTAACAATACTCCTAAAAGCCACTGGTGATTAGTAGCTTGAAAATAATTTTTCACAGCTTTTTTTGCTTAGTTGTCTGGAGACAGAAGCTGGAATATTGGTGCAGATTGTAGAAACTTATAAATTCATGCGGAATGACTCATGGGATAATTAGCATGGCATTCTCATGTTACGTGTATTATCGACTGTCCAGACCTCTTTATAGTTGAGAGGTGTCGAAAATACGTCTTCTCAGTAAATGCCTATACAGCTCATTGGTATAAGCCAGGAAAAATACCATCCTGCCTCTGAGAAAAGTTGTGTCCTGTATAATACTGAATATTCTACTAAAATTCCTAGCTCAGGACAGATTTGAACAGTAGCTCTGCTACCTTCCTTCATCCAGTGAAACCCAGAGAAAGGGGAGAAGAAACAGGGTCATCAGGGATGGAGAAACATTTTGCATAACATACTGCCTTAAAGTAACAGTACACGACCACAAAACTTCACAGTGCCAATGCTACTATATTGGGAAGAAGTTTTTTTGACCTGCTTCAAGTGATGGTTTACGGCATTAGGCACAGATACCTAAGGCTGTATTACTGGGATAGTAGCACTGCCATTGTTTGTGATAGGGTCCTTCTAAGAAAGAAGCCTCTTTCGGTTTAAGAAAAAAAAAAGGTAATTGAAAAACATTTCTTTAATTGATTCTTTATCTTGTTCTCTTTATAATCATGTGGAACTATTTGATGTTTTTGGAAAGCTTGTACCTGGATTCAGCATTATCAAACTGTTCCACTGATTTTTGTGGTGACGATGATTCAGTTTCATATTGGCTTTTTAAATTTTGATATATAACATGTTGCAGATTAGTGAAATAAAGCTTCCAAGTAAATACAGATGTTTTAGTTGGGGGTTGAGGGGGAGGAAGACATTTGGTAAATTGTGCTTCCGAGTCATGAACAACCAAAGTGGTGTTTCTGTGTTGCTTAGTTACCATTTCTGTTTAGTTGGCAATGGTGTTCACTGAAAATATTTTAGTTTCTGCTCCTGACAGCTACAAACGTGGGTTCACAAGTAATTTTATAAACTCATATACAGTTAAGTGGATGCCTAATACACCTCCTCAAATGTGAGCAATGGATAGCATTGCCAAGTTGCAAACTCAGCACTGAACAGCACAGTCACGCTCAACTAATTTACAAAAAGTTTTCACTGGTTGGTCCATTTCTTCAGCTGTTAATAGTCTGCCCTGACATATGCAGAACAAAGTTCAAGAGCAAACATGAACAATTTGCTAGACTAGCTGGCAGAAGCCAGACTGCACAAATGGCCTCAGGAGACTGATGCTGACTTCATGCCAATTTGAAATCTCTGCTCACTCTCCCAGTTTACCAAAAAAGCTACTTTTCCTTTCAGCCACACTGCTAAGGGCAACATACGGAAGCCTGGTATCTGACTAATGCTTACCAAGTGTTACAAGGCTTGAGCGGAGGGAAATATGCAACCTTGTGACCCTGACTTAGAATAGCCAAACTCCATCTGCTCTGAAACTTCAAATGGTAAGAATGCCTCCATTTCTTACTGGACATATTTGGAGGTAAGGACAGGCAATGACTCCCATCTTGCTCACTTTAAGCTGCAAAATTTTCATGAAAAAAATTGCAAAAAATGTCTATTGTTAACTTTTCTGAGAATTAATCTTAAAGACAACCCTCTGAAGCTCAAGTGATGTGTTGGATTTAAATGCAGTTAGGAGTAAAAAAGTTACAAAAGACTTAGTTGTACTGTGAGCTGATGCAACTTCACACTTCAGATGGCTGCAAGAACACAAAATGTAAAAGGAGCAAAGGGATCTATTTACAACATACAGGCAAAAATGTATTAACGTAAGTGGTGGAATGACATATCACACATGCATGTTATTAGAACTAAAATATCTTTGGAATTTGATAGTTCTCTGGAAGCATTTCACAACTCAAGGAGCTGCATTCAATACAGTAAAATCCTGTGAGATACTATTTCAAAAAATAAAAAGAGACTAATCAGAGTGTTTAAAATTAGTGGTAGCTTATCTTGAAAGGATCATATGATCACATTTTTTATCTGCAAACGGAAACAGGGAGAACTACTTAAATATATACAGTTGGTGAACTTGTGTCTGAGACAAATAATTATAACAACATTCTCTAACTTTCTTGGAGCATGATCATCTTTCATGAAGTTTTCTGTGGTAAAATTGTGTTCTGTTTTAGCCATGGTAAATTCAATATTTTTCCTTTTTTATTTTTTTACACATGAGTTTATCCAGGGAAAGCCCAGAAACTGCAACTACAGAATCTCATAAAACCAGAGAAGAAGAATGAACAGGTGCTATAGCTTACAGCATATTCAGCATATTAATCAGTGCCTGTTATTTCACAGCAAAATTAGTTATGATCCTTATGCTTATGGTATTTGTTGCAAGGAATCCTTATGACAGGTATATTAAAAAACATCAATGAAAATGATTTCTCCATTGATTCCTCCTTACACAAACTGACTCATTCCAAGTAAGTGTCAGTACTCCCAAAGCCATGTGTTTATACCCACACTAGAGCATGACTGAAATCTCACTGACATTTCCCCCCTGAAATTTCAATATAATGCTTCTTTCACATCCTGGATAACAGTTTAAAAAAGAAAAAAAACCACTAAAGGACCAGTAAGTTGCATAGGAAATAATACCAACAATTAATTCTGATTCTGCAGTTTAAGTTTGGTTCAATTATTTTGTTATTTCTTAGTCTGATAGTTGTCAGCTTTGTGCATCTCATTGACTTCTTTGAATCTACCACCAGGGAAACTCTAATCATTGTGTACCATCTTCACAGGACGGGTGCCTTTGGCTATTGTTAGAGATCACTCTTTTTCTACAGTGAGATTATTTATTTATTAATTTATTAAATGAAATAACTTCAATTCTTACAATGCTTATCTACTGATAAGTAGATTTACTGTCTGTAGTATCTTTCATGTCTGGCCCTAATAAAGTGGACAATAATGTCAGAGACTCCTTGTTGTTACTTTTTAAACCATCACTTTTATAGTGACACAACAATAAAAACTTGAAAAGAAATTAAAAAAAAAAAATAAATTGGAATAACACCCCTGATCACATAAAGACTTCAGTATATACACATTTGACCATCTCTATACCACTGAACTCGAACAAATTCTCAAATTATCTAATGCTGCAAATATCTTCAGAAATGAACACAAAATGTTAATTACTTTCTGCCTGCTTTTAAAAATAATTCGTATATCCTCTTTGACAACAGCTAGAGTGACAAGTAAAGTAAGAGCATTTGGCTTAGAACAATCTAGGAATATACTTCCATTGCCCCATACATTGCCACAGACATTTATTTTCTCCATCTATATTTTTCCAGATTTTTTTTTTGTTTCCATATTATTTGCAAAAATGTAGTCTTGTACTGAAAGACTTTCTAATCCTGCTTTTGGAGGCAGGAAAGAAGGTTGGCACTTTTTTGTCTGTTTGTTTGGGTTTTTTTAATGACAATGTAGTCAGAACATTTCTGGTGACAGCCAAAGGCCCACTTACGCCCCACAGGCTCTTGTCCAGCAGCCTGTGAGCTGATAGTTGGATCTGTTTTCAAACAAAGTCTGATTTAGATTTATCTAACTTTGCCAGTCTAAGAAGATTTTCAGTTTTATCAGGAATTGAACAAGCCCAGTTTCATAAATGAATAAAGTTATTTTTAGATACGTTGTTTTGAAGAGGATTTCTGGAATTTTCAACTTAAGCTTTTCAACATATTTCTCAGTCAGATGGTCTTTTCATTTCTAGTTTGATACATACCCGTGAAGTTCGCTTATAAGTATTTATTCCTGCCTACTGTCTGGCAAGTTAAATTTAATTATATTCATAGAGAGAAGAATTAAAGCATCATGCATACTGATGAGTGCAATTCACTTTGCAAATTATTTTTATGGCAATGTTAAAGAAGGTAGCAGGTATTCACTTTGCACCGATAGAAACAGAGAGAACAGTTCTGTTTCTTGCAGTGGAATATTAAACAGGAAAAACATTGACAATAACAATAATGATCTTTCTACAAAGGGTCACGTTGCTGATATGGTCACTTGGTCACACATCCAAATTAATTCACATCCAGTTCCTTTTTTATTTAATTTATGAGAAATCTAAAAAGCCGCTGTTAAGATTACATACAAATCCTGCTTTTTGCACCATGAGGAGATCAGTGATTTTGGTTAAAACCAGAACTAGAAAAACAAAAATGCCAATACCATAAGGCAGTAGTCTAAATTAAGGCACAGCAACAATTTAAAAGAAGCAGAAGGAAGAGATAGAAGCATTATCAGAAGAGATAGAAATCTCATAAGCTTCTTGCACTACAAATGCTGACAAGCGAAGTACAAACCCATTACTTTTAAATTCCTTTTGTAGAGTGTCTTATATTTGAGGTGTCTGCTATGGCATAAAATATTATTCTGCCCGAAAATGAGCATAATTTTCCTAAACTGTGCTTTTGAAATAATTGAACAAGCAAAGTACATTAGAGCATAATATTAGTTAATCTGATTTCATGTTCTAGCAGTTGCAAGCGCAAAAGCATCATGCAACAGTATGATTTACACCAAGAATATTAATACTCTTGGAATGCTTGTTAATAGTAACAAAATTCTGGCAATTTTTGTACCTACAAAGCAAATGTTTGTACATCTTGTACCCAAAAGCCTTAAGATGATGGATTGAAGATTTGATTCCACTTTCTCCAAAACTGCATGCAGCATAGTAATTAGTAATGTTGTCTCTATGTCCTAAATTTATGGTTGACAGGATCTACAGGGCCATTTCTGCATAACTTTCATTGATGTAAAATCTATATTCCACTCTTACTCCAAACTGACTCGAGTTAAAGGCAAAACTTCTGTGTCCCTCAGAGCTTTTTCTTGGGCTCTTTGTACCATACAGAAGCAGAGCTGCTAGCTTGTTGTAGATCCCCGGTCAGACTGCTGCTGCATGCTTGTTTCCCAGAAGAATCTGTATAAAACAGACGCTTTCCAGGTTTTATTCTTCCTGTGCCCCATGCATCTGTTAGCTTTAAATAATATCTTATGGATAAACTTATGTGGTCAAAACAAGAGACTGGGTACCTGGGTCATCTGGGAATATGTAACAGGTTTGTAACAGAAGCAGCTCAAGGAAGGAAGACTGCCTGCCTGTTGGAGTGCTCTGTAATTCTGAGACTATTGCATTAGTTAAGTACATAGTCAGTAGTAGTGGATGCTTCTTACTAAATGTCAATGCTAAATATAGCTGTATTAAGTCTTCCAGACTCACCAGTGAGCAAATGTAAGAGCCTTACCTTATAAGTAATTAAAGTTACTACTCTAAAGTCACCACTCCACTACTAAGTCTGGAATTTATGTGCTCGAGGCCTTAATACTGAAACTCAAGCATGTCCCCAAAACAAAGCTGTATTATAAACATCAGCGTAGGTGCACTTCATCATTGGTGATAATACTGTGACATCAAATATTTCCTTTGTACAGAACAATACCAATAAGCTAATGCCTGAAAATGATTTGGAAGGAAGTGAGTGTAGCACTGCAGCATTTCTACATTAGTTTGGTCTTGCACAATGCTGTCCCTCCTTTCCTTCCTGCCCAATACTATTTTAGCAATATTTAAGGTTTTTAAAAGAGGCCAGAAAACAAGAGCCAGGACTTGATTTCCATATTAGTCACAAACGGCAGCTGTAGGGCAAAGACAAAATGTTGTGATCACAATCAGTGCCTTTTTTCCTATTGAAAAGGCTCTTTCTGTATTCACATAGGGTAAACTCAAAGGAAAAGCACAAAAAAAGGCATTTTCTCTTCATAGTATTTCTTTGGCACAGATAAGAAGTACTTAAAGTACAGCAGATGTGCCTATGCTGTACAATGGAAATGGAGTCTTTATAACATCTGTTTAAATATTTATACTTCAGTATATATTTTGCTGTAATTGGACAGTGGCATGCTATCTTCATGGTTTTCTTTCCCAGAGCTATGTTAGTTTCAAATATCTAAATTACAAGATTATAGTAAGATGACATAGTATTTCTCGGCTTATTGAAGGCAAAACTGAAAATACCTTAAAGAATGAAATTTGTACAATTTGCATATTTTCCTGGTTTATCTGCTAGCAAATATTAACTGAAGCATTTTTGGTGGATTTGTGTACTATTTTCTCAATAGAAGTATCCTGTAACATCATCTGTTCCAGCAAGAAGAAAGCCTAGAATAAATCAGTCTCTTTGCCAAAGTGAAATGAGATTGGTTAGTCAGAGACAATGTGTGCTTCTACAGTGTACATCACTCAAAACTCCAAAACCTTAACTGAAAACCTAAAATTTCCTATGGAAGTAAACCTGAAAAAGATCAACAATATAAGTGAATCAGTGTTTTGCTTTTTCTGTGTTTTCCCAGAACCATGCAGAAAGACCTGTAGTATCTGTATCCCCGATCCACATCGATTTCACCCCAGAAAACTTACTAGGTTGCGTAAAACACATAAACATAACAAAACTCCCCAAACATTTAAAATACATTATTTAAAAACTGTTTTGGCAAAGGTGTGCTTACAAAGTGCTGCTATTTTGAGGGACTAACATAGGTACTTCTATGAACTCTTCTTTCCAGAGGNAGTGCTGCTATTTTGAGGGACTAAACTACAAAGCAGAGCAAACATAGGTACTTCCATGAACTCTTCTTTCCAGAGATTTGCTAAGGAGGAAAAGGAGAAAGATGGCTGCATGTGCTTCTAAAAAATATCTAGGGGTGACAACATTTTTTGATGAGCACATAACTCATAGGTTGACCAGTTTTAGCCCTCATGATGGGACTGTATCACATAATCATGTGATAATCATGGGGACAGTTCACTCCAGGATTTCCTATGATCCTTTTACTTCCCTGCAGGAAGGGGATGGGCTAGTTCTCAGTGCATCCCAGCAATATTGCCCTCAGAAGACCTTCCTAGCATGCTTACAGCCCCCACTGGATATTCAGAATATCCAACAGCCTTTATGTTGTCACAGTCCCCAGAGATCCTCTTCCATGCCAGCCCTCTGAGGCACCCACTAGGTTGCTAGAGGAAATATTCATATGCAGTAGGGAAAGCTGGCCCATATTTTTGTCACACAAGATGTGTATCTGAACAATACTAAAATTGCAAGGTCTAAAATCTAGAAATTACTGGATTAAAATTATCCACAGCAAACTTGTTATTTACGATGAGATTCCCTTTCTTTTTTGTGAGGATGCTTCTCCAATGCAGTTGAGCAAACGGACTACACTTCCCCAGTGAATTTTTTTTCCTCCGTATTGCTTATGTGTTCTGTTTCATTTAATACAGTCTGTTCAGAAACTATTGTGACCACAAGATTAATTATACCTTTATGAAATTTTCTCTGCTCTTATCACTGTAGAATCAAGGTGCTTTTAAAATAATAAGAATTTTCACAACAGTGCTGGGAAATACAGAGGTATCACTGTTGGGATGGACCCAGCAGAATGGGCTTAGAGGCTAGAGCTAAAGATGAAGCCAGACTCCTCTCAGGCGTGTTCATACATGGAACGAGAGACAATAGGCACAAAATGAAATGCAGGGAATTCCACTTGAACTTGAAAGAAACCCAAACTATAAAAGTGATTGAATAATGTAACAGGTTACATTGACTAGAAATAGAACAAGAGCACAAAAATCAAAATATCAAAAAATGTTAATACGCAATTATTGAATAATGAAACCCTGCCTTGTCAGAAGCAAGTTGTGGCTATGTGAGGATAATAAAAACTTCTGGCAATTGTGCAATATTTTGTCACTTGTCTTTCTCTTTTCAGGAACACTTCTAAGTACCAGATAGTTGATGAGCCATTACATCAATGAGCAGGTAACTTCCTTGCTGCATTTCTTGGCTGCTCCTAGAAGCCCAGCTTCTTCTGCTTAGTGTCTAAGAGGTCTTTGTCTCCTGTTACTTTCCTGGTGATAACTTCATTTAATTTCTTTATCTGCACCGAATTTTCTCAGTAAGATTCTCATCCACAGTCCCTGAGAAATTCAGATCCTGTAAAAATTTGAAGCCAATGCACTTCTCACCCAGCAATCCCTTTCCACTCTGATGATCAACTCTTACCCTCTTTTTGTGCCGGCCTCTCATTTGCTTTTTTTTCTTAGCTTTTGTTTATCTATCCTTTCCATCCTTCCACTATGTAAGAAGCATTAGAAAAATAGGCACTTCAAGACAATTTGCTGCTGTTAGGCAGCTGAACATTGCTACTCTCAGGGGGCAAGGGAGAATCTGAAATGTGGAGTCTTTCTTCCATCAGGAAAATCAGAGAACACCAAAGAAAACAGAGCATTTCTGTAAAAATTTGCTGTATGTTGTCCAGTTTCTTCTTAAAGCTTTCAGATTTGTGTAACTTTTCTCTAGAACCAATGTAACGTCTATGTGAAAAAGCCCCATGCTTCAAACTAGGTAATTATTTGGTTTATGCTCCTGTGGTGTCATTAACATATTTTTAATCCTTACAGGTCTTCTCCTGTTGTTTTTACATGCACGAGGTAGCACCTCACAATTGCTATTTAGCTATGTGGCTGCTGTAGCTGGGTTTCCTGTTACACAACTCAGCCCTCTGGTTTTAAACCAACAAATGCCACCTGTCTGTACCAGCCAGGATGCAGCCCGCAGTCAAGCCAGTTTCTTTTCCCACTTACCAATTGGTTCACCTTTTTTTCTCAGCCAGAATAGATTATTAGAGATTCCTCTGCTTTATTCAGGTCATTCTTGGTGTGAATTATTTGCAAGTATAAGCCTGCAAGCAAATTCATTGTAGGTGTATTTTCAAAGCTGTGAAAAGAAGACCATAAACATTACATATAACCTGAGGTGTAGTGTGTAATTTATACCATATAAATAAATTATTAAATTGGTCTTTCTTTTTTCATTTACCTAATTTCACAATTCGATTTTTATGGGCATGTGTTGGTGCCCCCAGCAGGCTCTTAGAAAAATTAAATCTGGAATCCTGTGAACCAAATGTTGCAGAAAGAATTAACTTGTTTACTGTACTGTGATGAATATAATAGCTGCATTGAATGTATATGAAGCTGCACAATGAATTACTATGTAAATGCGTTGTCAAGTGCAAATGTGTGCCACGTATGATCTTTACCTATAGCAGACCATATCACATTGTAAAATAAATATAAAGCTCTGAACTCTTTCATTATAGGACTTCTGTGATGCCAACTACAGTCCTATTCTTAGAGTAGTGAAGAACACCTATGCAAAAGGGACAGTCTCAGACTTATTGAATGTCCTGGGCTTTCATTGCATGTATTCCTGAAATTATTGCGTGCACTAGAATAATTTGTGAATTTGATCTGAATTGCACTCATAGTAGTGTGTCTTCTCGACTGAAAGAATTTGCAGAAAATAATTAAAAGACTCATTTCTTTATTGACTGCAGATCACAAGTCATTATTTCATATAAAGTCTAATTGAATTACATGCCCCATTTTGTTATATGTATAATGTTTTACAGGTCTCAATTTTGCAAACAAGGAATCACAGTGACAGCTAAGGCATTGGAAGCTAGAGAAGAAAGGCTATTGAATTCACCTTTGACCCACATGACAGGAATTTTATTTGCCTGAAATCTAAGTACCATGTTCCTTTTGCCCTTGAAAACCTCTAATTCTAAGGGGAGGTGTGGTACTTACATAAATAAAAGTGTCTACTACAGAGAAGTTGTTCCATGAATTATCACAAAAGAGCTCTGAGAGTGCAGTCAAATGATTTTATGCCCCATATCTCATGAATGATACACATACAGAAATAAATAGAAGAATCTCAACACTGCATCAGAGTCTTGACATTGCATCAGAACTTTGTTTTATAAGTGTCTATGCATCAATACAAAAACACAACCGAGAAAAAAAAAATAGATACATTTGATTTCTGGAACTGATTCCTAGCAGAAATGGGGAACAGACCAGGAAAAGTAAATTTCCTATGGTGATCAAGAAATGTTGAAAATAATATCTATTTGAATTTAGTCTGCAATGATTGATATTATGAAAATAAGGGTCCTAAGGAAGACCACCTTATACACATCACAAATTTTCTTGCTGAGTTATCATCTGTGAGGACATAGAAACCATGAACTTATTTGAGTACCTGGCTCCTAGAAATTCACAGGCTTTCCCTCAGACTCCACATAGTAAAATGATGAAAACTAGGTATTTCATAATAATAAATAATAATAGTCTAATGGTTTCAATAGCATCTGGAGCAAATTCAGGGGCAGACCATGAACTAGTCCTCTTCCTGCCCAGTATATCCATCTGCATCCAGCAGAGAGAGCTGACACCAAGTTGGGAAGATAAAACTTGGCCTGAACAGTCAAAATATGCTCATCTGGCTCTGCAGCTAAGCAAAACCACCTTTTCTTTCAGCCTTTGATGAAAATCTATGATTGTTGAAATACAGCAAAGCTGGCAGGGAAGGATAAAGGAGTACAAAACTAGACATATAGACAGTAAGAACTTTCATCTCCTTTTGTACTTTGGGCGATAGAACGAGTGAACAATTACAATCTAATAATTAATTCCATTAGCCATGATAAGTATGTTTCAGAGAACGTGAGACATTTGAGCTGACAATCCAGTGTGGATAAGGCACACTGGAGTTTCCAAGCACATGCTTTGTGTTATAAATGAACACTTATAGGGTCAGGCCCAGAGGCAGCACAGCTGCTTTCAGGCAGTGAGGAGCTGAAATAACGTGTCAAGCTCTTGTGGGTACGTGGAAAGCCAGCCTAGCACTTCACACATCCTATTCCTATCACTGGGCACAAAGCCAGACCCTCTTCACCACGTCTGTGATTCAGTCCCCGCTGATCAGTTTGATTTGGGTCTGTTAAGAAGCACTGATGTACTTCTCCCAGAATAAGGAGCAGGCTGTGTGGGTCTAGTGTGGCACCAAGTTCTACTGTCTCCCGAATATTGTACTGAAAAGGGACATAGCACAGTCTGAGTCCCAGCCTGCCTTGTGTCTTAGGCAACTGCAAAGTACTTCCCTGATATTTATCAACTTGAAATTCCTTATGTTGGCCTGGGTTCTGCATACAAAATTTTGTTTTAACATAGTATGCTGATGTGTCCATAAATCTAAACAGTAATAAATTAACATTTATTAAACGCATTTAAGCATTGCATCTTCAAAGAACTATACTTCATCTGCTAATTAAATTTGTGACTAAGTTAGAACTTGTTTATTTATTTCAATAGACTTTCCTGTGAACTAACTGGGGAGTTATCCTGAATTAGTGAGAAGCATAGGAACAAGACAGAACACAGAATGATGCGGAAAGGAAAGGAAGTCCTTACTTGTTCTGCAACTCTCTTGCTAGGTTATTGTATGCTGGGTTTACTGATTAGCATTGAAGAGGAGAATCAATATGTTGCTTTACAGGACAGTTTTATTAATACATCCACTGGTTTAAAGTATGTACATAATCACATCTTTTGCAGCCCTCACAGCATACAAATCCCAAAGGAACTCACATGCTGGTTTCTCTGTCTTTATTCCACTACAGGCTGATCACTACTTTGAAGTCTGTAGGTGTGTGTGTCCAACTGATAACACATTCTAGTTCCTACAACACTAACCACATTGAATGTGGCACTGCTGTATTCTAAACATGGATCACAGTTCTGTCAGTCTCGATCTTGCTCCCAAGACTTCTGTGTGATATATGAATTTAAACTATTGCTTGAGGTAGAATTTCTGTGCTCATTCTGGACTTATACTTTTTATATTGGCTTCCCTATAACAATACAAAACATGCTTAAAATCAGCCTAAGTGAAATTATTACTGCAGTTACTTGAAACTTCTTGAAGTTTTTGTTATAATTAGTGGGATAAAGAGTTTTCCACAGTAGCTCTCCTTTGTACCCTGTTATTGTGTAATCTTAGTAAACCTAATAAATATTTTTTTTCAAGCACTAATAACTATCACTTAGTCTTTTGGTTCAAGTTTTTCACAGCAAGTTTCTATTTGAAGATAATTTTTTTTCTGGGAAATTTTAGCAAGATCTCATTGGCCGTATTTGAGTAAATGTGAGTGAATGAGTATTTGTACGGGCCAGAAAAAGCAAAGAAATAGTGAAAGTACTAAATTCAACATGATTTGTCTTATGTCACATAATGTAAAAGCAGTTTGGACCCTACACAGTTGAACTCTTATTCTTACAGGCATGGGATACCTTGAAGACTGGCTGATTTCATGTTTGCTGTGGTTTAAGGGCTTCTTAAGGGCATGGCCCTGTCACTCCTTTGTAAACTGTGGGAAGCTAAAAGGCCAGTTGATCTTTCACATACCTCATCTGGCAATTCTCCATTTCCCTGCAGCAATCTTCTTTGAAAGCAGCTGCCATTTTAATTTTTTGGCTGCATAATCACATCTCACAAATCAGATTCTAAAAAGTCCCGTTAGCTTCTGTTCAGTAAGGAGAAATTAAATCTCAAATATCTTTTTGGTCATCTTTTTTTTTTATACAAGTGTATAGCTTAGAAAAGCAATGAAGAATGGGTACTGTGAGGCAGCAGGAGGAGGTACAGAGTATAAACTAATGAAGTGTGCTTTAGCAGTTTCCTTCTAGTATACGTTCTCACAAGCGAATGGGCACTTGACCCCATTAACATAAGGCCAGTAGTCTAAAATTATGTTTCCTAGGCTTATTATGGTCTGAATTCTTGAAAGTCACAGAATAATCTGCATTTTATTTGACTTGTCATGCGAGCTATATAATGCTTATTTGGTACCTTTCATCTCAAGAGAACACGGACTATTCTGAGATTTCTGATTTCAATAGTCAGGAGCTCCTGACATTTCTGTGCAGTTTGGAGACTCTTTGGTTGACACAGGCTAATACCTGAACTACTCAAATATTTATTCCTTGCTGTCTAAGTTTCTCTGAGAAGTTTCACTGATGTCTTAATCAGAAAGCTACATGATTGCTCATAATACAAATGCCAGAGTTAATTTTGGCTGTCTTGCTCTAATTGCTCTCTAATTGGGACGCTTCCGAATGAAGTATGGATGCAGGCAAGGTTCCAAGCTCACTCTGGGCATGTCTAGCTTACACCACACACAAAGCATTGAAGTCTCATTTAATGGTAACTCCACAAAAAGATACACACCTCTGAGTGATGTCCGCCCACTGCCAAGCACCGTGAGCAACACCCCCTGTCTACCAACAGGCACTGCGTTCCTTGGAATCCGAATTACTGGTAACTACAGAGGGCTGTTCCGGGGCAGGGCCGTTGTTTGGTGAAGGGTAGGTCCATGGCAGTGAGACAGGTTTTCAGAAGTGGCGTTACTGGAAATCTCCGCAGAGGGCCCTCCCGGCCCCGCTCAGGCCGTCTCCAGCCAGCCCCCGCCTGCGAAGGCGGCGCCGCTGCGGCGCCCTCACGGCGGCCTCGGCTGCCCTCTGGCGGCCGGGCCGGG
>VZRS01002207.1:518785-685113 GCA_013398055.1 Ifrita kowaldi | reverse complement strand
GCGAACCCGCCCGCACTGCCGTGTGAGGGGTGTGTGTGGGGGGGTGTGGGTGTGTGTGTGGGTGGGTGTGGGTGGGTGTGTGCGCCTCAAACAGCCCCGGAGAACGCACAGCGGCCTTCAGCCAGCAGCCGCTGCTGGGCTCCTTCCCAGGCCTGACGCCAGTTCAGAGGAAAGGGCATCTACTGCAGCGTAAACTGGTTGACGGGGGAAAGGGCAGTAAGGGCTGCCTTGAGTGATTGCTCTGGAAGGAAAACCGTAATTACGTGGAATAACATCATGAATGTTTTATAATGGGAGTACAAAATTAGCGAGTTCGAGTTTTATTGATTCATCTGTAATGTGCATACTGTGTTATAAATCATTGATTTGACTGAGAATTTAGAATTTCTTACCTTTCAAGCTCTTCTTCTATTGACTCTCAAACACTTGCATATTGACCAATGAATAGCATTGATTTTCCTCGAGTAGATTGATTGTCTAGATGCAAAAAATTCTCATTTTTTCCTCATGGACGATAGCAAAGGAAGAGCTGCAGCTTTGATCTCACTGACTGGCAGCCTCTTCTATTCCTCTGGCATGCAATTTTTTTTTTTTTTTTTTTTTTTTTGAGGCAAAATGAAAGAATTACCTTTTGTAGCATTCTCCTCTGCTATGCCAATTTCTTAGCTGTATCGATTTAGCAAAAGGGATCTTTAGATACATTTCCTTAGATTTTTCATCATACTGTTCAGTATCCTAATGTTAACAGTTATTTCTTTTAAAGTGATAAAGAAGCTGTGGCAGCAATGCAAACAACTAAAACACAGTTGTGAAATGTGAAGTAGAACATGTATTTAAGAAAATTACTTGGTACAACCAAAGAAATTACAACAGAAGGCAGAGCAGATAGCCCATGGAGAAGTCTGAAAGGCACTGGCAGATGATCACCATTTGAATTAACCATTGGCTCCACACTGTAGAGCAGAGAGGAGTTATGAGCCTGAAGGAAGGCAGAGTTTTACTTTGGTATCACCTACATGTAACCCCAAACATCTTGCTGAGATTTGTATAGCTTCCTACTCTTCTTGCAAAGTACTCAAGGCAATTTGTGTTGACTGTAAGTGGAAGCTTATGGTCATACACTGATTACTTGGAAAGATACTGTCTAGAACCTGAAACAATTTGTAAAAAATATTTAATAGAAAATATTTAATGTAGAATTTGCAAAACAGGGAGACCTGCTGCTCTGAATTCCTTCCTCTTTCTCATCAGTTTTAAAATCATGTATACATTAGTATCATTTAAAAACCCTGCACTTTGCAGGCCACTCTAGCGCAGCAGAAGGGTGTGGGTGTGTTTCGCTGTACACTAGACTCACCTCTCTCATGCGATGTGTTGGGTTTTTTCCAAGGGCCAAATCCTATTCACAGGCTGTACTGTCCAGCTCATTTTTCACCTACATAAAATGAGAGGCTTTAGCACACAGTTTCATGGGGGATGACAGGATGGACAACAGACTGGAGGAAGGCTCCAGGAAAAACTCTGAAATGTGGACTACACTTTCCTTTCACTCGCTTACTGTGCATTTACTGCTGGGGGCGGGGGGGACGGCACAGACACACAGTGCTCTGGAGTGCTGATAAAATACTCCTGAGCTGCTTATTTCGATTGAAACGCTTGTATTGCCCCTCCAATTCAAACTCAGTCAAGGACATCTCTGGTGAAGCAAGGGCAGGGATCAGCAAGCCGGGTTCAAGTGTGGCCGCTGAGCAGCTCACGAAAGCCGGAGGGGCACAACACCTTTTAGAAGGGGAGTGACTTCTTTCCGCCCCCTCCCCGGGCCGCTCCCTGCCGGCTGCGCTGAAGCAGGGCCGGAGTATCTCGGCGGCCCCAGGTCGCAGCCCGGGCGCCGGCGGACGNGTCCTCCGGCGAGTGGATCGCGTGCCTGGATAAAAGGTATCGGCATCTTCCCAGGAGCGGCTGCGGAGGGATGCTGTGTGTGTGCATCTATGTGTGTGCGCGCGCTGACAGCCCCCATCAGATCCTGCCTTACATAAGGAACGTGCAGGTGGGAAGCAAAACGCCTGGGGGAAGCCACGGCGGCGGGCAAGGATGAGGGCTAGAAATACTCCGGTCAGCGGAGCGGACGGGCAGTCCCCACGGGGATTGCTGCTCCCCGCCGGGAAAATACTGCACGTGGTGGAGGAGGGGGAGCTCCGGGGCGGGGAGAGGGCCTGGGTCTGCCAGCCGGGGACCCGCCGTATGGGCCACTGCAGACCCGCTGCCTTCTGCCCTCGTCCGCCCTCCGCCTGCCCTCACGGCGCCCCAGCGCACCGGCCGCTTCCTCCCCTCCCCTTGGCACACCGCCCCCGCCTCCCTCAGCCGCTGCACAGCCCCCGCCCAGCATCGTTGCAAGGCGGGCGGGAAAGGACGAGTCCCTCTTGTCGCCGCTGCGGCGCCCCGGGGCCCGCGGTTGTCCCCTGGCTGCGGGTCAGGTACAGGCGGGCGGCGGCACCGCGTGGGTGGGAAGCACGGCTGGCTGGGTGTGCTCAGAGGTGGTGTGCACGCTGCCAAAAATACGGGCAAATTATTATTAAAAAAAAAAAACAAAAACAACAGGCTAAAAATTCTCAGGAATGCTTTCTCTCGGGTGCTGCAGCCCAAAATCTCGCCATGTCGAGTAGCGTGGTGGGTGGTTTGAACGCCCCTTGCTGTATTCATACCTTCGATTCCTGGATTAGTTCAGAAGTCGTTTGATGCCTGAACCCTCAATGTGTCTCCTGTAGTCTAGGAATATAATTAACAAAAACGTAGACCATGGATACCCTATGCGGCTCAAAACAAAGCTGTCAGAGAGAATTCCCTTACGTGGCGTATGGCAGTTTGCTGAGCATCGTGAGCCAGCTTTTGACAGGTGGTAGCATTTGGGGCTGTGGAGAGAACCCTTTGTGCACATAGAAGGAACCTTCCCCTTGTCATAGTTTCTCCCCTTTACAGGTAACCTCCTAGTCTTGTAGGACTGCACTTCTGATTAGGTTTTCCGTAACAGTCCAGGTAGCAAACCATAAGGTAATGAAACTTTTGCTCTAGACACTCTGGACACCTACCACAGATACTGATCCCCCTCTGTAACATGTAACTTAAGAGAAGATTAACCTGTTACAGGTGAAAAAATGTGTATAAATGTTGAAAGCACTCATAAAGTAAATACGAACAAAACTGTTGATGGTAATCTAGCCATCTAAAAACCAAAGTGAGGCCTATCTGTAAACTGACATTGAGTGGATGTGAAGGAGAGTATGAGTCGCAGTACTTTTAGATGGGTGATCCTGTAATTTCTGTTTTCCTAAATGCAATACACTTGAGATCTAAATTGTAAACTAAAAATCAGGGCTTAATGAAGTATGTAGGCTTGGGGAGTAGATGATGTATTTAGGAAACATATGTGAGGCATTTCAGTTAGAAATCTCTCTGTCATTATTTTGTATGAAAATTAATAATGCCGACCCTTTTTGTAACACGAATTTCATTAGAGCTATTAAGGTGGAACTTTTCTCTCACTTTTTGTTATTTGGAGTAAGGTAGTAGCACCAATTTGTTGAGTGGAAAGTATCAGTTCCAAGTGCTCTTAAGAATTATGCCTTACCCTTTCCCAGAAGGCAGTCTGTATGTAGGACAAACCCATACATGAAAGATTGTAGGTTTTTTTCCTGGTCTCTGCTATGCTCTGCTTTGTGATCATAGGAAGTACACTTATGCATTTTATTCTGTTTTTCCATCTAAAAACGTACATAAAGCGTTTTTAATTAACTTACACACTTATATTTCTAAAGTGTATTTATTTTCTCTGGATAATCTTATCAGTGTACTCATTTGAATTATTATCAAGTTCTATGTATTTTAAGCCTTTTAAAAATTGTATAGCATTTTCTATCCTGGGTGTGAATTCTGTGAATATGGGATCATTTAATGAGTCAATTCTTCATAGAGTACCATGTGTTTTTACTGAATAATAAATAGAGTTTTAGTATGTTTTAGTCAATGAATATATTTCCAGGAGGAAGACAGTTCTAAAACTGCTATGCTTCAGAATGTTAAGTGAGCCTCAACAAAGGCAATTAAAATAACATATAGTATGGATTATCCAATATAATTATGTGAAAAAAAGAAAGACTTGAATTAGAAATGGAAATAGCAAAATACATCATGTATAGAAATTGTCTTTTGTGTATGTTCTTCAGGTTTTTCCCCAAATCATGTGTCACAGTGGAACTACTAACATATAAAATTAGAGCACATATGAAAATGAAGAACGGCCAAAATGTTACAGGAGAAATGTTATTACTGTGTAGGGTACTGTGGGCTGGGACTACCAGTGCTTTGTCCATGCAGCTTCCATGTGTAGTTACTGGCCACAAAAGTCATCGATCCATACTTAAAAATCAAATATGTGGGACAGTACTTATATGTAAAGTTACAAGTGTAAAGGTAAGGAAAATTTCAGAACACCGTGCTCTATCAAGAATATTTTATTTTTGCAGGAGAGAGGATCAGCAGTGAGCAACTATACATCCTGGTTATACCTGGAGGTGTAAATAACTTTTAAGGAAACCGGTCCTTTTGCATTTGAAGTAATAGTTGCCTTACCACTGATTTCTTAGGGAGCAGAAGTATCCCTCTAATCTTAGCACGTTTCTGTATGTCTGCTCTGCACATAATTAAAAAATGGTCACTGATTTTTGCATGTGTGCTCAGTTAACTTAGGAAGAATACCTTCTGTATTCTCACATGTTCTTTCACACCAAAAACCGTCTAATCAGGAAATTTACATGGTGATGTATCTTTAATGAATGGTAGACAAAGTATTTTTTACATAACTATTATTTCTCTAAACCTGATCACATTTATGAATTCGGTTAATTGTTTTAATTGGATTCAGATACAAACTTTTAGGGATGTACAGCATGCACAACTGCTAGAGATCCCAGGATTTCGTACCTGGCTATAGTATCTTGTGTTTTTCTCTGAATTAAATGTAACCTTCAGTGCCTTAGCAGACTGGAGGAGCAGATCACAGGGCAAAGCATGTAACTTCACTAGCCTGTTGTGCTGAGAATGTTACGATCTTTGCCTAATGACTTATAAATTATTTAAGTACAAATGGACTTTTCAAGGACATGTTGTACATACTGAGCTTTTATAACCTTGTCACCCTTGTTAGTCTTGCATTATGTTTGTATAAAAAAACCGAAATAATGCGCACAGGGTAGTATCTCAGACTTGTTCCTCTCACAGATTTGAATGTAAATTCGTATTGAAGCTACATGACATAGCAACATATTTGAATCAGGATTTCTTTTTTAGTTCAGTGTAACGTATTTGAGATGCAAGCTTTGTTTGCTTAGTAGTAAACAAGGGATCCCTTTTGAGCATGCAGATAGGTTTGAATAAAGAATTGATATTCTGAAAGAATTGTTGTAAAATAAATAGAGAAAATGCTTGTCATCCTCTATAACCTTTAATTATGTCAAAGATAATGGGATATAAATTTATAATCGGGCAATATTATAAATAGAGTTGCTTTATGATGCTATTTTATTTTAAAATATATTTTTGTGCATTTGGTAAAACTTACACTGTCTTCTGTATAAATTTCTCCCTTGCTTTTTATTTGTAACAAATCCATAGGAATATGACCATTGTCATGTGGTTTGGATCTGAACAGAATCATGGACATACACTGCAGTTCCGGTTGGCTTGAGTGCTTCGTGTTTTCTCTCTGTATAGTGTGTGACTAAGCTGGTATGTGCTTGGATCAAGCCTGTGTGGGGATATAGCAGCAGAAGGCACTGCAGTGGATGTGGAAACTCAGAGACAGAGCTGTATAGACATAGCCTAAGTGCTTTCTAGCGCTCATGTGAGGGTGCAGTCTTCTGAGAGTGATGAATAACAAATTTATCTTTCCACATCATGCACCTCATTTTCTAGTCCAGTGCAAAGGTGCAGTCTTTGATGAATAATAAAAAAGCCCTTTTCCTTTCCATATTTTCTTAGAGGAACCAAAATAATTGTTGAGTTTGTACGTCTGTGCATTTTATCAAATATGTGAATTCAGATTAAATCCTAGTGGGAGCAGGCGTTGTATTTTAAACAAATTCAAGCTGTTTTATTCTTGGCTCTCTGGCTTAGGTATTTGCAGTATTGGCTTCCATTTGTTAGATGTGATTGCAGTAAGTTACACACTTGTGCCGTGGACAGGTATTAAGAGGAAGAGAAAATGATTACCCCAGCATGTATAAACATTGTCATAGCCCACCAGAGCAAGGCAGTATGTGCATATGCCTGTTAGGACATGATATATCCAAATTTAGTTGGTTGTCTTGTCAAGTGGCTGCACGATGGGTATGCTACATGTGCAACTGTAGGTTTTCTCTTCCACCAGATCATACTGGAAACGTCTAAACTATCGTTGCCTGAGTTCTTTCTGACATGTCGTTGGGATTTGATCTCTAAAATCCCATACTCTGAGCAGATTAAATTTCTTTTATAACAAAACTCCATATTCCAGCAGAGGAATAAAAAAACTACAAACCAGCTAGTTGAAATTGTGCCCCCAAAGTCAGGTGTTCACCAGATATTTTCCAAATACAGGTATTTTTCTTATCCAGCATGACCTTTGCTTTTGTCTGCATCTTACAATTTGCTGCATTTAACAAAGCTTGTAACTTTAATGATACTTCCTTTGTGCTGTATTTTCTGCACTGTATTTGGCATGATCAGTTACTATTTCTGCTGCTTTATCAATATCTGTGAATATTTCCTGAACTGACTTTCCCTTTCATCTTTGAGTTCATCAGTTGTCGAAACGTGTGCAAATGTAAATCTGTAAAACTTACTTCATTGTTGCTCTAAATTTAAAATTTTCATTAGCTGTAACAATGCAGATCCTAAATCAGGAAAGGTGCATTTGGCATGGTGTTATTGGTGAATAGTGATCGCCAGAGTTTGAATCGAGGGATATCATCACTTGTGCATATTGTACAATTACAAATTTCATTTGCAGTGTATCTCAGAGTCTATCTTCATATTAAAGTGCTTTTAATGTTTATTGTGAAGCAACATGCTAGTTAATGTAATTTCATCTGGATTTACGTCTGTCAAATGGGCTTCTTTTCCGCTCATGATGGACACTCATTTTTCCAGTGCCCTCACTTCTTGCAAATTGCGCACTGGTCTTCAGCTAGGGGAAAAGGACATAAACTGTCCTGAGCTCCAGTTTATGTTCATGAAATTTGGAGGTTTCATTCAGTAAGATTTAGTCACGTCTTGGTTGCAGAGCACGCATGATACGTAAAAATGCTCATAAATGAAAGAACATAACTGTGCATTTTTATTTCTCTTGAAATATTCTGTCTTTCTAGATAGCAAATGAAGGTGAAAAAGACTATTTCCTACTAGAGCTATATTGTTTGGGTAGTGTATTTTTAACTTGAGATAAGTCTTTATGAATATAATTAATAAACATATCTTTTGCCATTCCACTCTATATACAGATCTAAAAATTGACCCTTTGGAAGGGTGCATAATTTGTAGATCAGAGTGTGTTAAGGAATGAAGCATACTTGATTGCTCTGTTTAACTCTCCAATAATTTTTCAGTGCATTGATCAAACTGAGTTAATTGAGTAATATGATAATGAGGTAGGTAAAGGAGAGTCCCCCGTATTTGCCTTCTTTTGGTCCTCACTAAAGAAGATGGAACTGAACTATAACAAATTCTGCCTGACTGCAGCTGGCAGCCAGTCAGTCTGCATTTAACTGGCTGGTCATTCAGTACCTGGGTAGATCAGGATTACCTACAGTATTTCTTGTGCCTTATGTAGCAGGTCCTGAGAGATTATCACAGGAATCCTGAGTGTAGGTGACAGTAGTAATTTATTGGAAACTCAGCATCAGCAATTTTACTTGTGTTGCCTTTTTTTTTTTTTTTAAAACACCGGAATTATTTGGGTGTGTAGGAGTCCTAGGGAACAGTGTTTAAATAAAATTTTATTTCCTGTTTGTCAGAGGAAATGAGAGCTGGAATCCCAAAGTCTCTTAAAATTACAATAAAGAGAAGATGATAGTAATTTGATTATTGTTTGAAAGAATCACGATGAGGCTTTACCCATGACAAGGGAAAGAGGATCTGAAATGTGAGTATTGAAAGCAGATTTGGTGATACTACTGTAACAAGTGAAAAGTGCCTTTTGGTGGGAGTTAGCTACCTTCTGTTGCCGTGGAAGTAAACCCTTACCTGGAAACAGCTTCAGATTAAAAGTAACTTAATTTGTGTTTTGCATTTAAGTGTCTCACTACAGGTCTAAAATGCTTTGATAGATCACTGTTATTCCTCTCTTAAACTTTCCTTTCTCAAAGATAAATTAAAAGTCAGAGAGCCTTACAGCATTGCCTGGAGCAGAGAGCTTTGGTATTGTTCTGCTGTCACTAAGGGAAGATGATATATTGGTACTGATATTTTTCTGCGTCCTGCAGTGTTGTTTTTCTGCATGTCATGAAAGGACAGGAGAAAGTAGAGGAAGCATAGAGAAATGAGCTGGTTTAAATGGCATTCCTTGGTGCTGTCTCCTTGCTCATGTTTCACATATTTTCAAGTACTATTAAATTCACTAAATGGTCCATGGTAGTGGTTACTGGTACTTTCCAGCTCATAGAGTTTGCCTTTGCATCTTTGCACTGATGCTTCAGTTTTAACCCAGCGATGAACTCGTTTTATTTGTCTGTTCTAGTGTTTCAGCTGTTTTCTACAAACAGTCTCATCAGTGGAAGAAATAGATCCATCTGCTCGTCTTTCGTGGGCTGTTCATTGCTGTCTGAATTGAAATACTGCTGTTTTAAAAAGTTGAAAAGATTGAGGGAAGGAAATTCAATGCTTTCATTCAGTTAGAGCAGGATTCAGGTTTTTGAACACATTTTATCGAAATAAACATTTTAAAATTCTAGAGGCATCTTGGCAAAAAAGGTAAAACCACATATATTCTGTTTTTTCTTTCTAAAGTGTCAAACCCACTATGAGAAAGACCCTAAAAAAAAGGACATATGGTAACAGAGAAAGTAATAGGTTATAGTTGGATTAACTTTATAAAAGCAAACCAAAAATCTCCAACTTGTTCCTTTCTTCTAGGTTAACAAGTCTTCCATAACATACTGCATAAACATTCAAATCCTTAATCTTAAAAGCATCAAAATAGATTCTTTTATAAAGCTATATATACTGCACGCCAACATAAATACTTTGCCCATATCATTTGTGTGAAGAATTGTAACAGTTATCCTCTGTCTGTATTTGAACTTGAGTAGTTTGCATTTAAAAATACGAAAGAGAATTATAAAATGGCTTGGGTTGGAAGGGACCTTAAAGATCGTCTCATTCCAACCCCCCCTTGCCATGGGCAGGGACACCTTCCATTAGATCAGGTTGCTCAGGGCCCCAGCCAGCCTGGCCTTGAACACTGCCAGGGATGGAGCATACACGGTCTCTGGGCAACCTGTTCCTGTGCCTCACCACCCTCAGGATTAAGAATTTATTCCTAATACCTAATTTCAACCTACCCTTTTGCAGTTTGAAACCACTGCCCCTTGACCTGTCACTACATGTCTTGTCCCTCTCCAGCTTTCTTGTAGGCTCCGTTAGGTACTGGAAGGTGCTCTGAAGTCTCCTTGGAGCCTTCTCTTCTCCAGGCTGAACAACAACAACTCTCTCAGCCTGTGTTCATAGGAGAGGAGCTCCAGCCCTCTCATCACCTACATGTCCCTCCTCTGGACTTGCTGCAGCAGGTTTGCGTCCTTATTATGTTGGGAATTCCAGAGCTGAATGCAGTGCTCCACATGGGGTCTCATGAGAGCAGAGTAGAAGGGGAGAATTATCTCCCTGGACCTGCTGGCCACCCTGCTTTTGATCCTGCCCAGGACGTGGTTGGCTGTTGGGGCTGCCAGCACTGCCAGCTCATGTTGAGCTGAGCAGCCTTATGAGGATAGACTTCAGGCAGATTCTCTTTATAATCACATTTTACAGGTAGTCGAGCAGACATTGTCAAGAAAATTGTTTTATCTCTATAAAATGTGTTCCTGAAATCTTCACATCCAGATAAGGAGGGGTAAAATAATCTCTAAAAAAAGGTTTATTGACATAATTGAGTAGAAATGTGTAAGTAGCATCGATGCTGTCACTTGTGTATGTATGCTACAATGTTGTATTGAAGAAGCAGAAGATAGATGATGTCTTGTGGGAAAACATTACTGCCAGCTAATCACTTACTATGCTCTGAGGAGGAAAATTACTAACATAAATAATTTTGGGGTCAAACAAAGCAGAAAGTCTTGTAGGGTAGTGAAAATAAACTATTCTTGCTTTTCATCCCTTCCTAATAATTTATTTGGTAGCCCTGCTTTACATCTCTTGAAGTGCCCCCCTCTCTTTGGCTACTGTGAAATGAGATGTCAGTACAGTTTGGCAAAGTTTATTTTAAATTGGGTGGGGTAGTCTAGGGAGGAGGTGCTTCACTGGGATGGACTCATAGACTTTCTACAACAAGGGTGGCCTTGCCTTAAAATGCTTTTACTCTAGCTCATACACCTACCAAATGAGAGCTGAAGAATCTTAATTGATTTAATATAGTTGTTCACACTTTTAGATTAACCTGTGGTCCTAATTCCATACATTGGTCTTGAGATTTCAGGAATGGATACAGGACAGACGCTTTAGCAGAAAATCCAGCGGTAGCTGAAGGCTCACTGAAATGCGTTTTTTGACTTTGTTTGCTCATGGATATGAGATTGTAACTCTGCAGCATCAGCAGTGAAGGGGCACTTCAGTAGCATCAGCATCAATATGACAGAACAGAACAGGAATAAATCCACACCAGCAGTAGTTTAGCAGAGGAGGACTAAGCTCAGTGAGACTGAACAACAGTGGCGGTCACAGAGAAGTGACGTTAGGTACTCTGGTGAGGTATCTGGAAAAGTCTTTCCAGAGGCTTTTGGAGCCATATTGGGAGTGTAGGGATATTCCTTGGGATTGACTTTTGCAGCCTGTCTTCCTTTTCTGGGGAATGGTTCCTTTCTGGATTAATACCATTGCCTTTTTTAAGCGTGACTACAGTGAAAATAAAGGTTGAATAATTCTCCATCTGCCGTCAGTAGTACTTTTCTATTGATAGATTGAATCATTAATGTTCTAAGGACCATATTATAACATTAGCTGCTTCAGTATTACTCCAAACTGTGCTCTACAAAAAAAAAAGGTTTACAGTAAGATAGCTGTGATGAAGAAATAAATTTATGTTGTCCTGTCCCGTTTATGTTCCAGGTTAGGCAGCTTGTACTTAGAAAACAAAATTTGGCATCATAAATAGATTAATGTTAAGTTAATGGTAATTAATGTTAAGTTAATGATAATTACAAGTTATAATGATGGTAATTTTGTTAAAAGATGCTTTGTAGAAAGTGGTCAAACTTTGCCTGAGTTTTGCAGGCCTGTGGAAAAGTAGTTAATTGATGCCATGGTACATTATTTTCCGTAACACTTGGCTTTTGAAACCAGATTATGAACACTTAGTAGAAATGAGTTTAATGCTACTAATACCACTGTTACACTGCAGTCTGAAATTTTACACAGGCAAAATTTCATGTGCTCCTACGGGCAAGGGCCACCTCAGCTTGGGACACTTGTTGTTAATTCCTTACTCCGAAACATTGAGGATATTTCCCAGGAGCTCTGAAAAAAGGCGTCTTGTTGTCAAACCAGTTGAATCCTAGTTAATTTTTTATGAATAAGAATTCATGATCTTAACCAAACAGCTAAATCTTGAACTGGGTGTTTGTATGTCTCATTTAAGAGACATGAATAAGTTGTTATGCTGGGGTGCACTTAAGACTGATTAATGGTTAAATCATTCCCTGAAAACCTCTCCCAAGTTCTAGCTTTGTTTCCAAATGTACTGGATCAAAATTTTCCCAGTAAAAATATTTGTGGGAATATATTTGCATACAGTAATGTTACATCCAGTGTGTTTTGAAGAAAGGTTGTTGGAACAAATGGCTTGAAGTAATGAACTACTAAGAAACATTATAAGGAATATAATGATCTTGGGATTACTACTATGTGTGTTACTTAATAGTTTGTTTTCCTTTTCTGGTTTAGAGCATGTCTGTGTGTCTGTCTTCAAAAGCTCACTTTATGTACTCTGAGTGGAAGTAACTGTTGCTGATATACAAGGCTATAGCTCAGTTGCCTACTGAAGTAAGCTGCTAGGAACGCATAACTCTGACTTTTCCAATATATATTAAGTTTGGTTTCCTGCTGTTGTTTTAAACTAAAAAGCATGGCTCAGCTATCTGTGAGAATGCTCATCCTTCCACAGTGACTCCCCTTACTGGGGCCTTGAAGGAGTTTCATCAGAAGAAAGTGGTTTTCCTGAAGTTCATCTGCCTGGCACAGGACACTCCTTGCCACATCTGTGGAGGGGAGCGCTGCCCTCACCTTCTTCTGAACTAGATAGAAATGCTGTCCCTTGAGCAACTCTCAGGAAAAAATGCTACATAGCCTATGAATTAAATCTCCCCAAAACTTGTCCTTTGGACAGGATCAGAAGTGGAAAAGGTTTCTGAACTTACGTTTCAGAAAGAGGACTGGGACAACAATGTTAATTAACCTGATGCATACTGTTTTCTGATGCTGTTTCCTTTTTCCATGTCTGTCTGCATCAAGCTATTAAAACCACTGAACACTAAGATCCTATAGTCAGTTCTATGCAAATGAATTGACTGACTAAAATCGAGTGCTATGAGCAGTTGTAGGAATGAAAGAGTCTCAGATCCAGTTTTTCTAGGAAAAGGGGATTTTCTGAGAATGATCTCACCTTTTTGACTTGTTGGCTGTTGCTGTTGTTTTTGAGAGTCCATAAATTAAGGTAGCTAGTGTTTCAAGAGTTGGTGTAGTTTGGATAGGGATCTTGTATAAGTAGATTTTAAATCTCTTTGCAAGCTGCACCTCCTAATCTTCTTAAAAGGATTTTGACAAGAGAGTTAATGCTTATTAGTACTTGTCAGCTAGTGCACAGTCAAGAAAAAAGGAATGGGTGAAAATCTTGCTTGAAATATTTCAAAAGAGAGCTGTTGTAGTTGATTGTAGTTTGAAGTGGTAAGAGGATGTCACTGTGATGTAGAAGCAACTGCATACACCAGAGAATTATTATTCTCATCTGTAGTTAAGAAGGGTAAATTTGAGTATAAATGAGGATAGAGATTTAATCCCTCCTAGACGTAATTTAGTAAGAAAGATAAGAGATACAGAGATTCAATGCAAGTAGGATCTGGCTTTCTTCACTGAGAAAAAGATTTGGATTCCTTAAAGTCTTTGATTTCAAAGAGAAATCTTTAAAAAATCTTGTTGGAAAGAGTGCTTATGCTGCGGGTGTAACAATAAGGTGAATAAAAATGTGTATTTGTGAACTTAGTCTTTGTTCATTGTAGCTACCTGACTGCTGTTCATTATAAGCTCATCCACTGGTGGAAAGGACATTTTTGTCAGTAGAATTAGCTAGCAACATTTTAGTGAATGATAGGTCTAATGATTACTAACAGTTGTCTCTCTTCTTGTTATGCCTTTATACATGAATAATTTCTGCATCTGATCCAGCATGATGTCCTAGGAAAATTCTCTTTTTTCCTGTCCTTAGTGGTTGGTATTTTAGTCTGTTATAAAAATTTTTTTCTAATGCTGTCAGGTAGTGTTTGGCTTACCTGCTGATTCATAATGTTTGATAATCCTGTTTGAAGTGTGTTACAGAGCTAATTCACTTTAGTTTCATAAATATGTAGTAACGTGCTGAACCTGCTGAACTGGTGGTCCACATGCTACTTTGTTGTAGAGAGTTCTACAATTTTATTTTTCTTGAAATCTTGCTTTTTTTAAAAAGGCATTGCTGTAATATATTTAATATATTTTAAACGTTTGAATTAAAACTCTTGACTGTTACCAATGAAAAATTAATATTCTTGCTTGCATATTTAATTTCTCCAACACTAAGAGACAGAAACTTCATGGAAGAGAATATACTTATTAAAGTTGTCTTTCTTCCTTGCAAGTGAGAAGAGGAAAGTCAGTTTATACTCAGTAAAATGCAGAAGAGAAGCTTGGATATAGGAGTTGCTGTTGGTATCTAATGCTTTCCATTTAACCAGATAGAGAACATCTGTTCTGGGCACTGATTCCACAGACCTCTTGTGTGTTTGGACATCTGTTTGTTAATGTTCCCTTACAAACCTAAAACTATTATCATTCTAAGGTCTCTAGGATAAGGACTGTGTCATCATATATACTTTTACAGTGATGCTACATCAGGACTGTGGTGCTAAATAGGCTTCTGGACACTGCCTGTGTTGAAATGATAAGAATCATGCTCAAGTTGATGAATGGCAGTTGTTAGGATATCTTGGAAGGACTTCATTATGTAGTTGTGAAATGCATTTTAATTGGTTTATATTATAGTGTGATATTTAATGTAAACATTTGTAAGTTTGGTGCCTGCAGGTGGGGATGTTTCTCTGAAAAAGCCCTTGAGAATGTTGTCTTTTGTTTTCTTGCAGGCCTTTGGAACGTTCTAGTGAAGATGTAGATATAATATTCACACGACTGAAAGAAGTGAAAGCTTTTGAGAAATTTCATCCAAACCTTCTCCAGCAGATATGTCTCTGTGGATATTATGAAAATTTGGAAAAAGGAATCACATGTAAGACAGTTTCATATGATTATCTGTTTTATGTAGCTAAAATTTGGGGGTTAGGCTGTGATTGTCTTTAAGAGACCAAAGAGAGCAGAATCAGTGGAATATTTGCAGTCACAGTCATGGGGCCAGGCAGGACTAAAGTGCTGCTTGCTCTACAAATGCAATGTGTAGTGAATCTATGGTAACAAGGCATACAGTGGGATGTAAGACTCTACCACTGTTCTGTTGGAGATCACAAGCCAGTCGTTGGACTTAAGCCTCATTCTTCCCCTGTAAATGTATTATTGATTGCTTTTGCCAGTGCTTTGTGCTGCCAGGGGCAAAGGTATCAGCGAGGCACATCACTGATAGCATGTGGTTTCCAGGCACCCTGGCTAGCACGGGCCAAACCTGCAGAGCTGCAAACTGCTGTGGGATGCAACAGCTCCATGCCTGCTCTGGCAGCCCATGGGCCAGATGTAGGTGGACACCTGTGCTTGATCTGTGAAGCTGAGATGGAAATAAGTGGTAGTCCTGTGATGGGAAATGTGTCCCAGGGGAATAACTGATGAAAACCTGTGGTATGAGTAAAGTCTCAGAAATACCTCAGGTAAATCTGGCATGCAGCACTGGGGTTTGCTTAGAGTAACAGGGATTTTGATGCTCTGTAATCACAGAGTTAGAATGCCTGGACATCACAGTCTTGCAGTTGCTGTTCAGCCAGAACTCTCACTGAATTCAGTGGTAGCTGTGTCTGCATTGAAAGATTATGAATTTCAAAGGGACATTGTTCAGAAAACCTTTTTCCTTGTTTGTTTTGTTTCTTTGGTTGGTTAATTAACTAAGAGAGCAGTAGAAAAGAAGCAAACTGGGGAGAAGAGTGAAGCAGTTCTATGTGCTTTCATTGTTTCCATAGTGTATTGACTAGTTTACTAAAATACGTGCTTTCCAGTGTCATTGGAAATATTACTGTAATAGTAAATAAGTAATCTCATATGTCAAGTTGTATAGTGCCAGCAGTGACTGCAATAGTGCAGTAGTATGTGGGAAAATGTTTGTTACTGTTGCTAAACTTAAAGTGATAGCTCTGATTTACAAGATTTCATCTTTCCAGTATTCCGTCAGGGTGATATTGGGACGAATTGGTATGCTGTCCTGACAGGATCACTGGATGTGAAGGTGTCTGATACAAGCAACCACCAGGTAAAATAGGGATTTCATTTAAACCATCCAGTCAGTGGTACAAAGAAAGAATATCACTTTCTATATGATGAGGTAGATAATGACACATTATGTACAGATGTTTTGTTGTATCACAAGGATGTATATGTTTCTCTGAGTCTCTTTTAGTCTCAGTTGTCCTTAGTCTAAGGAAGGCAAATCATGCCATTCATTTCAAGAAACTGAAATGTCATGCGCTGGAAATGGTCTACATTTTAATGTGAAACAAGACTCTTCCATCTTTTCTAGAAGTGCTATTGAAGTTGTGCTAAAGATCTCAGAGTTGGTAATTCATTCCCTAGAAGAATTTTAATTCCATTCTTGTTCAGCAAGTTCAAACCAACCCCACTAACAGTGCAGTCTAATAACAGCATAGGGCAGTCTCCACTGCAGAAACAGGGAAGTATTGTAGTAATACCAGACTACTAGAACTGCTGCCATGTTGAACAAGAAGCCTATAGGTAATATCCATTCAATGCTAAGAAATAGAAGAACAAGTAAAATTCTCCCCAAATTTCAAATGGTTTCTCAGTACCTTGGTGCTCCTGGATGTATAAAATTTAAAGTAAATAAAAATCCAAAAGGATGAGATACTTCTCCTGGAGTCTGTCATCCATGCTGTCTAAAGTCGTGCTGGCAAGTCATGCCCTTGCTGCTTGAGCTTAGTCTTCTGGGAAGGCATCCTGTCCATTCCCTGCTCCCATGTTTGAGATCTGTGATTGTCCCATGATGTAGCTCAGCATGGGGTTGCACCTCTTGTATGGGACTCGTTGTGCCTGCCCAGGACCCGTTAGAGACCACTACCCATTGTCCCCACCTGGATGGAGTGGGGTGGTGTTTGAATAGGGGATGGTGGTGGTGTATTCTTTGCCCAAAGTCTGGCTGATTGAGGAAAGTTTTTTGCTTGTAGCAGAATTTGGGGCTTTTTTTGACTTTGTTGAACATTGCATCACCAATGAAACTGGGTCAGAATGCGAGTCAAGGCAGTGTGTGAGTACTGGATCTTTCTGCTTCCTGCAGTAGAACGATAGATGCAAAAGGAACTTCTTTGATATCGTTATTTTTAGCAACCTCTTCACTGTACTAAGTAGAGATTGATTGAGAGTATAATTAGCTTAATTTGAGCAATTCTTGGCATGGCCTGGCTGTCGTTGGTATTGTCACAATTTGGAACAGTACTGGGCTCTTATGAGACCCTTTTCTGTGCAGATCTAAAGCAATCAGGATTTTCCAGTGTTTGCCAAAAGATGGCACTAAACTGTTGTGAAGAATCGATGCTCCTTACTGTCTCAGAAAGGAATACATCTGCACAATCTGGATGTTAAATTAAGAATTTGGAGTGTTGATTTGTTCCATTAGATGGAGTATGGAACACTTCAGTTTTTTAATGAATATAATGTAAATATTTTTTTCTGCTTGTTCAGGTTAAATTCATTTTCCTGCCAGTAGGAAGCTATTGAACTACAATTCATGTAGTTCTAGTTCTAGAAATTATATTCTGCAGTTATTTCTTACCTCGTGTTTCCTTCTCACATGAGCAACGACCTGGATTTTTACCACTGCCTAGTTGCCATAGAATACAGTCTCACTGTGAGAAGGATGGCAGCCCATTCATTTACCATTCCTGTCTGGATAATTTTGATGTTTGGGGACTCCTGAATACTATTTGAGTCCAACATTTCCTCTGGTTTTGCTTCAGTGGTGTTTATACCATGTCCCTCCTTGTCCATTCTTGGTCGCCTGCTCATCGTCCTGCCTGTACCTCCTGGATGTGGTTCCAGTCTTGTCTGTGCTTTCTTGTTGGTGTGGTACTGGTCATGCTGGAACCTGAAGTACTTGCTAGCACTCCCTGCCTGCTGTGCTCACTACAAACCCAGACAACGGAGGAAATACAGTGTTGTATTGCTTTCAGAGCAGCCCTGGCACACTGAGTTGACAGCATTGTGCTCCCAGCTGGGAATGGATGACCAGTGCTTAAGATGTAGGGGTGCTTGTAATGTACCCTGGAGCGCATTTTCCAGTCGCATCATCCAGGAGTGAAAGGTTCCTTTGCAAAGTCATAATAATAACTAATTGCTCTGCTGTTACTATTATACCATAAATGACACTAATGCTAATGAGAAACTGCCAGCAGAGCAGGAGAGATACAGCTACCTGAGTTTAGAAGTTTGTAGACACATGTAAAAGTACAGGATTATTCCATCTTTCCTAGTGAGAGAGAAGCTAACTTTGCATTTAGGTTCCTATTGGTTAAAATGTCTTTAGACATTTAATTAATCATGACACTGTTAATACTTCAGATAAACAGGAGTTTGTACTAGATGACCTCCTGAGTTTTTTTGCAGCTTGAATTATTCTATGATTATATGCTGATGCCTACAGTGTTAATGTAAATATGGAAAATAAATTCTCTTGATTAAAATATACGAGTCCCACTTTTGCTAGGTGTTTATCTGTCTGCTTGGGGAACTTAAATTTCATCAAGCCTAGGAATTAATGCATTGTGTAACTCTGTGTTAGCTACCATGTGCTAACTCTCTTTGGTGTTTGGTAGCTTTCTCCCATTAGAAGTGCAGTAAGTTATTGCACTCTTGGTTCCTACTAAAAATGTCTTAATAGCCGTTGTTCCTACAGAGGCATGTAGGAACATGTCTTGCACTAGAAGTTATATCTTAATGTACTAATGGATCAAGACTTCAGTGTAGCTAGTGAGGTATTGATTTACACACATTCTGGCTGCACATCAGCTTACTAATTTGGATGCCTGTGATTTCTCTCAGAAAATATTAGTAATACTGATTAGGACCAAGTTGAGAATTCATATAAACAGAAATATTGATAATAGCTATTATTTGGTATTAGGGTAACAGGAACTGTTACATCTGTTGATTTAACTGCTTTAATAGAGACAGATACAGATATTTAGGACCTCCTAAAGCTTTTCTTTCATACTGGTTTGGAAAAATCCTTTCTGCTTGCAAACTGTGTTCTGTCGCGAGAGGGCAGTGTTAGAACACATAGCGAACTCGAGTGCAGGCAATGCTCTGTACTGAAATGGATACTTTGGAAATCGTATTCGTCTGTTTACCATACACACCTGTTATAAAGAGTTTGGCCAGAGAAAATTTCGCTCTTACTGTTAGTTTTGTTCCACTGAGCTGGTAAAATCTGCTGGTAATTTCATTTGCCATTGGAATGGCTACAGAGATTTGACGGGATTACTCATCCAGTACATCCTGAGTGGAGTCTGCTTTCTATGCAAACTATTTATGGATTTTTCTGGGTATTCAACAATCAAGAAGAGACTGAAGAGGACTTTTTCTAAGGTGAAAACGTCCCACTGTGAGTTCCAGAGGTAACTGTAATGAGCTATTTTGGTCTTGCCTGAACTTCTTTGTAACAAATACCCTGATAAATATTGTACTTAAAAGTCACAGAAAGACATAGTTAAGTTACTGTCAAAATAAACAGAAAATGCAGCCTCTGTAGAATATATCAGAAAGAGGTCTTTACCCTCAGTTATGATCAGATTCTGGATTTCATTTTTATTTGGCACTGTTGCCTACCCAATGCTGAGATTTCTAGTAATAGAGATTCCTCTTAGAGATATTCCTGGTTTGGTGTTGTCTTAAAAACACTGCTGACTGCCTTGTGTATGTTTCATTTTTGAACTCTGTTTTGAAGATGAACAGTCTAGGGATGACTGTTGGCAATGTCTCAAAATAAAGCTGGGAATAAATGCATTATGACAAAAGCATCAGTGTTACGTTGTTGTCAGATTCTGCAGCACTGCGATTTTCCGAATTAGATTCAGGGCCTTTTACCCCAAAGATTTTTCTGTTAAACGATGAAGGAATGAAGTGAAGAAAGTCAAAGACCAAATAGCAATTTGATCTGCAGTTTTGCTGTATTTTGCCAACTGAATCATAGTGTATGCTGAGGCCTATTGCCAGCTTATCTTGCCTGTGTTTTGGTGGAGTTTATTTTAAACAGGTTAGTTTTTACAAACAGACCAAACTGAACATAGGGCATTGACTTAACGAACAATTAGCATTTTTTAGAAAAGCTTTAAAGGAGGAACCGTGAGTGCTTGGATGGTACAGCAGTGTCAGCTCTAAGAAGATGCAGAGGGCTGGGGATGAAAAGCCAAATGAGTTAATGGGGTTGCTGAGAAGAATGACTGTGAAGAAAGAGGTTCAGATGTTCATGTAAGAAATGGAAGAATTTCACAGCTCTTTGAAACTGAGGACAAAGGAGGTATGTGGTAAGATGAAGTGGCATCAAGGAAAGGGATTTAAACAGGGTAGTCCTTGCAATACTGCTTTCAGCATGTGAATGCCATTATGTATTTTGGAGATAACCTATGTGAAGTTGTGACACAGATTTGTACTGTTGTTAGTAGTGTAAATATGCCTCAGCTAGCTTTAAGTTTTTTGTTTGAGCATGAGAACTGCTGTACCCATTGTAACACAGAGATTGGCTGAACTAATGTACTAAGCTGAGAAGCAGAGTGTGTTGGCTCATGCTGAGCTCCACAGTGTTGTGGTTGTGCTAATTTTGGTTTTGAACTTAGCTTACTGGAAGTTAATATAGAAAAATCATTTCACTTCTCTCTGCCGGGTGACGTAGGAAAAAGTCCAGGACATTGCAGATAGCTTTTTGAAGATCAGATAGAAAGGTATGGAAATAATGAATGTGGCATTACAGCACAGTTAATCTGAACCATACATATTTTAATTAGGTACTAGAAAAGAAGCTGCTCACAGCTTTTGTAGAAGCATAATGCCTCCTTTGAGCAAATAACCTTGTCTTGTGTAAAGAGGGTGGCCTAACATATGTTTGCAAACTGCAATTTTAGTCTGTTCAGAAGGTATTTCTATGTTATTGTTAGAAATAGTTTGACAAGGATGTGTTGTCTGAAGGCTGAAACACTCAACTGAAGGTAATGGAACAGAAAAATCACTTCATAGATAGTTTACTTTCATATATATCCTTGGTGTCTCTGTTATAAAAGGAAATTTTTGCTGAGGACAAACTGAACTGTGTTAAAGTAATAATAAGCAAACTTCTCAAAATGCCAACTTCTGCAAATCTCCAGTTAAACACAGAGATAGTATGGTCCTAGAGAGACACAGGTGCAGAGGTGAGATAAAGATGCAAGGTGTGGGAAAATGATGAAATTAAAAACAATCTAGCTGCATCAGCTCCCTTATAAACTCAAAATGTTGAACAAACTAAAAGTTCAAGGTAATGTCCCCAATCCCTTTGAGCCTAACATCAGCAATGTTTTTCCTCATTTTCTTCATTTCTCTTCCTGACACCATGATTTTATTTACACACAGTACAAAAATTATGTTTGCCAGGTTGAAAAACAGATGGGGTCACAAGTCAGGGAGGAGGATATTGGATGATCCTTGTGATAGTGGGGGAGGGAGTAAATCAAAGCCTTGTTTCTGATTCTCATCCATTCCATAAAATGGTCTTACAAACTCAATAATGTTTTAGATTGATGGGGGGATCAGGGAGAGGTTTAAGAATGCCTTCCCTGCATGTGTCTCATGTGGCAATAAGAGTCAGTGAAACTGAATACACAAACAGCCTCTTATTTGAACACTACTGTTTTATATTGTGTACAGAGTGCAGGTAGCAATGGAAGCAAACTCATCTTTATAAGCCTCTAATACTGCCTTTTAAATAGCTGTGTGAATGTTAGCTGGTTACCAGCCACTAGAACCCCCTGCTGCTTCTGGGATTGCAGAGGGGAACAGCAAACTGAGTTTTGAGCTGCCAGCAATCCTCCTGAAGTCTCCACTGAACAGCAGGAGATTCTTGAGTGTAAGGTTAACAGGCATAATAGGAAACACACCAGATTCCCTGGAGGCTGGAGATGCATAAACAAGGAGTAGCAAGAAAATGGGGCTCTGAAGCCTCGAAGAAGGCGTCTAGGCCTGCACCCCAACTGGCTGTGAAACTGCATCTCTGTGGAGNTCAGCAATGTTTTTCCTCATTTTCTTCATTTCTCTTCCTGACACCATGATTTTATTTACACACAGTACAAAAATTATGTTTGCCAGGTTGAAAAACAGATGGGGTCACAAGTCAGGGAGGAGGATATTGGATGATCCTTGTGATAGTGGGGGAGGGAGTAAATCAAAGCCTTGTTTCTGATTCTCATCCATTCCATAAAATGGTCTTACAAACTCAATAATGTTTTAGATTGATGGGGGGATCAGGGAGAGGTTTAAGAATGCCTTCCCTGCATGTGTCTCATGTGGCAATAAGAGTCAGTGAAACTGAATACACAAACAGCCTCTTATTTGAACACTACTGTTTTATATTGTGTACAGAGTGCAGGTAGCAATGGAAGCAAACTCATCTTTATAAGCCTCTAATACTGCCTTTTAAATAGCTGTGTGAATGTTAGCTGGTTACCAGCCACTAGAACCCCCTGCTGCTTCTGGGATTGCAGAGGGGAACAGCAAGCTGAGTTTTGAGCTGCCAGCAATCCTCCTGAAGTCTCCACTGAACAGCAGGAGATTCTTGAGTGTAAGGTTAACAGGCATAATAGGAAACACACCGGATTCCCTGGAGGCTGGAGATGCATAAACAAGGAGTAGCAAGAAAATGGGGCTCTGAAGCCTCGAAGAAGGCGTCTAGGCCTGCACCCCAACTGGCTGTGAAACTGCATCTCTGTGGAGAATAGTGATGGCTTGGGAAAAAACCTCAAAGAACTTGATGGAAGCCTGGACTTCCCTTTAATGAATGTAGATAGGACCATTCCAGCCTCTTGACCGAACACCCCACAGTGTTAATTTATTTCTCAAGCTTAACAGCTGCCTCATCAGAAGTTATCTTATAAAGTAATTTCTTAACCAACACTGGTCTTTATTCTGTCATTAAAGATTATTCTTTAGGTTTGTAAACAGAGAAGGTGAAATGTTTAAAAATATTTTATTGTTTGAAGGGAGGGGAGAGACTGAGAAAGAAGTTAGAAGATGTAAACAATGTTTATGATTCACCTACAGGAGAAGTTTCATTTATGCCAGGCTGTTTGGTTGTCCTGCCCTGAACAGAACTCTTTTATCTGAACTTTCTGAATAGGATTGAGAATAATGTATTAGATATCTGGAGATCAAATTTTGTGTGAGCAGTAGGCACATTTTCTTTGTAGCTCCTTTGAGTGCACTTGTGAGTATTGTAGCATGCATAGAGTGTTCAGCTCTGAAATGTCAGCTTGGGAAGGCAGATTTCAGTGTATAACCTGTATTATAGTTTGTAGAGACTTCTATTTAGGTGCCTCGGTGATCATTCTCAAATATTCTTTTTTTAAACAAAACCTGTTCCTATTTTCCTTCATGGAAGATTTATTTCTGACAGTTGGTAAATTTTTCCTAGATCTTCTCTGAGACATAATTGATTTTGTTTTCCTGAAGCCACAGTTTTATATGGTTACATCTGTGTAAGAGCAATTTGCTATGGTTCAGAGGATTGGACTGTTATGGGTTTTTGTCTTTGTATTGCAATTATAAAGCTACTAACTTGATTTTAATAACATTTGCCTATTATGACTTATTAGATGCATGAAAGGAAAGCAGTGCAATTCTAAAACCAGAAAATAATGCTGAAATATGCTCATGCATCTCTCCTGGATTATCAGCCACAAGGATAACCAAAGTTTCTGCTTTCATTTTTGTAGATGTTCCATGAATCCTACATTTTAGAATTAAACTCTATTTCCCATGTTGTATCAAGTTAGCATGTATTTTTATATGTTTATGTGTAATTGTCTGTGTGCATATATGATTTCCTTTGTTAAGTACAGTTTGTATGATTTAAAATTTTTTATGCTCTTGCTAATTTTTTTAAATTACTTAACAGACAGTCAGATAAGGTCCATCTTAGAAAATGTGAGTGTTCATCTTCAAGACTGTGATCAGGAACAAAGCACCTTGTAAGCTGAATATAGAACATGTATCTAATGATCTTGATTCAGCAAGTTGTTTAATGGCTAGTGGTCTAATTTTTTGTCTGCAGTAGCTCATAATTTTTTTTGGAACTACTACAGAGGAGTTCCTGGCCCAGGGAGATTTGTTTAGACATCATTTAGAATGGCATGTGCTCATGTAGACTCCTTTGAAGTGGACTTTGCTGCTTGTTTGGGACTTTTCTTAATGCTCTGTGCGTGGATACAACTTTTCCAGGTTGTTTGAACTTTAATAGTTTTCTTGAAATACCTGATTTATATGAAAATAATTTTTTTTTTGGTCTGGTAGTTAATTAGCAAGCATCTATTAACAATTGAAAGATTTGCTGGCATTTTCAACAGAAGGGCCGAGAGTTGGTTCAACTGTAGAAGTGCATTGCTTGTACAATAGAGAAATGCATTATAAATACAAGAGGACTGAAGATAATTGAAGGTTATGTTCAGTGAGAAAACATAACAGGCAGATTTTCTTTCTGAGGAGGGTAGGCTGTGTAGGACAGAAATTTATATTCTGAGATTGCATTTCTGATTCTAGTTACCTTCTCATCATGAGATTTCTGAAGATCTCATCATCACAGCAGTGTTAAGAGATGGATGAACAGAGATAGTTTTTTTCTAAAGGTGAAAGTGATTCTTGTGTTCCCAGTTTTGCAGACAGAAATATCTACTTCAACTGATGGTCACAGAAAACAGAAGTCCCACTTGTTTCCACATTAAAGCTTCCTGTGTTGTTAATCAGCATATTGATTTTTTTTCTTGTTGTTGTTGACAAATTAATTTTCTTTTTAAGCGGATTGCTGAAGAATCTTAAGGCAGTGCTGTTAGAAAATATGACACAAAGACTCTCAAAACGTCCTGAAATCTTTAATGTGTCCTCTTTTTTTGATTCAAAGGATGCTGTGACGATATGCACTCTTGGAATAGGAACTGCTTTTGGAGAGTCCATTCTGGATAACACTCCTCGCCATGCTACCATCGTTACCAGGGAATATAGCGAGCTCCTTCGAATTGAGCAGAAGGACTTCAAAGCACTTTGGGAGGCAAGTTCAGATTTATTTGTGATTAATGAAGAAAAAAATTACTTAACCTTGAAAGTATTTGTAATATAGCATGAAGACATTTATACCATAAGCAAAGTATAATTTTTTTAAACTAGTTCAGAAAAAAAAAGGAAAGTTTTTACTTCTCTTTAGTGCTTCATATTATGTGTGATTACATACTCCTGTATTTCTTTCTTGTGGGCCTCTTGTAATGAAATAACTTAGGTGAAATTTCTGATAAAATTTACTTGTGTATTGCAGGTGTTATTCTCTTAGCCTTAAACTTGCTTTTATTGCTAGCATTTATGAGGAAAGTCTATTCTTATTATACTCTGAAATTTTAAATTATTCTCCTTTACTCCTACGTCATCACCAGCTCTGAGGGGTTTAGAATTTGCAGATGGATCAAGATCACTTGAAAATTAACTTACTGATTACATGTGAATTCCCTTAAAACTTTCCTTTGTGGAGAACATACTGCTGAGGTTGTTCATTCTGTACTTTGGTATCCATGCAGAGAAAACTTCATTACCATGTTGCTGCGCAAAGTTACTGAGCCTGAATCTGTTTGCATTTTTGCAAGCATTACATTTGGTTTGAAAACTGTTGTGGGAATTGGAAGGCATCTTGTTGGCCTGGCCTACAGCATTGCCAATTTGCACTGCCAGCTGGCTTGAAATGGTGACTGTACAAGTGTAGGTGTTGGGCAGAGCTGCCAGATGGTGTGACAATGTCCTGAAGTTGCAGGTCTAGGGACACTAACTGTATTTAAGAAATAGGTGCTGGTTCTAACATTTTAGTTCAGCTTCTAACTGCAGACAGATGGATTTTTTTTTTTGCTTTCTTTTTTCCTGACAAAGAGCAGTATTATACTCCAAATAATTGTCCTAAAGCAGTTCTAAAGTCAGTATCAGAAAAAAAGTCAAATTCACAGCTATCTACACTGATGAAGGAAACAGCACTTCCATCACCTGCCTACAAATATGTTACCTTGAGCATAGTTAATGGTGCAGCGTGCCCAAGGCATGAGAGACCACTGTGTGAATGAAAGATGCTTGCCATTGAATGCCCTGACAATATCAGATATCATTCTTTGAATTGCATAGCCATGATTTGTACTGTTTTTTGGCAAGTTCTACAGCTCAAATAAAATGCTACTGAAGTTTTGCAGAAAATTTAAAGAATTTGACAAGGCAGTATTTTTTTGCAGTTCACAATTTTTTTTCTCTACAGCAGCTGCATTGTAGTTTCAAGCCTTGGCATGAAAAGATGAAATATGCCAGTGGTCTCATCTGTTTTAAGATATGCAGCACTTGCCAGTAGTGAGAAATTTGATAATGTAGATAGTGCTTTACAAGATAACGATGAGGAGAATAAATCCAATTGTAGGTTTGTCTGGTAACATTTTTTTAAAAAATTCATTTTTAATTGGTATAAGCACAGTCACTTCTCCCATGCATATGAATTTCCTGCTAAGCATTCAGAGATTGTTTTTCTCTTATCAGGATTATTGGGGGTGTGGAGGTTCCCTTTTAAACAATTTTGAACCTTGTAACATATTCAAAGTTGTTTTAAAACAAAAAATTCAACAACATTTGCTCTTTAAACACTAGTACAGCTTTGTTTCTAGCACTTTTGATGATTTTGGGGAGTTTTTTGATGATAGATGCTTTTGGGGAAGGTCACGTGTGTTAGAAGTACTGGAGTGATCATAGGCAGCTTTGGCACACATCTTGTGTGTTGCAGCTTTTATGAAATCGGGCTGTAGAGCAGGTCACAAATGCTGCAGATGTCAGTCACAGACCACAGTTTAGATTTGTGGTGCTTCTTTGCCTTTTGTGCCATTTTACAGTGAACTTTTGATATATTTTGGTGTGCTTTCTTTCAAGGAGGCTATCCCTGTGCTCTCAGTGAGTGGAAAATTGTTCCATGAAATACAGTTTTGCTGGTTGGTCTCAGATATAATAAAGTTGTTCATTTTTTCAAGGTAATACTTATTCCTTTGCAATCTGATAATCACAGAGTCTGCATAACCTGCAGCTAACGTGATAAACAGAGAATGTTTAAAATGGACAGGAAATTATGTAAGAAAATTTTGCCAAAATATACTAGCAGTAGCACCAGTACTGTATTGTTATTAATATTATTGTTACCTGAAGAAAAGTAAATAATTTTCTAAAGGGAGACTTTTTTAATGTTTTGGATGCTGCGTTGTTCTTTCTGCCTTATCCTAAGATTCATATATCTTTGCTGTGACAAAGTCTGCATGGGGAAACTGTTACTGTTACAGCCATTCAGATTTTAATTATGTTTAATAAAGACCCACACAAAGTCAAGAGTGGATCACAGATATTTCATATATATGGTATCCTGGAAAAATGGGGAAAGCCAACAATGTCAGTTCATTACAGTCCAGATATTGTAAAAGCTAAAATCTACTGCATGCAAATTCAACTTTCCACATAATGAGAATTTAATTAATGACAGAAGTCATTTATTCAGAAAAAAATGTTGAATAATTCCAAAATAATGCCATGCTGTAGTATAAGAACAACTTAAATCAATTGTAGGGTTACAATTCTTAAAATGGTTACTGATTTATGTATGTAGGATTTTTATGGTTAGTAATAGAAGTGCAAAAATACATTTTATATATTATTTTTTCATTTGTTTGTTTTTCCCCAGGAAATTTATTTTTGGGGAAATTTACTTTATTTCCTTGTTTTGAGGGAAAGAACAAGTCAAAACCGTTAACGAAATAAAGATTTTTGTCCTACAGAGCAAAGAAAATCCAATACTGCAATTCTAAATATTTTTTCTTATTTTTAGATTGTGAATGTAATCTTGGAAAATGAACCAAGAGAAATTGATTGAATATTGACTTTAATTTACTGTGCAACTAATCTGAAATTCTAGGACTAAAAGCTATGAACTGTCCTTCTTAACAGTAAAAATTGGTTAATACTGAAACCTACTGATGAAGTTCACATTTGCAACAAATATTTTTATACCTCAAGTCTGTGCAGTTCTTGGAAAGACAAGTACATATCCATTTATGCTACTTATGAAACTTTTCAGTATATATCCTGGAACTAGATTTTAGGAGAGAGAAAGATTATCTATTTTAATTATTTCTAAGTTTAGAAAGAATTTTCAGAATCTCTGAAACTTCATATTGTGAATTTACAGACTTTTCTGATTTGTGTTTAAATTCAAAAGTAACTTATCCTGTATTAGGTGTATTGCTCTAAGAAGCAATTGTACTGGTAGAATGATTCCCAGATTAGATACATTTTATTGATGTATTTAATGCACAATATACAGCAAAGGTAGTAATTTCTATGAGTTTGGTCTATACCTGAAAGAAAGAGACAGCTGCTACTAAACTGACTTATTTCTTTTTTTATCAGTATTAGTCTGTCAGTTCTATAAATTTAAATATTCTTTGAGGAAAAGATAGGATATTCCTTATCAAAAATGCTCAAGATGTCTTCTTTAATACATGCAGCCCCATATTCAGTCACCCCTTTAAGTACAGAGAGATTTTCTGTGACCTTCATTTCAGTCAGTCAGGGAATGCTGGTCAAAACGAACGACATTGTCCTGATAACAACAATTATCAGTTAAAATGGGCCAGTCTTTTCTCTAATGACTGTGTCTGTTGAAGTAGCATCCTGTTGGGGAACGTCTGTTGGTCTTCTCTGCTTACTCGTCCTTGGAGTCTCGTTGTCTATCAGCGCTGTTACAGCGGATTAAAGATGATGAAATCTCACATTGGATTCTCACAGAGCTGAACACTGTTCCCTGATGCAGGACCACTAGGTTGTAGGAATCACTGGTGATGTTCCTTTGTGCACTGATTGTCCCTGGCTTTGGTGTCTGAGGAGCACTAACAAACATGAAAAAAGTAACTCATTACTGTTACAACACTGTAGACTTCCAAGGTACTCTATGAATCTGTCGGAAAAAATACTATTAGCGATGACAAGAGCTTGCTTTCCTTCCTTAGCATGTGTAAGTGTGATTGTGGTGCTCGCTATCTTGCCCAAAAAAACTATTTCAAAGCACAAAGGAAAATACATCCAAAAATAAACATGAAAGCAAAAGGCTACATGTGAGGAGCTCTGTTCACGCACATCCTGTTGGGTCACTACCTTGCTCCACCCCTAATAACTGGATTCATTTAAACAGAGTGGGAGGGAAATGAATGCATTTGAGCAGTGTGATCATGACAGAAGTTCTCCATAGTTCATCCTCAAGCTTTGTCCTTTCATGCGGTTGCAAACTGATTCAAATGCAGACAGGAAGGGAGTGAATCTGATGAGAGGTGACTTATTTTTAGAGGTCTTTCCTACCACAGTGTGTTACTCAGCCTTCCTTGGATAACATACAAATAACCAATTTCCTTTTGTGTGGAATAAGATTGTGTTAGAAGTTACTGACCATGCCTTGAGAAACACTTGAGTAAATGAAGAACTGCTATTACTTCTGTATGCAGTAACTTTGGAGAGAGAGAGAGAGACTTGGCCCCTGTAAGGTCAGAATGATTTTTTTTTTTAAATTCATATTCAGCAGCACTTAACATATCTTGTAAACTGATAAACTGTAGTGTAATTTGCTTCCTGCTTTTGCCCATTTGATGTTAATTCAGTAGCCCTCAGCAGACTGAACTGCTCTGTAACGGTAGCGTTGGGAGAAGCAGCTTTCTTACCGCCTCTGTTTTCTGAGCACTGCGAGCACTAGGTTTTAATGAGCTAGTTTAAAGCCAGATTGTTGGAACAGAAGTTTTATACACTGTTTCTTTGGAATGCCCTGTAGGAAGTACATGTATGAAAGGGTGTGCTGTAGCACTGTTCTGTAGGGTTTCTGAATAAGGCTTAAGTTCATCAGAATTGGGACTACAGCTCTCCATGTTCTTTGTATGGAATATCAGTTTGTCACTTTAAGGTGTATCTAATCACACCTCTCATATCAAGGTATAATATCATTTTATGCCTCGTTTTGTACCCTGGGATTATGGCAGTAGGAATTATGAAGGTGCTGTAAAAATACATTAGTGAGAATAAATATGGAAGGATTTTACTTTGTTTCTATCCATTTGGTCATATTGTAAGTGCATTATTTATCAAAGGACGTTACTGCATCTCGTGTGGTGTTTTGCAGTGTAATGCAGTAGGCAGTGTTTCAGAGAGGCAGCCTTTTCCTTGTCTTAGGCTGTTGGAAAATATATGTTGCATTGTTACTTGAGAATGTTCTTGCTTCTTTCTCTAGTAGACTCCTGAACACTTTAAGATGTTTAAGGAGTATTAGGAATCTCACGTAAATGTCAGTATTTTCTAATACACCTTTTCACCAATGAGTATTCCATACCAGAAATTCTTTCCAGTTCATTTGAGTGAGAGATTAAATTTGATCTGAGAAATGAAATATTGGAAGGGGGGAATCAAAGAAAAAATCAGATTCATGTCCAGCCTCTAAACTATCAGCTTGATTTATGGTGTACCACTCTGCCCGTTTATTGCCCAGTAATCAATTGCAGAAGTCTCTGCTCTGATTTACTGATTTCCCATAGGCAAACATAGTAGAGGTATAAAACTGCAGTTAATAAAATACAGAATATTTAGCTTTGCAGGATGGGTGATCATGTGATTTAAAATAGTGAAGTGCTTGGAGACCCACGAAAGTATAAAAAGGTGGTCATGGAACACTCGGCTGTCTTTACCTGCTTCATGTCCCTCTCTCTATGACTGTTCAAACGATTCCTTGATGATTTGTCTCTCTAATGGGATTTTATTTGAGAAATGTAAAAGTGATCAAATTGTGGTAGCCTGCATTTTCAATGTAACTGGAATACTGTGTTCACCAACCTCCCAAATAGCCATCTTGTCAGAATAATGACATTATTCCATGTTATCAGACACAGAATACAACACAGAAGAGAGATGTGGAAGGACCCAAGTGTGTGTAATCTGTTGCCTCATGCTGTCTGCAAATCTTCAACTGATAACCAATTCAAATTTTTATGCAAAGACACAGAGCTAGAGTGAGAGACATTGAAAAATGAAGTGATGGTAGGCAAGATTTTTTTTCCTACAGGAACACATGGAAGGAGGAGGAGTATAAAAAAATCCCTATGCTCAATTTTAGAATATGACAGTAAACATAGAATTGACTAGATGTGAGCAAAGCTTTGAAAATAGCTACCATCCCACCTTCATATCTTCTGTGTTAATACCGGGAAAGCATGCAAGTGAGTAGCAGGGAAAGATTCCAGAGTTGTTATTGTACCAAGAAAAAGTGCCAGCTAGCGCTCCTAGTGTTGCTGGTATGAACTGAACATATTTCAAGTGAATACAACACAACTGATTTAATACACGTGGAGCCCCATAGGAGCAGATGCTGGCCTTTAGTGCTGCTGTTATATTGGTTTTGATCATCTTCATAATATGCTTTTAGTTTTTCTTCCTCTTGTTTTGCTTTGTCAGACATTTCTAATTTTAATGAGTGATGCTCTGTCTAATAGAGCTGGTTTAAATGAGCATGAAACAGCATTTAACCCTCAGTAGCCAAACATATATCAGAGCCAGCCATGTTTGTCAGCATAGCAACATGGTGACTGCTGCTTTCATTTAGTTGTATTAATCACTTCATATTTTAAGAACAGATGCAGATTTTGTGAACACTGTTTATGACAGTGTATCTCCTAAGGAAACTTTCCTAGCCACTGGCAGTGGAAAAGCTTATCTAGGAACAAGATTTTTCACTTCAGTAATGCAGCTTTTCTCTTGGTGTGATATGTACTGATGAAAGTGGACAAGTGTTTTGGTAGAGTCTTGCTATGATAAATCCTATGCTAAATAATGGCATTGTGACTGAAAAATTCATAATCAATAGTTGTCTGCTCTGTTTCAGATAATTTACTATGCCATTATTATGATATTTGATGTTGTCAGTGAGGCGGAATTCTTGCAGAAGATCCAGTTAGTTTTAACTCTGAGTGTCCCTTTCTTTGTTGCTATCCTTGGTTTAAGGTGACAGTCACTGGCACTTCAGACTGAAGTGCCCTTAAGCAACTGAAAATACTGAAAAATAACAAGCTGATTGGGAAGGCCTGATCCTTCCTTGTGTCTCTCTGCAGCAGACTTTCCTGGTGCATGTTCTCATGTGTCATCCCTACATCTGATTTGCATCTCAGTCTCTTGGTTTATTCTGAATCTATTTCAAAAGCAACATTTTGTGACTCTGTCGCTGATCACTGTGCAGAGGTGGAATAGGACTGTGTAGATGTGATTTCTCTTAAACCATCCTACCATGTAATCTCTCTTAGGTGCTATTCTGTATCACTGTAATATTGACCATCAGCCTGAACCCCCTGTTGAATCCTGTTATACCAGGCACTGTGCAAAATATATTGTCATTCCTATTTATAGTCCATATAAATGTTTATATATTCATTAGCACTTCAAAAGGTCTTAAATAATATTGCAGAAAATTTGACTTACTTGAGGTCACTTCTTGGATAAAAAAGAATAGAAACATCCAGAAAGTATGTCAGTCACCCTGTTAAGTAATGCCTTTATTGGTTTTCTCATATTTTATCATGGTTAGAGGTAAAGTTGAAAAATACAAATTCATCTGATTTCCAAGAAAATAAAGTATTTTGATTAATTCTTAAAATATTTAAATTACAGAAGAACATCTGACAAACTGAAATGTTTGCACCTAAAGTCTGCAGATGTTTTTCAGGCTGCAATTTTTCTTGGAAGCTTTACTGCCAAACTTGCACTTTCTATAATCAGCTTTTTTATTAGCAAAGAAAGTGCTTTTCATCCTCAGCAGATTGTATTATTAAATGTGGTATCTCTAAGCATGATGTGCTAAATGGCAAAAACATATATTGCAAAACACAACTGGGAGCTTATGAATATTATTTCAGGAAACAAACTTCTGGTCTTTCATTAGTTCATTTTTATTAAGTAAAAGTGTCTTTCAGAAGAATCATAACATTTGAAGCTTATAAAATAGATTCTGGTTTTTTTCCCAGATACACTTTTTACTATCAAATATGTTTCTCATTCTCCTCTGTCACAAGAGAAAAAAAAGCCTAACAGAATAATGTTTTTGAGATATGTGTGCATATATAATCTGCTATTTATCTAATATGTATTGTGTGTATATGCTACAAGGCGAATTTAGATTTGCCTTGTCAAGCTTCTGTGTCAGATTGCCTGGAGCTTTGGTTCTAGCTGCATTTGTGGTTGGCAGTGTCCTTTCCTGCCTTAAGTGGGTACCAAAGTGATCAACTGCATAGGGCTTTGCTTACACTTCTCAACTTCTGGATTTAACACAGACCATCCTTAACTGTGGGGTCGGATTTGAGTGGGTTATTTCAGAGATCGACCCTTTCTGATCTTCTGGTTGGTTTTACCATCTCAGTCCCTTGTCTCCTTTCAGATGAGTTGTACTTTTTTTTCCTTACTCAAGAGGTTTATCTATTATTACTGTTTGTCTCCAGGTTATTGAGAAAAATAGTAAGCCCATAGAAGCTTGAGTTTTCTGTTGCTTTACAGCAGTTGATACAGTGGTGTGTTCCTCCAAGGCATTGCTATAGAGAGTGCATGCTTGCATTCTGCATTTGAATGGGTGCTTTCTACTTGTACTAGATAATAGGTGAGGCAAATTATATGATACCATTTCTTGGATCAATGGATGTGTTTTAATATTGACATTTTTAAAATCCATTAGCTTAACCCTGCCAGCATTAAAAAAATTTAGAGATCTTTAACAATGGGATCTGTGGCAGTGGAAGATCTTAAACAGATTTACTCAAGCTGAAATCAAGGCTGTTGCATTGTAATATGTATTGTTACTTTTTATTCCCACAGTCTGGTGTAGTTACAAAATATTTTGTAAAAATGTAGTAAAAATGTTCACTTTCATGTAGCAAGAATAATGAAACATACAAGTCCTGTATATAGTGGAATGTAAATTCTTCTATTCTTGAGTAAGTACTCCCTTGAATGGGCATTCAGCAACTTAAAACAAGCTAAACCTCAGACATTATGAATTGTTTAGGCATATGGATTAATAAATGGGTTCAAAGGAAGAGTGCTCTTTGCTTGCATTAGATAGTATAGTTCTCATAGATATCTTTTCCTGGTCATAATCAGAGTTCAGTGATTATTAGAAACCTTAGCCTGACTCCTCCTCACTTTTCATCCATGGTGAAACACTACCATATTGAAATCAATGAGCATTGTGAGATTTCAACCCAGGTAATTGCTAATTGCTTTTTTCTCCTTGTATAATAAGCAGCACGGGCTGGTGGCAGTAGGTTTCAGTTCTCTTTAGCCTTATTCCTTCTGTAACAGTTTCTACCCACTGACACAGCTGATACAATGTGAGAGCAAGAGGCTGGAATCACTCAAATGATTTTGTGGCTAGGTAGTTCAGGGGTGCTTAACAAAATGGTCTGCCCAATAATTGTACTGAGGCAAATCATATCAAAGCCTTACGAACTCTAGGCATCCCTGAGGTACACTTAAAAAGGAAGATATAGAAAACTAAGACCTAAATGTGGAGTATATCTCCTGTGGCAGAGAATAAGAATTATAGGGCTCAGCCTGTCATCTGTGCTGATTATGGCCAGTCCCAGATATCAAGAAAAGAAAGAGGTTTAAAAAACCCCAAATAGTCCATGTGCTTGCTCTTGAATCAATCCTCATTTCAATCTGAGCAGTAAAACTCCTGCAGTTACAGTTCTCAGAGTTAGTGGGTATTGCTCAAATTCCATTAGTTCAGTGAGCTACAAAATTCCTAGAAATCTGTTCACCAGCAATGTGAAAGGGCTTGCTGACCCTCAGCAATGTTTAAATCTCAAGGGGATTTATGGAAGCAAGTCTGCTTATGGATAAAGTTTTTTCTTCTCGTGAATGGTTGTTTATGCCACAAATATGCAAGAACGCCATATAAGAGGTGCTGCCTTTTAAGGCATGTGTTCCATGTATTTCTGAACTATGTCATAAATTGGATGTTCACAAAATTTGAGTTTTCATTAGTATTTCTGTTACGGGCTGTTGTTGAAATCAGTGATTTAGCAGAATTCGTGGATTCATACCATCAGTCTGGTGTAGTGCTTAAGGCTCTGTTTCTTTATTCTTTATCCCATGCTTGATTAGATAAGACCATTAGCGTGTATTTCCTCTGAACTCTGCTTAAAATGCTTTCTCAGTTAAATCCCAAGTGAAGAAACTGAAAGAAAGCTGAAACTCACAAATAAAAGTTTACACACTAAATATCTTTTCAATGAACTTTACTTCTCTTAATTTCAAATTTAATTGATAAAATACTCTTTTCTTTCTGGATGCTGTACATAGCTCTAAGCCAGGCTTATATAACAGTTGTTTGAGGGTGATAAATAATAAGTGCTTAAAGTGAAACGTTGCCATCCTGCATTTAGTACTTACTGATACAGTTCAGCTTGCTTACATTTTAACCTCTGACCATTTCCCAAGTAATTTCTATTTAATTTTGCACACCACCACTCTCTTGAGAAAAATATCTTTTCTGATGACCAGTGCAAACCATTTTCTTGAAGTATTAACCAAAATAGACAAACTATTCTGTCAATTCCCACAGAACCCTATCTACATATTCCTGAGTGCAGGTTAGTGGAATCAGGTCCAGTATAGTAGTTTTGTTTTAGCATAATAAAAATATGCATTACAATATGATTTTTGTGTGACCTAGTCTTTGAGAAACTGAGTCCTTCAAGGAAGTCATGCTGTTCTGAAAGGACTTGTTATAAAGGAACTTGTTTGAGTAACTTAGTCTTTTATGCTTAATTCTCTCTGGGGATAATGCTGGAGACTCTCAGTACAATTAAGGAAAGATTAAAAGCTCAGTACAGACTTATTTTCTTTTTTCTTCCTTTCTACCAATACCCTTCAAGCGCCTGTATCCTCTCTAGAAGCATGAAACATTTTTCAAATGCCTTTTTTCTTTCTGCCATCATTTCTCAGACAGTTTTCTGGTATCTGTCTCTTCTATAGATTTATTAATATTTTTTTTCTTTATATGTTTGTCATTTCTGTTCCTGCTAGCATTTAATGGAAGCTTTGTTGATCTCTGGTTAATGTTTTATTGGGTATTTCTCCTTAGGTTTATCTGTGACATTTAGATCTTACTAGATAACCAGCAATCATGAAGAAGTTAGGAAATAATTCTTGCACTGTTGAAGGTGGTAAGAATTATGCCATCACTTAGTATTTCTTAGCACATTGCTCTGCAGAGCTAAAGGAATAAAATGTAGTAAAAGTGTAGACAATTAAGCGGATATGTCTGAATACACTGATGGAGTAGCAGAGTTGATTACTGTACCCATTTTACATAATGTGTTATCAAGGAAGAGCTACACTTCAATCTGAGCATATAATAGCTGGGGCATTTACTTGTGCTGTTGCTTTGGTATGGTTGAAAGAGTATATGCTTTGAGATTACAACAGAAATTCACATCAAAACTTGCATTTTTGTTTCTGTCTGATGTGTTTACATACATCTGCCAGATGGAGTTGCCTTATGGAGGGTGTTACCTCCATCTGACCTCATATACAAAAAGTACTTGATATAATTTTATTCTAAGAGACAGACTTTTCCTATTTTAACAAGAGAATGTGGATTTTTCTGCCTTTTAACCTTTCTGAAGGATTACTTGGTGTTCGACTTCAGAAACTGATACATGCTACCAATCAGCCCATAAGTATTGATACTTGAGTGGATTGTTGTCAACTTTGCACACTAAAATCATGGGAGGGTATGAGGCAAAGGAAGTACTGAAAATGCTTCAAGCCCTCGCAATGGTAGGAATACATATTTTCCTACCACAAGAATTGTCTGAGACATTGATTTTACTTGCGCATCCATACTGTTAATCCGAGTATCATTACAAAATGGTAGGTGAATTTCTTTTCCTGGTGTCCATTAAATGGACAAAGTCTTTGAATAAGAATTGAGTTAATTTGTATTGAATAAAAGGTAAGGAATGCTTGTGGTGTCCTGAAGCAGACCATGAGTTATATTTTCCCTTCTTATTTAACGAAATAATTCATATTACTAGTGTGAAGTTTCTGCTTTTTCGTGTGAGAATAAACAACTCAAAAAAAACAATCTGTGAAACTGTTCTGTAGCAAGTAGCTGCTGCAGGGAGATGGAGAGGTACTTTATATTTGCCTGCTGCCCTGGAACAGAATAATGGCAAAGCTCACCCTCTGTGGTAGTATGTATGTGTAAAAACAATATCAAATGTCTAGAAAGAAATAGATACTTGACTGTGATAGACTGTTTATTCTTTCTTGTCCCCAGCTAAAGCAAAGCATTAGCGTGTTTCTTCTGTCTTCGCCAGTTAACGTTTCTGTTGATTTTTCCTGTGTAGTATACCTTTATTGCTGAAACACTTATTTCAGTCTACCTATGCATATCTTCATTGTCTGATAATGCTGTTGCCACATATATAAATGAAAATTATTATTCCAAAGAATACAGAAGGAAGAAACAATTCTTCCTTTGAAAGTTGTTAAAGTAATAATGAATGCTATCTTTATATTAGATGTGTTCTTTTTAAATGAACATTTTTGAATGGCTTGTTTATTGCGAGTAGGATTTGCTAGAAGAGATGCCCTGGTGACTGTCCCCGAGATTGATATGCTCAGTGTGATGAAAATAAATAGAAACATATATTGAAGCTTTGATACTATAGAAAGAACATCTCTTAATGTTGCTACTTTTATTTTCAAACTGCTGCATTACTGGTCGTGAATGTGCCGCCTTCTTTAGTAGGTCCTTTATCTTGTCATTTTTACTGCCACAGCAGTGCTTGTCTATTTACCTTAGGCATTATTCACAGGCTGCTGCATAAGAAAACTGGGGGGAAGGTATTCTTATTTTGTTAGATTCTCTGCATGGTGAGAGAACAGCAGCACCGATTAAATATTTGGAAACTTAAAACAGGATGGTAGGGTTCCAGTAAGTTTACTCTCGTTTTAAGTGAAACCAGTCTAATTACACTAATTTCATTGCAATAATGGACAGTAGAATTTGCTGTGCCTGTGGCAAAATGTTCCATGTACTTTGTCTTCTGTGTCTTGCTATGACCAGTACCTGCTATTTCAGAGAATACTGTAGAAAAACCTTCAAACTGTTTATGTACTGTAAAAATGGAGTGTGACAGTGTAGAGTACTGCATAAATAAAAGCCTCTCATGCTTCCTCCCCATGAGTCTTCAAGGGCAGGACTAGTTCTGTCCCTTCTTTTGGAACTAAAATGATGTCTTTATTTAAAGAGATCTTTATTTCAATTTCTCTGATTTCATGCACTCTCTCCATCTCTCCACTGAAGAGCTATTGGTCTGCATTGTATGCTCTGTAAAGTTTTGTCTTTGCATATTTTAAATATCCATGCCAAATGGCTTGTGAATGGGTGCTGCCTTTAGAGAGACATTCCACAGCCAAGTGCATCACATGCTACTAACAAATTTATTCTGAGTTCCCCTCCAGAATTTGTTATCAGAGTTCATTCTTTGGTTCTTTTGTGAACTGCTTTCGTGTCCCTTGGATGATTTCTCTCTGTCCTCAATATTTATATCCATCTCCATTTGCACACTGTGGTCATGTCTATGTTTTGCCATAATTAAAAGAAAAAAAAAATCACATGACTATTCTTACATTACCTGAAATGCCATCATGCTTCTTTGTATGAGCTCTCTGGAACACAGAATTATATGACCCTGTCTTTCATATGTGTCTGGAACATACCTAATCCGATGTTTACTATCAGTTTTATATTCTAGCATTTGGTAATTGTTGAGAAAAGAGCATTTTGCCATTGTAGAAAAACTGTCACTAGTTAAGCTCACATAGATACCTATACAGAGGTAGAAATGATGACAGTGGAAGGCATACTGTTGTATACTCCAAGTTCAGGATTATTGCTTCCCAGACTTTGCTCAGTCACTAGGTGCAAGTGATGTCTCCATTGAATTTTTCCAAATGTATCTTTTCCTCAGCATTGCTGATTCCCTAGAGACTTACATATTACATTTTTTTTGTCCATTTTTTTTGTCTTCTCCTTCTCCAGTGTTTTCATGTTATCAACTTATTTGTTCTCTCTTTGAGATTATGAATAAAAAAGAAAGAAAACCAGAACCCAGCCCTTTAGCACTTCTTTAGCTGCCACCTTTTTCTGTGTTGCCATGTTTCATTATCTTTTGTTTGCAGTCATTTGGCTAATTGTTAATTTTCATGACAGTGCTTTTACCCGAGGCATTTTCAGGTTTTTCAGATGTGCTATGACTATTAAATATTTTACTGATACCCAAATAGGTGACAGCTACTACATTTCTTTCTTCCTCTACTTCAGTGATTAAAAGAAAATAAACCAACAGCAACCCCCATAACCGTATTTAAAGCCTCCAACTTTGGTTAAGTCAATTTTGCTGCTTTGCAGATTTGTTTCTGTTAACTATCAGTGAGGGCTGTCTGATCTAAGTGTAGTGATATTTACTGCTTCAGTCTTGAAGAACAATTTCCAAGCATTTTTGGGTTTTTTGTTAATTTTAAGGAATCCTATTACATGGTGCTATGTATAACCTGATCTGAACTGAAGTGGTTAGTGGCATCCATGTGCATTGGATGGAAAAGAATGAAAAATTACTGCAGTTCTAGTATTGTAAAGGTTTACAGAATCAGTTGGGAAAATTCACTTTCAAATGAAAGAAGGAAAAGTGTATTAGAAAATAATGTATTGGCAAGAATATACAATTCCATTTATTTTTCTGTCTTTCCAGTTTTCATTCCTCTTGTGAGTTATTCCTACTTGTCCCAGGACAGAATACGCCCAGCATAAACTGGTGCAACCTGCATTCTGTTCTTTGGCACATCTGCTAACATTTAAATTAATGAAAATTAAGGTTTTTATTGGCACTGCCTCATAGTAACCTCTTAGCATGATCACTGTTCTGCTACATTTGCCCCTCTATCAATGTGTACATCATTAAATAAATAAAACCCACAAATTCTGAATGATCTCTTGTCTCAGTGAACACTCTGGATGACTTTATATTCTGATAAAGTATTAATTTCCACATGTTGCCGATGTGTTTTGGTGTTTGTGGAATATCCCTTTGTGCCCATGTGTTAAGAAAGCATGAGGGGGAAGGTCTGACCCAAAATTCACCTCCAGCTTCACCTTTTTGCTTCATGTCACATCTTCTTTTCTAGTCAAAAATTGGCTGGCTGTTTAGCAGCAGTTAATCAAGTTCAGGAGACTAAAGCACAAATATAGAAATTATACACTGTATTATACAGAAGCTGCAACAGTCAAAGCATGCACATTTCATTTCAATGACCAGTAGAAGTTATTTCCAGTCTCCTTGTGTGCAGAATTTCTGTACATATTGAAGTGAAAGTATACTAAGCAACTTCATTTTGTCTTCAGAATGAAATTGCTCATCAAAAGTTGGATCATTAATCTTTTACTTTTCCCTGAGACATGGCTGAAGCAAACAACTCTTGATTTTGTGTCCACTCAAGAAACCTGATTCTTGTTGGCCCTCCTGACTGTATATTATGTTCTCACAGTGTCTGATCTCCAAAATACAGTAATATTCAACAACTATAGCTCACTTTTCAATAACATTTTAGTGCCATGTCCATCTCCTCTTTACACTCTTGACTTCTTACTAGTGTGTGATTGCCATTTTACCTTTTGCTGCACAATTCTTTAAGAAAACTGCCTTAGGCAAATCTTACTGATTGAGATTAGAGGGTGGTGGTAGGAACTTGAAACTTACAGAAATTTTTCTGCGTAGAAGAGTGAAAAAATGCACTAAGTATCATGAGTTATAATTAAATCCACAGTTGTTAACAACAACAAAAAAGTGGAAAAAATACCCACTGAAAAGAAGCAGTGTACCTGTCATGTCTGGATTTACTTATTCCAAATTTAGTTGCAGGTGAAGGAAGTTATTATACCTAATGTACAACTCACGGCAATTGATCTCTGGATAAGAAACCTATCCCACATTCAGTGTATGAAATGTTACCTCTTTACCTAGGGTATCTGTCTCCATTTGCAAAAACTATTTTTCCCTGTTCTCTTCACCCAAGCTGGATTTTGACGTCTCATATTTTTTAAGTGATGTCTAATGTGTCTTACAGTGGCCTTTACACATGGGCTTTCTGAAGCTAAACATCTTTTTGTGGGGCCATATCTGTCCATTGGGCAGATACACCGTTACCAAATGAGGAAGTTAGTTCATCTGGTTGGGTTTGAAGGCTATAAAGCTAATTTTATCTGTTATTAAATATGCATTTAATGATAGATTCAGCATGCCAGAGATTCTTTAAGGGAAAGTAAGGGATAAAACACTTATGCTATTATATTGCCATGCGATAAGATAGTTTATAACTGTCACCTGTTATTTTGTCTGCAGATTTGATGTGAAGTGGGAAAGGGGCATTTCACAACACCAACACTAAAATGCAAGCAGAGCTAGATGATCACTTTGAGAAAAGTGAGAAACTGTAACACAGTTCTAAGGAAAAACATTCAGAAGGATAAGATACAGGCTTGTGCTTTCTGTATATTCAGCTTTTTCCAGTGGTTCTTAGAACAGTTTTGTTTGGCAGGTGGGTTCTGTAGCCCATGGGACAGCATGTAACCACTTCAGTTTTGTTCTTCATCCTTGCTGCTTACATAGCCCACACTGTGGCCTGTGCAGTTTGCAGCTGGCAGACTACCCTGATTTTTAGGGATCTCTATACTTCAAATCCCAGCTCAACTTTAATTCTGAAAAAAGGTCCCTTTATTTCTTCCAGAAAGAACCTTGAGATGTAGACTGGATACCTGGGGTTAAAGTGTTCCCACTGATTTATTTTCCCTAAGCATTATTAGGTCTTCTACTCACTGAAACCATAGTCTATACTAAAAATTTTGCTGGCCGGGCTGTGGGGATAATGTCATAGGGTTAGGTTGAGAAAATGGGGGTTTTGTGTAGTAGAGTTAGCCTAATGAAGGACTGGTACAAGGAATAGTTGCAAAAGAGCTTTTGCTGGCAGAAATACTATTATCCCTAGGATAATTTGCTGACTGAGGTTAAAATGTAGGGCAAGCTCTGAGTTGGCCTTTGGAAACTTGTATGTTCCCTGTTTTTTTTTCCATGCCATGAAAGTGGGAGGAATGGGTTGTCAGTGATTAGACAGACTACCAATAAATTCCTGTGTTCTTCCCTGTGGAAAGCCTGAAGGAGGTGCCAGCTCTGCAGCTATTGTGATTTCTAGCTGCAAAAAGGCGAGTCATATAAACCTGTCTCATGAAAGTCGTCTTATTGCAATTTTGGTCAAGGTATTTAGTGTTACCCTCTTGCTTTTTCCATATGCAAAGTGAGAAGACAGCATACATTTGTTTTTTGTAAGTGTTTTGATGATTGTTGAATGGTTGAACAAGCCTTCAACGTCTAGATGCATCATATGTAACACTTGCTTGAACACAAGTGTTCTCAACTGAAGAGATTTCCCTTTACTGAGCTTTCTTGGGACCTCAGCACAAGCAGCTAGGTGCCCTTTCTGTGATGGGCCTCCAGCTATGGCTTAAAAATTCTGGGGATTGGCTTAGGGTTTTTCTGTGTATAATTTTTACCAAGTTTTAGATGTCTCTATAATATTCTTTAATAATAATGTTGATCATTTTAACTCCAAAATTCTTCCTGCCTGTCTCAATCTAATATTTGACATTTTAAACAAATCAGTTACTCATGTAAATAAGCCTTCTGGTATCTTATTTGTGGTTGCGAGAACCTGCATTTTTTACCTGTGTGTGTGTTTTTGCTTGAAATTGATGTGGGCTTTAAATCAATAATTAGTTAGAAATACATTTAAAAGTCTGCTTCGTAATTTTTTTTTCTGGTGAACAACACCCTCTTCACAAAACAGTGTTTTGTTCATTCCTTCCCCTCCCACTTCCCCCTCCTCCTTAGCTAGCTTCCCTTTTAGTAGGGTTTTAATGTGTTTTTTTTCAGTAGAGGAGTCATGTTTAATTAAAAGTTACTTGCATGTTTTCAATTATAGATGATAATTTGTTTGACTTTGCACTCTCAATTGGCTTGAGTAATTTCCTGTAGAAATACATATAATCCATTTGCATGTTTGGAGTATTAGTGTGTTGTTTGCATAGCTTGTGTGTAACACTTAAAGAAACCACTGGGGCTTAGAAAGGACAGATGATGCTTTTTAGTGGCAAACAGTGATACAATGGCTGTTCTTTCTTCTCCTTGCTGAGTAGTTATGGAAACAACTTTCTTCAGAGAACTGGAAATTATGTTATCAAGCCAATATGATGTGTCAGTAAAAAACTGGGAGTTAACAAGTGGGCCAGCAGTAATGTCACCCATAAACACTTGACATAAGTCAGTGCCGATTGGTGTTAGTTCCTAACTTCATGACCTCATGTAGTATAGCAGAGAAAATACATATTAACACATCCCAATTGATATCTGTCAGAATTTCATTCTGGATAAATATGTAGTCTTTAGCTGCTGAAGATAAGGCAGTAGGAGGCTTACATATTATTGCACCATGTATTAAAACCACAGTTTGTTTGGTCTACCAGAATAAACTGTTGTGTTCAGTCCAAGTGGAACATAATATATATGGTTCTGCTCTCCCAGGTTTAGAAGAGATTAACTCAAACAGGGATAGGAGAAGAGAAAGACTACAGTGGTAATGGAGATGGACTGACTGTTATGTTATAAAAGAGCGTGTCTGGTTTAGTCTGGTTGATGTGAAAGCTGATATGGAATATGGTTGGTGCCTGTAAGTACACAAGACCACCATTTAGGGGATACAAACTGTTAAAGGATAGTGCTGCTCAGGAGCAGATGGGTACCAATGCAGCTTGAGTGTGAGTGTACATTAGAAGTTTCTTTCTAACCATCAGAGTGCTGAGGTTCCAAACAAACATCTGATGGGAGTTTGGGGACATTATAAATGGTAATGTTTGAAGTGGAGCTGAATTTTTTTAGAGTGATTCTATGTGTATCTGCAGTAGCAGCTCCAATGCTGTTTGTACACCTGATTTAAAGATTTTGTTATTTTGGCTAAATACCTTTTTCCTGATACAGCAAAGACATACATGAAACCATGGGATCCAAAGTTTGTTTCAGGTCTTAGTGAAAAAAAGTGTCCTTGCAACTGATACTGCCTTCAGAACTGACAGCACTTTCCACTTTGTTTGCAACATCCGTGTCACACCCTGTTTTGCTGGTGGAACCCTGTCAGGAAGGTCAACATTGTTCTGCCCTCTCTGATGCAGTGAATCTTTGTGTTTTGGTATTGTAGCATGTTTCTCCACAGAAGGGGAGGAATTCTCCTAACTGGAGAACTGCTAATGGAATAGAGCTATTTCTTTAGGATAGTGTCCTGACATGACAGTTGGGAATTTTTATCTTGTTCCCCAGGGAAGACAACTGAATGTAGAATTGCTGCTCTTTGGATGAGCGTAGTCCTGAAGAGAACTCAAAGTCAAATGGGAGTGTAGCACCAACCTCCATCTTTCTTGAAACAGAGACTTTCAGTTCTTTGAACGTCTGGTAGTTGGCACCTCTCACACAGAGAAACGTCTCAAATTCAAACCCAAGAGTTGCTTAGTCAGCATTTACAGATTGCTCTCTGAAGGCCGGGAGGGCATGAAGGCATTGAAGGTGCATCAGCCCCTCAGTGTTTCCATTTAAATGGCCAGGTGCTGTCAGCTCAGTGTTGGGGGTACCTTGAAGCTCTTTTTTCACATACCTTCCCTCAGGAGATTGTCACTTTCTCTGGATGCCCTTCTTCAGTCGTACTTTTCATTCCTTATCAACAACACACAAAAAGAGGAGGAAAGCTGCGGAGGCTTGAAGTAGTCTCATGCAGTCCCACACCTAGATCTAAAACTGCCTTTGAATAAATTCTCTGCTAGTGATCATGCTTTGGTCTTTCTTACATTCTGTCCCCAAGGTTGTGTGCTCCTGTGGCAGGTGTAAAAATCAGTATACGTATAATCCAGAAAGCACTTTGAAATGGATGTTACCACATTAGGCTTTCATATTAGAGCAAAAATAGTCCTTTGTTTTAGCATTTTTTGTAAAGTAATGAGTTAATTCAATTTCATTTTTACTTTCCTGGTTAGGGTAAGACACTCCATATAACGTTTTTTAAAAATGAATGCCAATAATAGACACAGAATAGGTCTCTATGAGTAGCTAAAATTTTTCTGCTGTTCAAATATTGCTTATGTTTAAGTAGCATATATTTCTTGTTTAATATTCAGATATGGCATTAGGTTCTTAAAAACAGAGAGAAAGAGAGAAATGCTTCTGTGATCAGAAAGAGTAGCAGCTAGGAACAGCAGTGATGTGAGTCATTTTGACAGTGAGCAAACTTGTCAGAATGTTCACATTTTCAAGACTAGATGGTCTAAGACATCCATTTTTTCCTAAATATTTTTCAAAGTCCTAATGAAAATTTAAACGGCTGTGTCTCATGGTGTCTTGAATTGAAAAGATCATGAATTAACAGTTGTATTTTACTGCTAAAATAGTAGATGTTTACTACAAACTAAAAACAGTAACAAAAAGATTCAGTCAGGTTCTTTGTAATACTTTTGATAGTTGAATTCGACAATCCCATAGTGTAAAATCTGTCAATCCTAAGGCAAAAAGAGAGAATTTGTAATGAATGCATACGCTGTAAGGCACTGAAATAATTTTTAACCTGATCAGTTTATATGTTAAGTACCTTTAACATATAAGGTACTTAACTTGCTTTTTTTTCCTCATAAACCCTGTTTGCATGAATTGATTTCACATTGCCCACTTCTTTGGCATAAACTACAGTTTCACTGTGTGTAACACGGTACCTTTGTGCTACGAAGTGAAAATGCCATGATTTTGGCTGAAACGTTGCTGCATTACAGCCATCTCTTGCCTAGGGCCATCTGCATAGGAGAATATTCCTTTAACAGAATAAATCACTAGAAGACTATAGCAGACTTACTGGAACCATTCTTCTGCATCTCTGACTACTGTTCTTGCCAAAAGTGTTAAAAAAGAGGCTCAGTGGATAAAAGATTGTGTTTGTGTGAGACTACCTGCTTTGCAATGGTTTCAGAAAAAAAGAAAAATTTGTTCTACATTCACTGGCTCTTTAATTCGGATTGCCAATGATAATGCAGAGTCTATGCTGAAGAAAGGTAGGATACAGAAGCAGAAACATTAGTGCTAATCTGCTGCAGAAGGACGAGATAAATCAGCACAGCTCTCATACATCACCGAGAGGGAAGCTGATTGCAACTTGACCATGTGCCTAAGTGGTCACATCAGCAACAAGAACGGAGCATGGATAAAAAACCTAAAATGTATCCTTAGGGCTACTTGCTGTGCACGACCTATAATAATACATCAATGTAAGTTTAAGATTTCTTTTTTGTTTGTTTCCTTCTGTTGCAATTCTTGTTGTTTACAAGAGTATATTTTTATTTTGCATAGATTTAGAGGAAATGTAATTCTGAGCAGATAATACTTAGATACTGTTTATGTCTGTGAATAGTAATAGGCTTATTGCTGTGTGTCTCAACAGAGTTCTTTCTTTGAAGATGTTTTAATATTTAATCCTGTAAGTCATATTTTGGGAATTGAGTAAGGTTTTGAGTGAGATGCTAGTGAGAGCTCCCTTTTTAATTTCTGTCATTTATGTTTCAAAATGATTTGAAAGACGGAATGCCAGAAAAAAATTAAAATTATTTCTACTGTGAGAATTTTTGCTTTTTATAAATTTTTCCTCTTAAGACAAATGCTCATAAAGACTGATTTCTCTGGACCTTTTTATTCATGAATTTAGTGCAGATGGTAATTTTCCTACATTTTAAAAAATTTGTGCAATTGTTTAATTTCGTGTCATTTAAGCATCTGCAAAAAGGGAGGCAGGCATAAGAGGAAAACTGAATAAGCATTGATTGCTAGTCTGAAAATTAAATTTTTAAAGTTTTTGCAGTAAATCTGATTTCAGTTCATTTTTACTAAATTAGATTATCATATTTAAATTGAGGCTACTAATACAGCAAACAAATGTGTGAAACTGTCCTGGGTAGCACACATTTCCTGCTGTATCTGACTTTAAAGATGTTGTTGATTGTAACTACCCAGGAATACTCTAACTGTAGAATTCAGAGCAGCATGTTTAAATAATGCATGGGAAAATAAAAAGGAAAGATGGAATTTTACTGTTCAGATGTTAAGGTGATGCTTTGTTCAAAGAGAAAAAAATGTGTAGTAAAAGCTATTGATGTGAAATCTCAGACTGTCTCTCATGGCTTTAGGCAAAAAGGCAGGGAAACCCAAGGCAGGTCTTGCTGTGCAGTCTGAAAGCAAGGGAAATTTGGAAGCATTTATAAAAACCCATCAATAATTCTATATTTATTTACTTATTTCTAGGGAAAGCTAGTGGCTTTAAACAAACACATTTATGAAATATGAAAAAGGAGGTGTGAAAGGTGCTTCAGTGATAGGACCTTGAGAAAGTAGGTATAAAGATACAGAAGAACATCTATTTTTTTATAGTGTTGTGACTGTGGCCAAATATACTAACAGGAGGCTTAGAAACAGAAGTAGCCTGCATGAGTGTGTCTACAAATGGTTTATTTCTGTGTCAATTGAAAAATGTAGGGATAGTTGTGTGTCTGTTATCCCCTTCACAGACCTCAAATATTCAGAATATGGGCCAGCTTCAGATTTTGTAACACAGATATTTTTTGTAGGTCTTAGCCAAAACAAAAGTTAAGGTTTATCTGTTAGTAGTTGCAACTTTCCTACAAGATTAACTGATGGAAGTAGAGAAAGAGGGAAGGTAAAGCTCTATTGCAAAAAGGATGCTCATTCTTCCCAACAGAATAAATAACCAATCTAGCCAACTGGCAGATGAAACATGGACCAAGTAGAGAGTTTATTTTTGTACAAAATGTGCATATGGATGATCACACAGGCCCTCAGTTGTACTTAGCCCCTGAAGCTGGGGTCCCGTTGGGAACTCATAGCTTTAGCAGTCTGACTTAGAAAATAATAAACACAAAAGAGGGGAAAGCTGTACAGCAACAGGAAGCAAAGAGGAATAGTGATTTCTTTGGTCTTGTTATGTGTGTTCTAATGTACCCAATGTGGCCTTAAGTTGTAAACTCTGTGGCAAAGATTCCTGTGTTTTGTTCTGTGAAATACTCTCCTTGCACATGTGACAGAGTATATAACCAATCTGGCTCTTCTTAATGGAGTTGGGCTTCTGTTGGTAAAATAAAGACATCCTTTTTTTTTCTGTGATTTGTGTTCATTGGAACAGCAGAAGATTACTTGGATTTACAAAGATAATGAAACAAGTAGTTTTCCTTGTCTTGAAGTTATTCTGAAGAGTTAGGAGTCCTATATCTGCTAAGATGCTCTATAGTTGTGTTAATATTGTGATCTTAAAACAAACATTTGCTTCAGTGTGTTTCCGTGAAGTTTCATAATGCAGTCACACTTAAATTAGATGCTAAATTAATTGCAGTGCATATGACAAAACTGGAATTAGGTAACTGCTTTTTAAAAGTTTCCTTTTTAGTTGAAGAGACAGAAGTCTATTGTGGGCTGAATATGATCTTGATGAACTTTCTATTTGTCAAAACAAGGCTCATCCTCGTAGCCCAGAGTGAAATTCTGTGTTTATCAGTCTGTTACACTGTTTCACTGTTACCTGAAGAGCTTTTTCACTAGACTCCAACATGGTCTTCATTTTCTCCTTCAGTTTTAGTCAATAAATTTATGCTAAGTAGTTTCTTGTGCTTTAAAATGTGCTAATGGACACTAATACCTGCACTTTTAGAGCTGCAGGGGGCTCCTGATGCCAATTTCAGCATATTGAGTTTGCTTCTACTTATGGTATTTAGGAAAACAACATAAAAATATTCTTGTTACATTTGAGTTCAATGGAGAAGCTCCTGCCAACCAAAGTTGCCAAGGCAGGGCCTGAAACCTTAAAGCAGCATGAGTGCTATGGTGGCATCTCACGCAAACCACAGGCTGTCCTGAGAAACATACAGTCATAGGGGTTCAAACTGTGTTGATTAAATATAATTTCTTCTAGTTTTCTGTCTACAAAACAGTACATTGTCAACTTGAAAGTCTGGCCCCTGTTATCACTATTGGTGGCAAAAGAAAACTGTGTTGCCCCAAGAAGAGGCCTTTCAAGTTCCATGATAGCAGAGGGAGTGAACTTCTATATTGCTGCAATGAGTATATTGTGTCCCCATCCCAAAGCTTACGAAATCTGCTGGCCAGGAAAAGGAATGACATGGCTTTCCATCCTCCAGCTCCTCCTAGTCCTTTTTGGGTTTAGTCACTCTGATAAAAAGAGACACAATTTTGCAAGTATCCCAAGAGACCGAAGAACTGTAGGTCTTAAAGCATGCATAAAAAGCTTCCATCTTACTCTAGGCATGCAGGCCTAAGAGCTCATTGATTTCTTCCACAAGCTCAATAATCACTAATCCATCTACGGAATTGTGTCTGGAATACTCACAACCGACTTTTGGCATAAAATGTTAGCTCACAAGCTACAGTGTATAAAGTAGCCACGATCAACAGCATCAGTTACTGCCAGAAGTACACGTAGAAGATTGTGATAAATGACTTTGCCCTCAGACAGCGTTGCACATGCTGTAAGAGAATACATGTTGTAACTGTCTCAACAAAGTGATCTCTCATCCAGATATCATTGTCTTCTAGGGAAACAGGGAATCTCTGAAAGGGGCAAAAAAATTTTACCTGTAAATTGACTCTAAAAGAAATAGTACCAATTACAGCTTTTATAAAAAACAACCTATTTATACCTTGATTGGGCCCTCTACCAAATTTGGAACCTCTGTTGAAATCCATTAAAAAATGTAAAGCTACTGAGGAAGATCATACTCTGAAAGGAGTTTCCTTGGTATGTCTCCTAGTTTTCAGATAGTCTTCGCAGCCTTGCTAAACGTTGTCTGTGAAGTGGATATCTTCCAGAGCATGGTGAACTGCATGGTGTCAGGCTACTGGGGCACACACAACAGTGATCTCAAACAGGTAGCTCCTGAGGACAACCACTCATCTGATCTTTCAGTCTTTTTAAAGGAAGATACATAATAGTGAAGGTATGTTCAAAAAGGGGGTCATTCAGACTGATGCCTAAAACTCTACTATTCAGTGAAAATGATGGACTCCTAATTAGGGTGACAGTCTTCTGTGAAGTTTTGTGAAGCTTTTAACAGTTTTTATTACCTCTGTGATTATCCTGGAAAGTAAATAGTTACATATTGGATAACCATATGGATGATGTGTTAGTGTATTTAAAGAAGATTGCTCAGATGGCTCGGAGCCCACAGCAGCAATGCCAGGATTTTTATGCACTAAAAATCTAAACAAATAACTACGAGATGGAGGGAGCAATCACTGAAAGGAAAAGTGAGCAATAAAATGTAGAATTTACCTTTACCATCAGTGACAGAGATTAAGGCCATGGGAAAAGTGATAATGTGACTTCTCATACTGCACTTGGGCTGTGTCCCAATTAGCTTTCCAACTTCATTAGGGAAAGTAGTATGGGGTGGTTATTTCTTGTTTTCAGTCAACAGTATTGGCCTGCCAGTGGTCTTTTAAAAAAAGTCCAGGTTTCTACCTCAGGTTTGTATTTCCTCAGTGACTCCAGCTGAACTTCCAGCAGAAGGGATGGAGAATCAGGTTGCACTTTTCACCACAAACCATACAAACCCCATTTGTCAGCATACCAATGTACCATAACAATTTCTTGTGATAACAAGGCCATTGAATAGCCTGGCATTATTTTCCTAGGACAGATGATGAGTGGTGGGAGGAAGGAAGGCGGCAGAAAGAAAGGTGTGAGGGATAATAAAAGGAAAATTTTTGAGGAACTGAGTAATTTCTTCAGAGAGACATTTCCCGTTTTTTTTGTTCAGTGCTTGAATGTTGCTTATGCAATATATACAAATATTCTCAGTCTCTACAAGTGAAAAAGGACCCTGTAATCCAAGTCCACTCACTGAACTGTAAATGTAACCTCACTGAAGGAAAGGAACAGTTTGAAAGACTGACTCTTTCATATTTTAGTCAGGATTTATTATGATCTGTAAAGCACATAATTCTCATAGCAGGAAAGCTTCAGTTGTTTTAAACCCTAGCAGTTTTTCATTTGAGAAATACCCAGGCAGCAAGCCTTCTCTCAGATGAGACAGAGTGGGCTGTTTTAGATCAGAAACTGCATTTCCTACTTTGCTTCCTCTGCCAGAAATTCTCTTGCCAGAAACTCTGTCATTTCAGTTTTTATCTGTTTTTGAGGGGAAGTTAGTGAATCATCTCAGTAGCATCACCATCACTACCAAAAAATAGTGAAAGGCTATGGAAAACTGATAATTGGACACAAATGCATAATTTTCCCCAGGCCATGATAAGCAGTGATAAAATTCTCAGCTCCATTTTACAGTGGAGAGGACTGTGGTACAGATCTGCATTAATATTAAAGTAATCTGTGGACAATTCTGAAACAACAAGGTGGCAAATCTTCCTGGTCTATGCCTGTTACTGCTTTTGCTGTACTGGTATATAATCAATAAACTGTTACAGCCAGTACTGTGTTCTGGTACTGGATCTGTGTCATTGAAGGAACACACAAACACTGGTTAGATTTTTCAATGTCTTTAAAAAATTAAATGTAATAATGAAAATTTTCATCATTTGGCTACAGGAGTCAGAACTTTGTCCTTCTCAATTAGATTCTATGCACAGACCACACAGACCTCACTGGGAAAGTCCTTGCATGCATTTGGTGGAGAATTTGACCAAAAGTGTTTTGACAACCAAAAAAGCAGTAAGTTTAAACACACATGAGAGTAAATTTTTTATACTATGTGATGAAAGTATTGCTGATTGTTAATTTATTGGTAGGCTGTTAGTAGAGACTATTTGAATGTAAGTGTGGAGCTGAGCTTGCTGAGATTTGGTGTGTAGTGCTCAGCAGAGATACCTCTGTTTCATGTATTGCTAGTCATGTCAAGAATTACTTCTGTAGTGCATGGCACCATTCCAGACTGCATTTCAGTCAAATGGATCATTCTTCAATGCAAGGCTTTTCTAGGGAAGAAGATATCCAGGATCCAGATTTAAAGGGTCTATTGCAGTTTTACAGAGCTCACCTGAGAAGAACAGTTGATTCTTTTCTTTGCTCAAAGTCTGTAATGTGTTTGCTGTCTGTGCCAAGAGGCAGTCGGTGAATGTTTGCAAAGGGAATTTGTGGGTGTGGAATAAAAAAACGTAACTGAAGAGAGACAGGGAATAAAACAATGTATGATGTGTCATCACTTTTTTTTTTTTTTAACATCAAATTAAGATCTGTAATGTGCTAATAACTTCTTGGCAATGGTGACTAAAATGGTTATTATCTTTGTTGTACATGCTTTATAACCAATTTTTAAAGTGCCTAGCACCTATGCAAAAGGTTATGTTACATTTTTACAGCAGTGATCATAGCAGTGGTAGTGGAGTGAGATGTTGCAGAACAAGACAGTTTAGCAGGGGTGAAGAACAGACTTTCTGAAGGAACTGAAGCACTGCAAGACTGACAGAGAGCTGTTAAGGCAGTACAGCTCTCATGTCAAATATAGACAGCAAGTGATCAAAAATACAAGCCCACTTACATTCTTTATTATTTGAGAACATTTGTTCCCATTGAACTCAGTCTTGAAGGCACTGATACTGCTCTTCACTCCAATATGCTCTCCCTAATTGACTGTATTTTTATTCATATATGTACATAAAGTCCTCCTAATAATCTAAGCACAAAAATTCTGTGTAGAAAGAATTTTACTAAAAACTAGATGTTAGTGTTCCAAAGGAGACTAGAGTATCTCCTGGGGTTACTCAGTAGATGGGAGGAGTTGATTGCCTCAGGCATAGCCCAGGGCCATTAATTACAGCTAGTCATTAATTCTCCTGTAGTGCCCTGTGCTGATGCCACTGTTCCTGTTACAACACAGAAATAGAAAGCTGTCTGACCTATGGACTTTGATGGGTTATGTTATTCTTATAATGATTACTTATATTTCTAAATGCTCATTACTAAAGTGTTCATCAGAGTTTCAGTTTGTAAGCTTCGTGTCTTTCCAGAGAGTTAATGTTTTGTTTGTTACTCACAGGAAGCCTTTAAATAGCTCTTGAAAACACTATAGCCTGTATGAGGTATGGTCTGCTATGTTGAATCCTGGGAAAGTAAAATTGATATAAATACTCTCCAAAGATGATCAGTATACCTATTTTCATATCTGGAGGAAATGCAAATTGAACATACACCCTTACTCTGTGGCTGCCATATAAGGCAAAGTGCAGTCTAAATTCTAAAGACCAAAAACTAAGGATCTAGTTTTTGGGTTGTTTTTGAAAATAAGAAAGTCCTGAAATTGTAATGAGTTTATTTCAGTTCCTAAAGAAATGCTAATAAAGGACAGAATAGTTATAAACTGTTTAGAAGCAACTTCCATCATATGCCCTTTACATGCATGCTCATGTACTGAGCACTACACAATAAAAGCATTGCTGGACTGATTGTAAAGTGCAGGAGGAAAAAGTTCAAGAGCAAGAGACAGCCCCCAGCTCCCAGCTTAGCAGATCATGTGAACACACATGACTCTAAGCAGCAGAGTTTAGGTAGCAAACAGCAGCTGTGAGAATTTCCAGATTGCTAGACTTGCATGTCTGTTTAAATTATCTTAAAATGTTTTTGCTCAAGAAGAAAGTTATTCATCTGACCTTTACATAGAGTCCTTCTTTGTCAGGGATCCCAAAGTGTTTTACAGATGCAGAGATTTAGCACTGACATGCACATGTCAGAGGGAAAATTAGCAGACTGATTGATGGTTACACAGAACTTTGGCAGTGCAGAAATATGACTCCTGATGAGCTTCACTCCTGCTTTCCCTGAAGGGCCATACAGCAGCACTGCGTAGCACCCCAGTCGGGAAGCGTGAGATACTTTACTCAGCTGAAAACATAGGTGAGTTGACAACACTCATAGCCTGTATGAGAACAATGGTAAATTACTTTAAAAAGAGAAGAAGCAGCAGCTGAACTCTATAATTAGCACTTGTGGTGAAGACATGGGTTTGTATTGCTGAAATGTGAAATTCCAGCACTACACTGATTCCAAGAAACAGGGTATGAGGTTGTTTGAGGGTTGATTTAGGATAAATAACCACTTCCTAAGGTGTGTTTGTGCTCATTATTTACCCAGCTGGACCTTGTTTACTTTATGAATTCAATATTGATCACAGGAATGTTGGGGCATATTAAAGCAAAAGAGGATAGACTGTCTTTGGGTGTACTAAAATGTCTGAAATTTATGGAATGTACTTGTAGGAGAAGTTGTACTTAAAGTTCAGTAATGGCAGTATGGTAGAAGATTGGTACCTAGATTTTTCCCTCTACTTATATGTTAAATCTCATGGACCCTTGTGCATATTTCATACCCATAGTGGGAGTAGAGTCTGAAGCCGATGTTCTTCCATTTTAAAAAGACTAACTGGAATTCTTTTCCATTCAGTTATGTTTGATAATTCTAACATTTCGGAATGGGTGTTTTAAAAATGCTTTATGTTGTTCCTTTTCCTTCCTCTGACTTTGCTGTTGCAGTTTGGCTTGCCACTTGGCAGGAGGAGAAGAGATGAGGGAAGGAGGAGGTAGTAGCCCTCTTTGCTGTGCTAATTTTCCCCCTTTCCACTGGCTCAAAATAAATTCTGTACAGTTTACAGGGCTTTTGGAGAAAAAGAGAGGTGGGAGGGAGAGAGGGAGGGAGGAGGGGAAAGAGGAAGAGGACAGGAGAGACAAACAAAGTGAGAATGGAAGGAAACCTTTGCCCTCTGGGGTCATTATGAGGTCAACATGCATCCATCACCCATATGAAAAACCCTGTAATATAAATTAGACCATTTTGTGGCATAATGAGGATTTACTCTCCTACAACTGGGACTTGGCTAATAAAGTCTTAATTTCATTTTTCTGTGACCCAATAATTTTTAAATACCGACCGTGTTAAATGAGAATTTATTCAGCAAACAAGTCCCTGAGAGACTTGTGTTTACCAGGTGAAATCACAGGAGCTGACTGATCCTCTGATCCTGTTGTTCAGTGAAGTTACGGGTGAGGCTATATTGAGTACCCCCAATTGACCAAAGCAATCATGCAGACACCTACAGAGAATTGTTCTCACTGTCAGTGCATGCACAGTACTGAAGAATTCATGTGGAATTAGTGGTTTGTCTCTTTATCCCAGAAACCTGGAAGTAGTTTCCTCTGTTACGATTCTTTTTTCTTGACAGATCTCCTGTTGGTTAGCTTTAATCATCTGTGGGGTCTGGAGTATTCCAGCCTTCAGTCACAAAGGTTGTTCTGTGGATAGGAGAGTCTGAAATGGAAAGTATGGAGCTCTGTGATCACCTAAGATAGCAGAGCTGTGTGTGTTGTACACAAGTGAAAGTCTGAACTACCAGTACGTACAGAGACAGCTGGAAACCATTGGGCTAAACCCATCCAAAGATTGTAGTGACTTCCTGCTCCCTGTCTGAAATATTTCAGAGAGGTACAAGCAATTCTTATGTGCTGTTCTCAAGATGTCACAGCAGTTTGATGGTGACTTACTGCTATTTGAATTTATCTGGTTTGAGTTTCCTTTTTCTTTGAAAGGACTTAAACTTTTTTTAAACTTCCTTCCTGATGTTTGTCTTTTTTCCAGATTCCAAAATTAGATCAAGTCACATTTCCTCATGGAACTTCGGCTTCAAGGAGGCATTGAGCTATTGCAGCCCCTAGTCTGAAGGTTCCTGCTCCAGTGGATGACCTGCGCTGTCATGCACAATATCCAAAAACAATTGGACAATGGCAAACTTTAAAAGTTAATGCATGTCCTGCTTACTGTCCCATCCCCCCTCAGCTTGTGCTTTCTGACACTTGCTTGATGTTGCTGAGTCCTTTTTGTTGAAAGTGCTGTTTAGTCCATGACTTGCCTGCTGCATTCTCGTTTGACCTGTTAACTGCTAAAGCAAAAAAAGTTATTTTAAGAATCAGCTTGTCAAAGAGAGCATATCTCCTCCCTTCAAAGACCTCTAAAGATTAATATTTGATTAAAATGTGACTGCAGCATTAAAATGGGTGCCCTGTGTCTTTTTACAAATGAGTGGCTGGCAAGCTTGTGGACTGTCTAGTTTTTAATTGGAAAATTACTCAGTTAGTGCTTCAAGGGGAGTTGCAGGGGAGAACAAGGAGTTAGATGATTTTTAGATACATTCATTACCACTTTTATTCCTAGAGATAGTCTGAAGATGACTAAATCCCTACATGCATCCACAGATTCAGTTTAACTTTCTTCTCTGGAAATAAAGAAGAGGACATGCTCTAAATCATAGAATAAAACCCCAGGTCCTCACTTGGGCAACCCCATATCAAAACCAGGAGGCTGGATGTAGGGTCATTTAGTCGTAGCTGTACCTGTGACCCATGCAGCTGCTGCACTGTCTTTTTGCCTGCCTCTGTTTGCCTGCTGCATTCTTTTGAGTTCCAGTGAGTGGCTGCTGATAAAATCTGCTCTCTAAAAGGTTTTGAGTCCCAATGCCTGTCCATTTTTATACTCTGATGGATCAGAAAGACAACCAATTATTTAGATATTACTATGTGCTCTACAGAATACTCTGGGACAGTCAGTACAGAGGGAAAATAATGGGTAGACTCAGTGTACAGTTACCTAGATATTGTAGCACTGTTAAGAACACTTAACACTCTATCAGTCTTATGCAGAAAATACCATGGAATAGTGTATCAGGAAGAGGAAAGAAGCACAGCTTGGATCTGTTTAATTTTACTTTGGAACTTGAAAGTCTTGATAGCACTTTGTGAAGAGAAGGCACTGTTCCATTTGATGTGTATGAGTTTGATATTGCTACCTTTGCATCTGTAAGTAGTGTAATCCAATGTAACAGCTCATGAGAATTAAGATAATTCACAAAAGGGCTTCAGAAACAGCCTCTGATTATGTCTCTTGTGTCAGTGTGGGGCTCCTGCGAAGGTCTTTGACTAATTATCTTTTCTCAGTAGTTGCCTGCTGACTTTTTATTAGAAACAGAACTGCAGAAAATACTCTAAAATGAAAGAATAAAGATTGAAGGGAAATTGTTATTTTCCAAGGACTCTCTTCCAAACTACGAAACTTGGTAGAAGTGAGATATGTGGGCAACCTCTTGTACCTGGATTCTCCCAACCATGTAGACAGGCAAAGGACTATGGATGGCAGCTGCAGTCAGTGATTTTTTTTTTTGTTTTAATGTGCTCCATGATCTGGAAGACAGACAATTGGGAATAATTGATTAATCTGGATATTCATCTTCATACAGTTGGAGACAATGAGACATTGCCTGCAAATTCAGGGGGGACGGCAGTCAACTGTCATTTGAGCTTTTCTTTCAGTGGAAAAGAGGACATTAACTAGAAGAAAGATCATACAGATCTTGAATTGCCTTCATTTTATATTTTTCTTTTCTGGCTGGTGTTAATTGAATCAGTTCAGTGAAATACTCTGAAATGCAGTATGGAGTAGAGTATATGCAGTATGTGCATACATATGCATCTTTGTTTCCATTGAAAGGCTGCTAAAATTTTATTTCTAAGATGTTAAAACAACTTTGTGTAACACCAGAAAGCAAAACCAAATGCCGTGTTGCCTTTTAGAGGTTTGTAGTATGCTTTGGTTACTTTTGTAAATGTCTCACTGGTTTACTGCAGGAAAATGTGGGTATTTTCTCATGGTACCAAAATGAGGCAGATATTGTCTCAACACTTGCCTTGTCCCTTTCTGGTTGTTCTTTCTTGGCTGTGTGGCAGTTTCTAAAAGACCCAAATCTGTTCACTGATCCCCGTTCACAGAAGGGCCCTCTTCCCAGTCTTTACAGACCTGGCCAAGAAGATGACCTGTTGGGCAGAGGAGTAGGAGCCAGTGGCTGGCAGGGCATAGGCCATTGTTGTGCTGAATGCTTTGTGTTGTGGAAGCATGGCCAGTAGCCATGGGCTGCATGGGAAGGTGTGCAAGGCTTGGATGTAATTGGGATTTGCACTGATTCTTCCGAAAGGGAATTCTAAGAAAAGAGGTCTGTAAACAGACTAACATCGTGTGTTGCCACTCAATATCATCAGTGTCTGCTAGAAAGTTTTAAAGCTGGGAATATAGGTAATTAGATGCTGATGATGATTGACTACAGGAGGGAGGAAAGAGGGTCTAAGAGGGTTACAAGAGGGTGGTATTGAATAACTACATCCATTACTGACTTGAACTCCTTGAAAAGTACATTAGATGGAGTTGTACCTAATGAAAGCTTAGCATGTGAGATGTTTGTTGAAGTAGGAATTACTGTGTTGGGGGAAAAAACATTTCAAGAAATGTTTTGTTATGTCTTTTATTTATGTATTTATTTGCAAGGTTAGAAAAAGGTGCAGCTGCAATGACTTCTCTAGCTAACATAAAAGTCTCAGTGTGTTCATTCCTCTACTCTCTTCCAGATTTTAAGCAGTAGCTTTGGTTTTACTAATACTGGGGATTTCTGTCACCTCTTAAACGGACACAGAAGGGCCGGGACTGGGCTTTTCAGTGATTTTCAAGATAGATTTTGAAACATCACAGAAGTGTTTTGAATCTGGCCTCTCCTTACTGTTTCAGTGCCCCAAACACAATGGGCTGGTTGTCATCATCTTTGTAGATCTGTCTGGAAATTTATAAGGTTGGTCATATGGCCTGGTAATGAGACATATGCTATAGTACCTCTTTAACATTAACAACTGGTGCTCAATATCAGCTATATGTATCATGTACCCTTGCAATTTAAATTGTAATGTTGTGAAACAGCAGCAATAGCTCAGTAAAAATGTATTTTTTAAAAAAATGCAAATGGTAGATTAAATTATTGGTCTAACCAAAGTGTTACTGGTTACTACTTCAGGTATGTTGTGCTGGATTTGGACGGAATGAAGGCCTGTGATGAATATATAATCCCTGTGATGCTGCTGTACAAGAAATTTTTTTGTTACAATGCAATCGTAATTAAAATTCTTACCAGTCTTTCTCTGATGGTTTTCCCATGTAGTCAGGAGAGCCTTGTCCATCTCTAGTAACCCTTGCACCCAAGTTCCTGTTTTGTGTGCCAGCTTGCTCACCCTTAGCTGTACTCCTGTCCTGGGGAGACAGTGCTGGCTCGCCAGACTGGAGTTGCCCTGAACAGCGCAGCATAATGGTTGAAGTTATGGCTGCTGTTTCGGAAGCTGCCACTGACATTATACGGAACAGAACTGGCCCAGCACTTACTGCTTTGGAAAAGCCATCCTCTTTGGAAAAAGCATTTTGATTCTAAATAAAACATTGGGTTGACTTTTAGCTCATGAATAGCACTTTATTCCACTAGAATAAATACCAGTACCGATAAGTAACCACATCGTGCCATGACCTTATATAAGTGCGTGGCAACATTCCAAGTTAATTTTGGCTATTATTTCCACAAACACATAGGACAGGCTTTTGTAGGTATTTGATTCTATTTAGGCAGGGCTTTGGCAGATGGGCTATAAAACAACCTGACAATTATCAAGGCTCCATGGACTGATTAGTTCTGGCTTCAGACACTGACAATATCTCAGATACTTCCTTTCCAGACTCCTCCTGAAGACTTTGCATCTTCAAGGAGTATGTGACAGATGAGTGTTGACAAATGACTAAAGAGCTATAATTTTATGAAAAGGTTTGGAAAGCAACATTGCTTTGTTAACAGGGAAAGTTCAAGCAATTAAAAATTACTGGAAGACAAATACCTTCTGATCTTACTTTTGTTCTTCACAGCCCATGAGGAAGGGCTGTCTACCAGTGTGTAATCAGGGAAACAAGTTTTATTCTTGCCTCACTGGGCCCATGATCAGCCAGTCTGCTTTCTGCTTGGAGAACTGAGTGAAATACCTTGGAAAACTAAATGAAGCTTCTAATGCTACTCTAAGATCGCTCCTGGCACTGTCCCAGCTGGCATTTGCTTGCCCTTGCCGTGTGCTGTCATTGCAAAGGTGTACTTCACCATCATGGTTCTACTTTTTAAGACTGTGTTGGAATAGGGGTTCATCTTCATTTAATAACCCTCTTACTGGAGTTGGAGTCTTGGTAAAGATAGGTCTTAACCTCACATGGTAGCCCCAAGTTGTCATATGCTTCTAGTGGGATTCTTAAGAGGCACAGCACTTAGGTAACTGTTTCTGAATGCTTAAATATCTTTAAATTATGTTCCTGGGTTCACTGAAGGTCATTGCTGTGTAGTTTCTGAAATGCCTGAGTTATTGCTCTAAATGCAGCATGGTCAAGTCATTCTGGTGCTTTGGGAAATTTTGTACCCTCGGCTTAAATAGGGAAGGTTATTTTGTTGCAGATGCTTTGTGTAGGCTATCACCCAAAATATTAACATATGGAAACATAGACTCCTGCCAGATTTATCTTGACATTTTTTATTTAATATAGGGAAAAGCAGATTGAGATTCGTATTAATGTTTGATGAAAGGCCCTCTCTCTCTCTCAGTGCTCTGTTGCTATACAGCGATCAAATCCCACAAACTTTACTGTGCTCTGCCAGGAAATCTGCTAACCTTTCATATAATATGTAATAGGTGTTATAGCCAGTGCTGCAGAGTTGTTTTCCATACAGGACGATTCTCAGCTATTTTTTTCTGCTGCCTTGGTAAGATTTGTAGTGGTTCTTTCTACAGTGCCAGATGTTGTACATAAAGCAGGAAATTATATACTGTTCTCTTGCGTATTGAGCAGAGAAAAGAATCTACTTTTAAGACCTAGCTGGGAGACATTGCTAGAAATGCCAAGTTTAAAAAGAGAGATCAAGTATAGGAGATGAGGAGGCAAGACAAAACTCACTTGAATGTGACTATGAATGCAAAATCTCAACTGAAACACATTTGATGTACTGACATTAAAGGGACTGTACTGAATATATAATCATTGTGGATATATGCAGGGGGTTTTGTATTGTAAAATAATCAAATGAGTGGTTCTTTGTACACTGATGGGGATCTCAGGAGAGCTCTAATGATCTAGATTTAAAGAGATACCAGCCCAATTGTGTACTGTGGTATTTGTCGGTGTGTTCCTGAAGGAATGCAATGTCAGAGCAATATTAAGTATATGTGGTACTTAATCTGTGTATCTTGAACCATTTTACAAATACTGAACACTTAATTCAGTAGCATTCTGCTGGGCTGTGTTTGCAAGCGTGGTGATGCACTAAATACAGAGATCAAATTGAAGAGCCCGTCGTGGATAACCCCAGTGCCCATCTGGCCATGCCTGGACTGCAGGTTCTTTTTATTTGGCCTACGGTTTTTTCCTATCAGGTACTGGGGAGCAGCTGGTTGGCCACCACTCTGCTTAATAGCCAAGTGTCTTGTGCGGCCCATCAGGCTGTTCCAGTGACTGCACACTGAAGTCTGCCAGCTGTCCATGCAGGAAGAGAGTATGGCCTGGGATGTATGGCAAGGGGCCACCACAAAACTGGCCTCTGGATGCCACAGCTGCAGAGGTTTGACCATTCTGCTGCGAGGCATGAGAAGAAAACAGCAAAGGAAGACATCAAACATACTAATTCTCATTAGTAAGCAAAGCCTGACATCTGACACTGAGAATTATACTTTTAACGGGATGCCTCTTTTATCTTTCAGAAATTTTTAAAACATACTGATAAATTCAGAGATGATTTGGGTCAGGCTCTTAGTAGCATTTTCTACTATAGACAGAGCCACTTCAGGAGTTCTTTGTATGCATGGGTGTTACTGTTCTCTTTACTCTATAGTAAGAGAGCTAGATAAAATAGCTCTGTGAAAGTTAGAGAAAAGGCAGTGAAATTGTCTACTGGGACTACTGCTCCAACAAAGAGTGTCAGTTGAGTACAAAGTCTTGTCACTTTCAGCTTTCATCTTCTGGTAGCTTGAAACAGCTTTGCTGGCCACCATCATCCTTCTGCTACTAGTATATACTCTGGGAACATCTCCTGAATTACATCTCTATTGCTGTAGCTGATCTGATATATGAGCATCATTTGGGTTTTATACCACTTGAAAAAAAAGTCACACTGGCCTGAAGTTGGAGTAACATAGGTGCATCAGACCCTTAGTTTCTATTTTGAGGCAGAGCAAATCAGCAAGTCTGTGCTGGCAGCATTGGTCTTGCTTGGCATCTTGGTTACATCTGCTCTTTTTTGCTGACTTCTTTATTATAAAGACACCTTTGAACACTTGCAGTAAGTTTCCTTTTTAAGAGTCCAGATTTTATCCGTGCTGTTGTTCACAAATAATTCCCTGTCAAGTATTCAGGCACTAGCACTTTTTCCTCTTGTCTGGATTTTCCCACTGTTTCTGTTTGTGGGAAGGATTCTATCTGAAGCTGGCACTGCTGACACTTGCTGGGCGGTGCAGTCATCCAGTAGATCTGCAGGCCTGTTCACGCTGCTTTCTCTGGTCATGTCAGATCTGTAATAGCTGTCAAGTTTGCTAAACTTATGGGATGCCACTCATGTGAATTTTTGATCTATGATTTTGTCATGGGAAAAATGAGATAATATGTCATTTCTATTTCACAGAGTTTTTGTTCACTACTTTTGGAACCTGTGACTTCCTAAAGTTTAGAGGTGAAAACGATTTCTGAAATTGCTATGTGATTCTTCTGTAGCACAAAGGATGTAGTGGGGGCCTTTTAAAGTCCTGTGCATATCCGTGTTCCCTCTGGGTATGGGACCGAAACAGAGCCTGGGAATAGAAGAGGGCCAGGACATGGCTGGAATGTAGGCTGTCTCCAAGTAGCCCTTCCCAAGGATGAAATTTCCCACTGCAGAAATTAACAAGAAATCTCCTAAAGGATACAGTGTAGTCAGACATCACATTTCCCAGTCTGTACCGGTTTTGTTTCAAATGTCAGTTATAGCGAGTGAATGGCATACTTGGGAATATGGCAGTGATCTCGTGAGATTTAGTCTTCAGTACTAGCTAGTGGACAATGGGTCTTTTTTATCTGAACATGGATGATCATTAGTGCTATTGGAACAGATCAACGAATGTAAATCAGCTTTGCTGAAGCCAGTGAAACTGTTAATTGATACAAGCTGGGCATCCATTCCAACATGGTAAATATAATGAACTTTAACTCCATAGGAGATATGCAAAGGATAATCTTGTACAACAGACAGAGGTAACAGTGCCTGTTTTATCTAAAAGATACTAAGATTTTCACAAAAGTCTGAAGTTTATAAAACTGAAGAGACAGTACAATGCTAAAATTACGTTCTGTGATGTTCCTTAAACAAGGAACTAGCAGAATTTAGGGAAATACTTGTAAATTGGAAACTAGCCAGATAAATATGTTAAGCATATATGTACAGTTTCCTCATTGTATGACACTGAATTCCCCTCAGTACTGTCAAAGGAAAACAGATCAGATAAACAGCAATTCACATGTGAAAAAATAGTTCTATTAAATGGAAAAAAATTATTGCCTTATTTTCCATGTGTTTGATTTTTGTTACAATATGATTTGCAAAACTTGTCTCTAATGTAGTTCCAAAGTTTTAAGATACCAGAGGAATTACATGAAGTGGATTTAGATGTGAAGGCAGCTTTTTCTCTCTGTTAATAAAACCTTTCTTAAAGGCAGTTCTATAGTTACACTTGTGGCTTGTTGCTTAATGCCTTGTTCTCATATGCAAGTCAGTTGATTCCTCTGGTGCCTCATAATACTCGAGAACCATGGACTCTTGCAGTGTGACTCATGCTGTAGCTTATTTTACTGTATAGTCTATAGAAAGACTGTCTTTGAATGGTGAGTGGATACACAGTATCAAAGTGACAATAACAAGCTTTGTCTGTCTTGCTTCACAACAGAGAAAGAGCCCTACAAAAATAGATTGAAATGCAGGATGTTGCAAATTAGGTAGCCCTTCAATTAAGACATCTTCTAGCTCTAGTATTACCAGTGACCTTGTCTTGTCTTCTAGAGGGACTGAAAGTCTCATCCCAGTATAGCAGTACACTTGCTACAAAAATCATTGTTCTTGCTGTCAGAAAAAGTATATCAGATTACTTCTCAATAAAACTTGCTTTTTTAAAATCAGGTCTGCATAGGGATGCTCATTTGTATTTTCCACCACTGCAACAGCAGGCGATAACAGTGCATTCCAAGCTAGAGCTGCCTGGTTCAGGTGCTCAGCACCTTCAATACCTTCAAATGAAAAGTCACAACTTTAGGACGTCTGTGCATGGTCTTAATGAAAACACTTAAAAGAATTGCTAATTATAAGAATTGAAATTGCAAAATAAACTCGGAATATAAATATAATCACAGACAGTGAAAATGATCAAAAAGTTTTTCTGTGAGAGGAAGTAGTGAAAAAGCTTATTTCATTTTCATTTTTGCCTTTCCTGCTACGAATACTGCCATAACTTCTATGATGGAAGACAATGTATGTGTTGTTTGGAGTTATACCTGTGAGGAATAGCCAGCTGACTGTTACCCAGTGAAGTGAGATGTCCAGGAGTGCTGCCCTCTTTTCTTTTCTCTTAGTAGTGACACTTTGTTTGGGACCTCTCTCCTATCACTAATTTCTGTTTAGCTTCTAGGACCCTATTTGAGCCCTATCTGAAATTTGGTTAATATTTTCCCGCTGAAATCGGAAGAGTCTGTGAAGAAGAGGGGAAGGGGAGGAATCGCCTGGTAGGCAAAGTTTGCATTTTGTTAGGAAAGCAGGGGAGCAGAACAGAGCCTGTACCCATGCTGGAGAACAGGAGGTCTGACACGTGGTGGCCACAATAATACAAACAACAATTAAAGTTTGTTTGGGTATGCTTTTAATGAGAAGGTTGGGAAAATCACCAGGAACTTCTCACTGTTAAAGAAATGGACAGAAAGATGAGTGGACAAGATGCTTTCTCCTCTCAGCTGCCACTGCATAGCCAGACTCATGATTATTTACTGCATTCTCCTAGCAAAGCTTTTTGCAAAGAGTTTTGTAATGCCTGTGTTGGATTTTCAAAATCTGTGGATAAGTCTTAAACAATCCATTTGTCTTCATATGCTAATCTACGGAAATTACGTAAAATCATAGTGCAGTAATATCACGCACTGTTACTTTTCCTCCTTTGCTGAAAAGTGATTTAGTTTACTCTCCATGTAAGAACAGTGTATTTATCTATTACTGCTGTTTGCTTGTGTAAACATTATTCCTTGTAATACATCATTTCCAGTTAGTTCAGAACAAGAACAGCCAGGGCTCGTGAGAAGCAGGTTGTGGGGGCTCCCCAGCACAGCCTGATGAATTTAATACTGCTTTTTCATCCTTTAAATGAAAAAATGAAACATGATTCCATAAGGTATGAGCAGGAAATACAGAGATATCTAAGAAGTGAACAATTGAAAACAGTGGACTAGAAAGATGTTTTACTTCCAAAATTGATGATCTGCTACTGCATGCCCTGATTTCAAGAAATCTATCCATCTAGTGGTTAGGTTGAGATTTCAATATGCTAATGAAATTATTTTCAGTCATATGTTAGGAGATACCCAGAAGAAGTGGCTGTTTGCTGCAGTGGAATGGAAACATAAAAGTTCAAAAAATTATTTCCATTCCTAATGAATTGTCTATCAAATAGATAACTTTAAAAACCGAATGTAAGTTTTAGAATATACTTTTAAAAGCCAGGTCTTTCAGAATGACAATCTAAATGCCACACATGTTTCACTGAGAGCATCTTTTAGTCAGTTTGACAGAAGTTGTCTTAGTGCAAGAATCAGCTTTTCTCTTTGCCTCTCAGTTGGGGAATATCCTTCCTAAATTGCCTCGCAGAACTACTGTATTGTTACATTCATAGTGTGTGGCTGAGTTCAATGGTCTGTTAGTGAGTCTTCAGCAACCCCCTTTCTCTTTCTCTTATAGTTGATTGTTTACAGTCTTCCATCATCATCATCATCATCATTTGTGTAGTCCTATGTAACTTAAAAGCTGGGTCTCTTGGAATCTGGTTATATCTAGTTAAAACCCTGTCTGGGACAGGGTTGGCTCAGTTTTTTTGTTAGTTGCATCCCTTTTTGGTGGTACAGCTTCAGTGCAATAGTGTAACAAATACCATTCTTTCAGATGGGAAAGTGTTTCCTAAGGCATTTTTGTTTCAGCCTTTGGAGGTCTGTCCTACTATGAATGCCAAAGCTGTGAACTTCTTGTTCTCAATTACCTCATGCTCCAATATAATGATGCTTGCTTTATGTGAAGAAAAATCCCTGGTGAAACATTCTCATCTTGGGTTTAGTTACATTGTGCCATTCTGCATGTTTTGTGCTGTGTCGCTTGCCTGCTTGCATCCTGCCCGTAACTGCACTCTAGACCTTTCTGTTTGGGAGGAGGAAGAGACAGGATCTGACCTTTTATTTTGTATGTAGTACTTTGCACAGGTGGACCCCATTTGAGATGATTTCAGGACTCTGTTTGACAAAGGAGGAGATTGATGTTATGCTCTTCTCTGTTCACCCTCTTTCTTTTTCTGGAAAGATTATTATTCAGTTTAGTTCTATAGTTTGCCCTTCATTATGTTGTGTCTTCATTTTTCTCATGTTCTTTTTGTTTCATTTTTCTCTTTTGGTCATGTGTTCAGCCTTAAAATCTCTTTAGTATTTTTTTCACTTGAGAAACTCAACAGTGCATCTTCATTACTGTGCCCCACTGCATATCTCAAATGCTGCTCTAATCTTGATGAGAAATAACATGACAGATCGTAGGTAAAATGAAAATGGATAATGAGGAATGAAAATCAAGTTTACCATTTTTTTATGGTAATATATTGTATTGTGAAAGAAATGCCCATTCAGGAAATGAAATAAATAGAAAACAAAAGCTTTTTTAATACAAAATTCCTTCCCACACTGAAGTGTCAGCTAGTAAAACTAGGCTACATACTTGATGTTCAACTCAATTGGAAAAAATCCACAATTGGAATAATTTTTAAATGGTAACTAGAAGGATTTGGGGGTTTTTTTTACACAACTGAATTTAATCTGTGAGAATGTTTCATCATTTCTTTAACCAAGTCACTTTTCAGAATCAAGGAGTAGTTTGGACTCTGCCTGGTGTATACTGTTTTAGTCCTTTAAAACTCACATATTCTATTTTCTTCTAATTTTTCTTATAATTAACATCCCAGAGCCACATAATGAAAAATGCTGCAAACATTTAGCATGCTTCACTATGGAAAATAGAGATTAAGGTTGTGACTGGATAATTTGCACAGACTTCTTGTATTATGTGCTGTTCATCTTAAGGTGCATAATCTTTAAACCTGAACTGTCTCAACACCAGCCAGATTTAAGGAGCCAAGCTTTTTCCTATCGTGGAATTGTATACCTGTTTCTAAGACATCAACAGATAGGACAAGAGGACACAGTCTTAAGCTGCACCAGGAGAGGTTTAGGCTGGACATTAGGAAGAAATTCTTCACAAAAAAGGTGACTGAGCATTGGAACAGGCTGCCCAGAGAGGTGATGGAGTTACTGTCCCTGGAGGTATTTAAGGAAAGACTGGATATAGTGCTTAGTGCCGTGGTCTAGTTGACAAGGTGGTGTTTGGTCATAGGTTGGACTTGATGATCTCAAAGGTCTTTTCCAACCTGTTTGTTTCTGTCGCTCTGTGAACTGCTTATTCAGTGGCAAAAAGAGAGAGGAGGGAGTTTGTTTATTAGACAAATCCATAAGCCGCTTCATATTCATTTTTGTTTTTATAGTGTGCCCTCTCCCTTGAAGTAGTCTCTTCACTCCTTGTGATAACTCCAGTGGGTTGAAGGAGTCTGTTTAGGCTGTGTATTGCACTCCCCTCCTGCCCTTCACCCATTGTTCCCTAAAACACTTTCACTCCTTTCCTTATTTCTTGTTATTTTTTCTTTCTTTTCTAACATTTAACTTCCAGTGGGACTTTCTTCCTTCTTTCCCACCCCTCTGTGCCTCCATTCCTCACTATCCCCTCTTGTCATGAGGTTTGAAAATGTTTCTAGGGCTAAGCTGAAATGATTGTTGTTACTTTACTTTTTTGCCTAAGGAAAGGGTTGTACAACAAACAGTCACAGCAGGACTCCGGGTTAGAGCTGCAGAACAGCATTTGTTTGCAGGCTTTTGCAGTCTTGGTGAGGGACTGGAAGCTAAATAAATTGTCTTTGATTTGAGGAAGTCACTTGCACTGGCCTCAGCTTGTAGGAAAAACCTTGAAAACTGCCCCATCCAAATAAGGCTGTTGCATTGCAGAGTGTTAATGCAGTTTACCTCATTCTTATGTTATGGCACAGCTGAATCACTGCTACGAATGTTTGCATTTCAGTTTGATAGAAGTCAATCATTCCCCTCCAATACATTTTGAAATCTTCAGACAAGATGCTGTTGTACTAAAAGAGATTATGTTTAACAGACTGTTTAGAGTTCTTTATATGGAACTTCAGACATGAGAGCCATGAGATGTTTGACTGTGAATGTGGATGTAAAAATGTGTAACTAAACACTGTGTTACAAAATAGCTGAAACATTATTGTGATCTCCTGTGGGGAAGTACCACGAGCAGCATTTATTATAATACAGTGTGTATGAAAGGGGCTCCAGATTTGAGCAGTTTTGACCCACAAGAGGTTTATGCTGACAAGGTAATTCCAGTGGTGTCATTACAAGGACTGCTGGGTGAATTGGAGGCCCAGGTATTTTGGTGTCCTGTTAAGTGGTATCAATCTGATTGTGAGTGATCTTCTGTCAGAATACACTCTTTTCTATCCACTGGGAGGAATAGACTGTGTCCAATCATACTTCCTGAAATATAATTGTTTACTTTGTCTTTACATTTTCCCCTCTTATTTTGTATTGTACTTGCTTTGATTTCTCAGCAGTGTTCCTGAGTGAGCTGAACAAACTGCTTTTGAAGCAGCTCACACAGTAATCAAAATAATATTTAAAAAGCATTGATGAAAAGCTAATATTATAAGGGAAATCATATGTTTCCTTATTCACACTTATTAAATATCCTTGTTATTGTTATGTGCAATTGGATAGAAACAATCACTTTGGAGAATTATCCATGAAAAGAAAGCCTTTGATATTAGATGAGTATTAGAAGTTGATGTACGCTGGTTTCTGTGAAAAGCAAAAACAGTGCTAGACTGATGAACTACTTAAGAGGTTTATATTGATTGTAGAGGAATTAATATTTAACCCAGAGTTTCCTTTCAGATGAAAACAAATATCTGGACTAACATGCTTCTGTGTTCAGAGGCTATAAATATGAAAACCAGAGTTATAGATCAGCTCACCATTCTGATTTTCTTTATTTGTTTCAAGTCTACTTTTAAATATATATATAATGGGAGGGAAGAAAAGAAACTGTTTATAACCGTGAATAAAGCCACTGCTGTGCACAGTGTCATAATAAGGCCAATGTGTCATTTACGTTGCACTCAAAACCTATTTTTAAAAGTTAACTACTGCGGAGACGTTGTGGTGACCTTACAGAATTTTGCTACAGAGGAGTATGACTTCAACCCACTGTCAGAGCACAGCCTGCACTAGGAGGTTTCCAGTTTTTCTCTATCTCAGCAGCACACACCTAGTTTCACATCCATTTCTTCAGATGAAGTCTGTTTCACGACACTCATGCAAAGATATGTTGGTCATATGCATCAGACCTTCTGTATTTTCAAGGTGGCAATCTCAGGGTGGAACAGGAACTTGGTTTAGAGATTCTTGCTGACTTCCAGCTTACCAAGTACACACAATCCTTGGGTTTTGCTTGCTTTGCAGGCTGAGATATGTGATCAGAAACAAAGACACTTACGTTGCCACAATTACAGAATTTACCATTCTGTCAAAACACTTTCCAAACACAAATACATCTCTTGTATGACTTTTTGTCTCAGCTGAAGCTCTGCTCCAGAAAAACGCTGAAGATCAGTCAGGGATGCACACAATATAGAAGTACTGTAGGAGGCAGCCTGTAGCTGCCCAGGGGAGGAACTGAACAAAGCCAGCCTCATCTGTGTTTGTGAGTTTCCTATTGCCTGTCTTGCAAACTGAGATCATCTGAAAGAGCACGTCTTTGTTTCTCCACTCATTAAGTAGTGTATGTGAAAATAAGAGGTGTGGCTGTCTGAAGGTAAAAGGAAGTATTTTGTGCCTGAACTTCAGGAAATTGTTCTTCCTCTTGTGCATGACCCAAGAGATGATTCCAGACTTGGCTTGTTCTAAGTCCTATTAATGTAAGTTTAAAGGTTGGCTGTGGTGGTAAGAAAAATTGGGTTAAAGTAGCATGTTTTTCTTAGTTGTTCTGCTCTTTGTTTTTGAGATTTATCTACTGGCTTTGCTAATAAAGATGCAGGCTTACAATTGTTAGTGTTGCAGAACAGTTTGAAGAGGAATGAGGTTCTCTTCTGTCACTGCATTGTTCAGAAAATTCCAGCTAAGGTGTGATTTGCTGCTTCTCTCCTACGTGTGATAATGAAAGAGGAAGAAAGGAGAGCACAGCTCTATTTTATGATCTTGTATTGAGTTTGAAGTACTGTCGGTGACATCATCATTTGATTTTAAAGATATCGCTGTGAAAAAGTAAATATGGAAATGTATAATGCTCTTTTTCAGCTGCTTTTAAAAACTTGAACTTCATGTTAAAGGCAGTTAAGTTTTTTTTTTTTCCTGTAAATGCATTATCTATTCTATGTTTACACAATTAAAGAAAACACATAAATCAGATGGACTGTTTGTTCTTCTTCGCATGTTTTTTTTGTCCTCTTTAAAGTAAATGCAATCTTTCCCACCCTTCCTAGCCAAGTCCTGTCTCCACCCAAGTGCATTTCCTGAGTGGATTTCTCTAGGAGACAGAATTGGAGAACTGTATAATGGCATTTCTATATTTAAATTAGATGGAGCAGAATAGGCTGTGTAATTTGCTTAATCAGTGACCATGCTCTAATTTCCTTGGATGTGATTTTTTGCAGTGCAGTCTTATCTTTGGCTTTCTATCTGGTAGCCAAGTCTGCTATTTGGCATGATTTTAGAGAGTTGGGTGCATTTTTCTTCTTGACAAAATATCAAGGGGATTCTGTGATAAAGAAGATTCTGCACAGAGAGTTTTTCAAGCACAATGAATTGATTTAAGTGGGAATGTGACAGAAAAATATATGCCTCCAAAATAAAGAGATGGAGTAAAATCTAAAGCGCAGTTGATTAGAGCCAGGCAGAAACATTCAGAAGATGGTAAGTACATAAATAAATGGAAAAGATGCAGATTCATCTGCTGTTACATAAACCGTACCTATTCTGGGATCAGGATTCAGCAATTTTAGTACAGGCATTTCCTGTATTTATTTTATCTGAATATGCCTAAATGGTGCTTCACTTCTGCTTTTTCAGACCTTGTCTGTCACATTTTAATGACTTGATAGACTGACGTGTACAAACCAGTCTGTCTCTGTTCAGTAAGTTGTGGTAAGATCTTCACATGGAATATTTCCTAATTTTCCACAAAATAAGATATGTTTTTGCTATCGTAGCATTACATTTTCCTGATAGGTCTTCATACATTCCTTCAGAAATACCTCAATTCTGTTCTCTTACCTATGCTGTCGGTGACAGCAGATGTTTATATTCTGTTAATGACAAAGGCAAACATTTAGCAATAGGCAGGATAGTTGGTGTTCTAGAGTGAAGCACCAGCTTCAAACAATGATTTCTTATCTAATGTTAAACAGCCATGGTCCTTCTTGTGATATCCACAGTTAAGTGACATTGACCTGAAATGTATGGAAATTTTCTGATTGAGCTTGCTTAGAAGCAATACACTTGGTAATTTGTAAACATAGTAGAAAGACAGTATCTGAAATCAGAATTGGGCTGAGTCTGCTGTGGGTCTCAGCACACACTACTGGGCAAAAGCAAGGGTGCTGTTTGTTTTCCCCTTTGTAACAACATTGGGATAAAAAAACCTAACAATATGATAATTTGTCTGGGGTGGGGTTTTTTTGTGAAAATCTGTAAGAACATTAGGCACTTTTTGTTGGAAAACACAAACGGATAGCAGGCAGATGACCTGAGATTTTACCTGTCAGTTCAGTGAAGAGCAGAGTATCAGATCTAATGGCAAAAGTCTGGATTTTGAGACAGCAATCTCCACTTGATTTGATGAGTGAAAAGGGGATCCAAAAATCTTCATGGGCTCTTTCTTTCATGGGCCCTTTCTTTCAGGGACTTTTCTCCTTATTGTTCTGGAGAAAAGTGAAGAAACAGTGCACCATGGGAGTGGCGCGCCCTTGTGAGTAATGCTCACGAGGGAGGTGGTTCATTGCCAACTTAGAGGAAGAACAGAGTTGTACTGAGAGCATCACTGATCAATTATTTATTGTCAAAAGAAAATAGAGAAGCTGGCTCACACTGTCAAGCTACAGCATATATTCCCCAAGGGAAACCATTGCAGAAGTATCGACAGCTAGTACAGGAGTATTGCAGAACTCAGGCAATAGTCACAAAAGGAGCATCTGATGAAATAGTTGCACAAGGTTTTGAAAAATATGTGTGGAAAGGTCACCTTGATGTTTGGCTTAGGACTTCTACACCTGAAATTAATTATTTTGTGTTACTCCCAAGTTTGCAAGTAATGCGGGCTTTCCCTTGTCACCTTCTCTGCTGCTAGTTAGTGGTAGGCAGAACAGGAGGCCTCAGAAATGGTGAAAAATGACAATGACTTAGATTGTGAATAGGGGAGAAAGAGAAGGAAAAACAGAGATCATGTAGTGAACCAAGCACGTTTTGTGCTCTGCAAAACTTTCTCCAGTGTTACAAGACACTTAATTCCTGGTATCTGGCCACAGATTGCCAGTATCTGTAGATTCACTGTGGCATGAGGAAGCATCAGAATGCCTGAGACCCCAGTGCTACAAACCATCACTGCCTGGGTCCTTATTACACAGCCTTCATTGGCCAACTGCAGAACTGCTGCCCTTGGGGGAGTATTTGGTGTGGAACCTGTGTTCAAATCTTTATACCCAACAGGTCTTCCCTTCATCAGTCCTCAGTCTTTCCCATTAGAGTGCTGGGGTTTTGGTATACAATGAACATGGACAACAAAGGCTCATCCATATACTTTATGTGTACCTGGCTTATTCTGGAATGTTTGTGAACAGGTATTAGCTTTTCACTACTTGCAGCAGAAGAGAAGGGACTAACCACAAAGATCAAAGACATCTTTTATATACTTTGTTTATGCTATAAGCATTTTTCAGGAATTTAGAGATAGCTTGCATCAGAATTATAGTAATTGCCTTTCTAAACATCGGCATATAAAAATATACCCAATTATGTCCACAGAGTTGAAGAAAACCTATTGTAGTCATGAAAACCTATGAGACAAACTGCAGCTAACTACAAATAAAATCTTAATATGAGCATGCAAAGAAACACACTGAAAAATCTGGCAATGAGTGGCCTTAGAAACCATTCCCCCACAGCACCTTCCCAGTAAGACAAGTGTGTGATTCTGTTTCTTCCTTTTCTCCTCTCCCCAACTGTTCCTTGTCAGTAGCTGTCTTTGCTTTAGGCCATAGCAGTAGCTGAAAAGGTCAAAATGTGTTAATTTTCACCACTGCATGGGTATGAGGCAATCAGCAACTGGAAAAAAAATACTGTCTTTATTACTTGTGCTGTCAGATTAGATGTAGGAGTTGTCTGTTATTCAAGATGTTGCATGATAGAGTTCATAAATTGGTAGCAGTCTGAAGACAGAGTGAATAGGTCATTGAATGTAGCTTTAAAAACTGCTGTCATGTTGGATTTACAAAACTTGAAGACTTCTCGTAATAAACAAGCATATGATGATTTGATAATTGTTGCTGTCTTTCATAAGAAAAGCCTTTCCAGACTTCATACCACCTGTGGAATACCTTTGCAAAAGCCTTTCGTAAATATCTAGTCTGTTAATCTTCAGGATGATTTTAAATGCCACCTATGAGTGTAATTTAGCTTACTGAATTTTATTTTCATTTACAGACATTATGGTAACAAGATAGGTCTCATTATCTCAGCTTTCAGAAATCTCATGCCTGGAAGGAACTTCATTATTCCATCTGATACTGGCAAATCTTTATGCAATAACTTAGGTCTGTCTTCACATGCTTGGGTTTCCCAGCAAACAGTATTTCCCTGACTCCTTGAAATAAGTTTCCCTTGACATTTAATTTGGCTGGTGAGGTGGCACAAGTTTAGGCATAAATTATACCTTTTATGTCAGCCCACACCCACTGAGACATCCTCATGAGAGACCATGTGTAGGCAGTTGTATCAGCCCTCCCTCCAGATACCCAGATATAGAAGGAAGTTTCATTTCTGCAGAGGTGCCCTGGAGGAGTATGAACAACTGAGCTTTCTGAGGGCATGCCTTGAATTAATTCCTCTTCTGGTAGTGCTGCTTGAACTCCTTCACAGGCAGCACTGCTCACAGGGTTTGCTGTATCAGACTGATAAGTGCACTTATCCCAGGGCAGGGTAGGACCTTCTTGCAGAAAGTGACAGAGTTGACATCCTTGAGAGTGGTTCCGAAATCCTGTGTTATCCATCAGGAGTCTGTGCTTTTGTTCCTGGTGAAATTTGGTGTCCTGAGCATGAGGTGTGCCTGAATGGGATTAGATGCCTCCTCTAAAGTTGTATATCTAATTCTGGCTTACTTTGCCTGTAGGTTTTTTCTGAAGCTGTGCCCTCATATCTTTCAGAAATTGTATGCTGTGTTCTATGTTTCGTGTCATGAGAATAATAATCAGGAAAAATACTAGAGAATTAATCAGAAAAAAAAGGCCATGCAGTGTGTGATGGCTGTGGACACGGTATAGGAAATAAAAGAAAAAGTTACTCTGTTCCCACAATTCAAGTTCCTTATAAAAGTGGCTTAAATGTGTACTAGTAATGTATTTCTGGAAAGGGGCTGTTTTGGGAAAAACAAAACAAAGAAATTAATATCAGCTGAATGATGATGAAGAAGAAGAGAAAAACATCTATACAATTTGGTTTTATCTTGTCCCAAATGAAACATTCCAATTTTCCATCTAAAAATCACATTTCAAGACCAAACTCAGTAGAAGGTAGAACAAAGCATTTATCTACTGTTTGAATAAAATGTTATTTCAACCTTTCAACCACTTGGGGCACGCTTTCTTTTTTTTTTTTTCATTTGGCCAGTCAAAATGACTTTTTCCCTCAGTTTATATGTGTGATTTACTAATTGAACTGAGAAAATAATTCTTTTTTATGTTCCTCTTCTCGCTGAGTTCCAGGTGTGGGACTGTGTGCAGAATATGGGAAACTGAATGGCTTGGGAAAGAAAATAGGAGAGTTTTATCCTCAAATGAAATAGCATTTGTTTTGTGTGACTGACCAGGGATATAGCATAGATTTGCTTCTACGAGTATTCAGCTGGATTATGGGTGAGATTTAAATAATATGTTACTAAGCTTTGGGATGTAATAGCTTGTCTAAAAATAGGATTGGATTATTAAGATTAATGTAATCTTTGTAGCTTTTGTTATTATTTAGAATGCAAGACATTCAGTCTTTAGTGCTAGAATTGATGATATTTTCATTTCCATTTCCAAGAAAAAGAAATGTATAAAGGATAATTCAAGCATTGTTAAAAATCAGCAGGCAACATTTTAAAAGTAAGTACATCCAAACTCCATAGAGCAAAGGATAAAACTTCTAAATTAAAATTGCACTATAAGGGACATTTTCTGTCTCAATTATTATGTGTGCTTAGTTGAAACCTGCATGAATTTCAGCTGGTTGATTGTTCACGTTGAGCTCACTGCACACCCAGAGGACTGAATGACGCATTCTATTTACGCTGAACATCAGCATCCCTGTTGCAGATGCTTGTTTTCTGGCAGTTCCAAAAGGGAATTGTAATTGTTTATCCTTAACCATGACAGTAATGTAGTGTGATTGGAAACAAAAATGTGTCTCTTATTCACTGAATGATTTGTGTTTGATAAAAGGATAAAGTTTTTTCCTTTGGTGTTATTTTTGTAGCTTCTGTGAATTTCTTAAGCCTTAGATGGAGCTTTGAACCTTACTGATCATGTCATCAGCATTCACTGAAGAAAAATACCAGTTGCTGACATCAATTACAATTATGTATCTTATAGTGGTGTAAGGGACATTATTTTTACAGTTACAAAGTTTCGTCTGCTAATACAGTTTTTGTATGAGGATATACATAATATGAGGTATTTGATTTGTGTATTTCATAACCTTGTAGCTTCTGAAAACCAAACTTAGTGTCTTGGATTTAAATGTTCGGAGTTTTCACAAAATATCCTGTACATTTCAAATCTGACACCAAAACTGTTGTTGTACATGATTTTTATGAACCCTTAGCTTGTCTCCATTCCTATATTAAAGTAGGTTTCTAGTTTGAGTTCAGATGAGTGGTGTAATTTCAAATGAGTTTTAAAACAATCTTTGTGGGAAATCACACAGCTAAGCAAAATATTGATTTATTAGAACCCTTAAAGTCATGCTTTGAGGAAGAGGAAAGAAGGAACTGGTTTAGCACACCTTTGGATGAAATAAAAGCGATGTGTGCTCCAGTCGAGAGAACAAACCTTGTAGAGTTAAGAGTAAAGATGTTTGATTGTCTCATATCTCATGTGTGTGTGAGAAGCACAAGGCAGGAGACACACAAATGTAAATAGCACATATTCCCTTGAATGGCCTCATACATCTGTACCTGACCGAATGTGTCATCGCTGTCTTTCAGAAATATCGACAGTATATGTCTGGACTTCTCACTCCTCCTTATGGTGTTATGGAAACTGGCTCCAACAATGACAGTAAGTATGAGAAATTAGATATCAGGTGGTGGGCAAGCAAACGAGAAGAGGAAAGAGGGGGAGATGGAGGTTCTCTGGGTTTGGGTGTTGAACTTCAAAAATTTAATTCAGATTGGTATTACAACTGCATTAATACTGCATGTAGTAGAAGACACTTTGGAACTTGCCTAACTGCCTTCCCAACTGTATACAAGTGTACACAGAGCTGTACAAAAATCTGCCTGTTGGCTAAAACATAGTGGATGATGTCGTGTAGCATTTTACTACTTGTGTTACATGAATTCCATGGAACATGGCCATGAGTCCTGCTAGTAAAATAAATATAACAAACTGTCTCAATTCTTTTAGGTAGGATGGGCTACACAACTTGCTGGAGAAGCTAGGTTAGTGCTTGAGCTTGCAGTAAACATGCTGCTCTCTAACCTTTGTTACATAGCTAAATAATTTTGGATACATCTCTGCATCATGGGAACCTGTCAGGCTGTGGGATAGTACTGTACACATGAATCCAAGGGCAGCCTTTGGAATTCATCACTTACGTAAATCAAAGCACTTCTGTTTATTTGCCAGGGATTGTCTAGATGCCAAGCAGGACAATATCTGATGGCTAGCAATTGCATCTGCAGATTTTTTCCCCTGTGTTAGGTGTTCAGTATGTTTTCTTTGCAGGATAATGGTATAGCATAGCATAGCAGTGCTAATTAGTGCTAACTCAATCTCACATTTTACTGCCATGTACTGAGACACAGATAATGTTAAACTAAAAAGTATAAATAACTCCTGTATACATGCTTCAGATATTATGTTTTGAAAAAGTACTGTGCTTAGCAAGCTGTTTAAAATATTGACACAAGTTAGCTTTTTGTCTTTCTTGTGTTCACTAAGGAAACTTTTTTCTGAATAAATGTTTTGCTCTTTAAAAATCGCAGATTAATGTGTATGTTATCAAAGTACTGAACCCTCAGATTCCCTATTTTACTGATAAATATCTTCATTGTCACTTAAAGAATGTACCGTATGTATTTATTTTCTGTATTCTTTTTTTAGGAATGCCAGATAAAGACAGTATGTCAAGCAGTGCTCTTTGCCAAGTTTCTAAAAATTGTAATAAGGTAAATCACACACAGTTTTGCCCTTTTTTTGCTGGAGGGGGAGGAATTTGGTTATGAAAAATGCAAAAGTGCAGCATTAAATTGAAAGTAACTGAGTGCAGATGCAAAGCATGTGGTTGATGCATTTGGGTACAGTATACAAATTTTAAGAATGCCTTAGACATTGTATCATTTAACTGAAGAAAGCAGCTGGTTCAGGATTACTACCAAGTGTACTGCTGCTGAAGTTTGTGTTACATTCTGGTTTCCTGACCTTTGTTGGAAAAGTGCTGAGGGTGAGGAAGAAAAGCAGCCGTATGACAAGACCAGTGGATAACCAGTGGATCATAAAATTCATTATTAAATCGTATTTTAAGGCTTAACTGAGTCTGAACTTATGCATAGGCATTGTTCTGGCCCTTTTCTCCTATGTTCAGAGAGCAGCTTTACATCCCAGTTCCCCTTTGTAAAATAGTTCTGTGCCTTCAGCCTCACCAGCTGAGGACCCACATGAAAGAACTCATGAATATTTCTATACCAGTTTCAATAGTGGGATATAGCATATATATAGAATAATAGTGGGCAGGAATAGTGTCAGGCGTTGCTGCAAAGATTGATAACTTCTAGAATTTCTGTATGGCAGGAGTAGAAAAGTTACAGGAATAAACAGATGCTTCAATGCCTTCTTTCTGGACACGGGAGTTTAACTGGGTGCATTTGTGTGATGGCTTTAAAAGGTTAAAGGTGTTTTTGTTGCACAAAAAGTATATCTTGACAGCAGCTGAAGACAAGGAATATTTTCGTGTGTTTCCTTAATGCAAAAATAACTACTTCCACCTCTCCCTGTCTGTCTGTCCTGCTTCCTCAAGGGTACTGACCTTTCTTAATTGCCACATTCAGGTTTTATTTAATGTATACATGAAACAGTATAACAGTATGCAGTTCCTTTTCCTAGAGTCTTATTCACTAATGCTATACTACTTCCGGACACAACCTTATCCTGTAGGAACATAAATATTTTTCCATGCACTGAGTAAATATTCTTAGATACTTAGATAGCACCTTGGATTCTGTAAACATTTTACATAACAGTTATGAATTATGTCTAAGTGCTTCTTTATGTTATTGGCATTTCGGTGATACACTTGGATTTAAGGCAGGTCAGGGGTCTTGCTTGGTTTCTCAAGGAAAGCACCAGGTGCAGAATCCAAAACAAAAGATGTTTTTGCGTTTTCTGAGGCAAATAGAAGTAACAGGTAAAGGTAAAAAGGTAAAAATATCTGTCTCCCATAGGAGGTGATATCCCCCCAGTAATGGGAAGTGATGCTCAGCTAAGGGTGGTAAACACTCTCAGGTACAATGTATTTTAGAAACTGAGTAAAATTTAATGATTAATACATTTGCCAATACCTGGGCTTTTCTAGCATAACAGGACTCTTCCTGCACAAAATAATTCCTTGGGTAGGATGCAGAACTGGGCTAGGGAAGGCTCAAACTGCTCAGTGTCTTTTACAAGAACAGAGTCCTTTGCAAACCATAATATCTTCCTTTCCAAGGTGTGTATAAAACAGACACCTTCTCCCTCCCACACTGTACACATTTCTCTGGAGAGAAGCTGAGTGAGTAAGTACGTGACAAGTACTTGTCACCTTGTGTCATCGTGGAGGAGCTCAGACTGTCCCATGGCAAATGTGGCAGAAGAAGCTACACAGCATAGAAATGGTCCTTGAATTCTAGTTCTGTGTTTTCTCCATGTGGCCACAGCTCTGTTTAATTATGTTCAGTGAAAGGTAAATGCAGCAGAGGAAAATACCCAAGTATTTTGTTTACTGCATGCAGACCTCATTCCTGCAGTTTCAAACTGTTCAACTGTCACAGTGCTTACACAAATGTCTGTTGCCCTTCATGCCCTGCAGTCTGGTTTGAACCATCAGGGAGTTACTGGAATTCCAGGGCCAAATTCCCAGAGTTGTTGCCAGCTTTTCAAAACCAAAAATCAGGATACCAGAAAACAGCACTGTATTTCTAGATTTTCCATAGTTTGCTTATTTTTAGGGTGATGCATGACTCCCAAAATGGCAGGTGCGTCAGGGAAGGGCATTCATCCAGGGAAAGGAAAATGTTAGCAGGACATCTTTAGACTACTTTAGATTGCCAGAATGATACCTGTGAGGCAAGCAGCAAATACAGCTCAAAGAGACTCACAGACTACTCTGTAATGTCCAGAAAAAGACTGAGTGAGGAACCTTCTGAGATTCGGAGAAAGTTCCTCAAAATCTTTCATATGGTAAGAAGATATTACACTCTTAGACAAAAAGAGATATCTTCAGTAGTTCCCATATGAGGTATTCATTTCAAGGTATATATGTGTTGTTTTAATTTTCCAGGGAAGCTTGTAACTGTAAATAATTTGCTTCAAATGAAATTTCATGTATTCCACTCTGTAAATATGAAATGCGCGTTTTTCTTTTTTAGCCTGTGGTGAGTCTTTTACAAGTACTGTAATAGATGTTCTTCCATAATTGCTAATTATTTGAGTTTCATCTTCATAGCTTGTTTTTTTTCTCCTGTCACATCTATTAGTTTTTGATTTTTCTTTTAATACATGCTTTGGAATTTTCTCACCATATGGGAATGTTTGGTTTTTCTAGTTCATTAAAATCTACAAAAAAATTATTTCTATTAGGAGAAGGCAACAAAGAGATTCTTTTTAGCAAATGTGAATTCATTTGCATTTGGGGTTACATTATTGCACATCATTTAATGCAATATAGCAGTTAAATTGAGCATAAAATATTGAGAGAGAATATACTACTGTCCACAGTTATATTTTGGGGATTGGAAACGAAGTCGATTTAATGCTGTCTTATGTAAGGGAAAATGACAGAGCATTGGTCTTTTTAACTAGGACAGACCAATATCTGTGCACTGGTCTCTCTCACTCTAGTTTTTGAAAATTCCCATGGGGTAGAGTTGCATATGTGAGATGAATGTAACCCTAAAGCCAAAATTACAAAATCAATAATAATTTCAAATACATTTTTGGAAAAGATACAGAAGAGTACTTAGAACGCAGGGGAGGTCGGGTTCCAGCATGCAGACAGAATAGGTAGTGGTCCTGGTTCCATATATTCCCAGCAGAGCTGGCAGCAGGGTTGTGTGATGCTTCCCACTACAGGACACTCTTCTTACAATTTGGCTGCTTTTTCGCTGTTTACACTGAATTTGCCATGCTGAGAGTCTGCTCCTGGCTGATTTTTAAATTGAAATGGATCAAACCTGTCTGACATTGCGCTGGAGGAAAATACATAGCACATACTAAATAGCTTTTTCCAGTTATACACCAGGAATCCTGTCCTTTGGACTGGAAGCTTGACGTTCGGGGGTTGTTCATACAGTAAGGAGTACCATTTGTGAGCCCCTAAAAAATAACCATAGTGTTAAACATTGAAAAATGTCAGCTGAAACTGGCTCACCAGAGGCTTGGTGCAGTTTCACTACAAACTTGTGCACTCAGGCTGCGAGCATTTTATGTGCAGAATTCCCACACTGTCTTTGCTCCTGGGCTGCTTGGGCATTCCTGTCTCAATGTTTAACCATGTGGGGTTTCTCTCAGGGGCTTCTTTTAGTTGCTAGAGGAATATTTTGACAGTATAAAGCCAGATACTGACTGAAAGGCGGAGTTTTGTCCTCTGTTCTTTTACACTCTTTACTGGTACCCAAGTAGGACAAGAAATAGCCCGTCTGCTCTGGAAATGTGAGCTATAAGATAGCTTGAAAGAAGAGGGTACTGGAGGAATGAGTTGTGGAGACAAAGGAATAAGAACAGAGGACAGCCCCACTGGGAGCCTGAATCTCCACTCCCTTATGGACTGTGGTGCTGAATGCTATTTTCTGCAATCAGCAAATGTCTTAAATTCCTTTGCAAACTGTGGATGCCTGAAAGCATAGGAATGATACACAGAAAGAAGAGAAATTTGTGATTTGTAAGTTATTTATTCAAGTAGTAGATAGTAAAAAAATTCTAACCCTGCTAATGATCCAAGCTGAAGTTTTATATTCTTTTCCATAATGTAATCTCCATATTGCGGTTTGCTGAAAGAACCCTCACATCCTCAAGAAGACACACAAAATTCTGCTTGAAAGGAAGGCTAAACAATTAAGTGCTCAAAAGCTGAGTGTTACAAGAATGGGGGCTGACTGAGCAGTGTTAATGAAGTCCTCTTATCTGGGTTTGTTATGGTACAGACTTTGATTACCTGCTCACATATATTTTTGCTGTGACACACTGTATTAGAACAACGTCTTACCTCAAAAACCATGCTACCTTTCTTTTTGTATGGCTTCACCTCGGTGACTGTCTAAAACATACATAAGTTTGCTCCTTCATTGAGAGTGTACATCCTGTAAGGGGAAAAGTGCTTTTCATCTCCTGGAGTCCGAGGAATCCATGCTGAACACAGAAGACAAAAGCAGATTAAGTTGTGCAAATTCATACAGTAATTCTTGCTATTGGGTGAACAACATGTGTTCTTTTCTGAAATCTCTCATGCTGTATTTCCATTATGTTCCTTACATTGCCTTCAGGTTTTTATTGTAAAAAGGAGTTGCAGGAGCTCCCCCTTGTGCACGAAGTAATATTCGAAAAACACGTAGATTGAGTCTGTGAACCTTACAGGTTGAGACATCCCCTTTATGTTTTTCAAGTAATGCCTCCACATCTTCTAGACTGGAAGCTTATTGGAAGTGATTTATTTTAAGGTATTTTGTATGCCAAAGCTCCTACAGAATGTGCTGCAATACTTCCGTGAAAGTAACCTTTTCATCTATCTTCTTTCCTTGCTAATTCGATGTGGTAAAATATAGATTCCTTTTCTTTACTTAATTTTCACAAAGGCATAGGTATCATGTTGATTTTTATGTATTTAAGTAATTGGAGTGATTGTGAAAACATTATTTTCCTTTTTATCATCTAAGTGCATTTAATGCAATTATATTGTAAAGATCTTTCAGTGGACAGAGAAGGGCATGATCAAGAGTTAATCCTCAAAATATGGCAATTTCAACATTGCCAGGGAAATGAATATTCACTTGTTTCAATTTTCAAGCACTTAAGTGAGCATTTGAAGGTATACTATTTGTAAATATGACATTGCAATTCACAAGGTTCAGCCTTGAAAAACCCACACAAGACACCAGTAATAATCATGTTCATTCACCATATTAGCTACTCTAGCAATAAACATGATCATTTTACTTCTGATTTTTTTATATTTCAATTTACTTTTCACAGATGACTGAAAGGAAAGCTCATCGTTTAACATGTTCAGTGTACTATCAAATGCAGAATTTGATAGGGCATTAGCAGAATTTTAAGGGAAATGTTTCACATGCTCATGAAATTGTGAACCAAAAAAAAAAAAAAGTGATAGCAGGAAAGCAGGCAGTGTTCTATCAAAGTGTAATTACAAGGTGTTTGTTTGAAAATTGTAGCATCTCCAACACATACATGAAAACAGTATTAAAGGATAACTTATTTTCTATATAGCTGCCCAGTGATACATGTGCACTGATTTCTTTTCTCACTTGTGCTCTGCACCAGGCAGTTCTCCTAAACAATATTTGAATAGGGTTGAAAAATCATTCCCTTTTCTGCTTTTGAAGTGATCGTGTGAAAGCACTACATGCAAATATTTCTGAATAACATCTTTGTGCAGTCCTAACTGTACCCATTGTTTTTAGGGGCTGCTCTAATGTTTTGGCACCAGTTTCACTTATATGAAAGTAATTTGCCTAGAGGTGTGTTCAAATTCTTCATTTTGCTCTAAGTGAAGGTGTTTGGGTTCCATCATTATCACAGTCTGTAACAATTTGTCTAGTGCAGAGGCTCTGCATATAGTCCCTGGCAATGAGTCATGTGATGACAGCTTATGGCAGGGGAGAAAACAAAGACAGGAGTGTGAGATGAGTAGGAGTCTGTGAAAAATACATTTTTCGTATGTTGGTAAGGAACACAACCATGAAAAACGTGAAGGTCTTTATATGTTGGCAGTAATGAAAAAAAATTAGTAAGTCTGCTGAGTTACATAAGTAGAGTTTGCATAAACTAAATTGTTGCAGAATCACCAGGGAAGGTTGGGTATCTCCAGTTTCAGCCAAGTAGATGATATACAGCGGTAGACTTCCCTCCTGAATGTCTTTGGGAATAGCAATACCTCAGAGGAAACTTGCAACACCCCATATTCTGTTACACAGTCAGCTCCCTGATAACTTATGAAATATCTGTGATCCATGATTTCATTGTATACCCTGAATTCTGGAGGTCCTAATGACAATTTCTACTGGAAATGGTTTCTTCTGCTGTGTCTAATCATATGATTGATCAGACCAATACAGGGCTAGCCAGAGTAGCCCCAGTGTGAGACCTGCAGATGTGGGGAGTGATTCTCCTTTGATCTGGTACTATATAGGAACAAGTAGCATTGCACTGTGGACCAAGAATCCTTTACCAGGTTGCTGTGTATTTACCTGTGTACATGTCAAGTTAACTTAGTTCTCTTCAGTGCATACTTGATTCATTTCAAGGATCCCTGAAGCCCTTTCATGAATTTGAATGAAAAAAACATGGTCTTTCTGTCTAATTGTGGAGTTTTGGTTGTGGTGGTTCATGGTTCTAATGATAAATAGAGCTGCCTATGACGATAGTGAGAGTGGTAAGAGATGGAGGCAAGACTTCTCTTGGTGGATGAATTACACTTTTTGTAAACAAATGCGGAATTCTGCAAGCTACAGGACCTAAAGGAATATTCTGTTTTAAATTTTATCCTTGTTTTCTAAAAGCAGTAACATCAGAGTACTAAATATATGTAGGTGTATTTCAGTTTTAAAATATGAACAAGTTGCCACATTTATCTCTTGAAAGAAGATGAATAATGGGAAAAATAGTGACTAGTGTCCAGTAACATAATACAGTTGAGTTGTCAGCACCTAAAGAGGAAGCCTCCCTTTCCTGTTACAGCTGTGAAACATTGCAGAAGCAGCCACTGCCCTTGACTCAGGAATGGAACACTGAGCTTGGAAAAGTGTCTGCATTTGTATCCTGCTTTGAGAGCTGCAATGACTTTCTGAGTCAGTGAAACTACCTGCAAGATCCAAGTCAGGGTAGTGTGGGTTTTGTTATGAGGGAGGAATTAAAAGATGAAAAATGAGTGGTATGGGAAAGAGAGAGACTTCCTCTGTTACCAGCAGAATAATCCATATGCTCAAGTCAATGCTAGAGCTAACCTATATGAGTTTTTAGTTTCATGACTTTTACATATGAATATTGATATATATGGTCTCCGCTTGTCTAAATGAAGAGTCCCCTTAAACTGTTATCATTGTTATTTTGATGCTCTCTGCTTCTGTTGCCTTTTAATTTTTATTCTTATTTTTATTCAGACTTTATTGCAATTTGTGTGCCTTCTAAAGCCTTGCAATTCTTGTTTGTTTTGGGTGCTGTGATGCAAAGTAGGGATGAAGTCCTCTGCTACAAAAAGCTTTTAGTCAGAGAAAAAAATAGAGTGACTGTCGGACAGAAAGATGCTGGTTTACTTAGAGCATCATAAGGCATGAGATTGTTTGTATGTTTCTAATGAGGTTTCTTACAGGAGCTTATTGTGATCAATCCTTGGTGTGATAATCCTAAGAGACACTGCAAGTGGAAGGAAGAAGTTCAGAAATCAATAGAAAAGTGCAAAATTAAGTGATACGTATTTCTTTGTTAAAACTGTGATTTGGAGGGGATCTAACTCACGCTGCTGATCTCTTTAAGTGTAGCAGTGTGTAATCAAATGCTAACCCATCTGACTAACCTGACAAAAGGGTTGTGGAGGTGCTTGGGGTAGCATAGGGAAGGCAATTTGGCTAAAGAGACATTTTGCCTTTCAGTCTCCCGTTGTCTAGCTGAATGAGTGTTGCTGTTGTAGTTTACATAAATAACCTAAAGGATGGAAAAAACCTCCAGAAATTCCTAGAAAATACTAAAATTTGTAAAGTACTCAGTATTGTGAATTAGATGTGGGACTGTCTTTCCACAGGAGTGTCACTCAGTTCTGCTTGTCTGAGGACACAGCCTACTGCCTTCTCTGCCAGTGCTGGCAAGGGCAGTCTGGTAATATATATTGTGGAGTCACATTTTATGACTTTTGCTTCTTGACCGTGTTTTCTGTGAGATTCTGTCCCAACCCCTAAAAAACATGCACATATGCTCCATTTATCTCTTGCAGTTGAAAGGCAGAAAGAGTGGGTAATTATACTGAGAAAAAAGACAGTCACTTTCAAGGTTCATGTCTTCAGACAAGTCAAGCGTATACAAGTAGCACATTTGGCACTTATAGTTGAAACAGCAAAAGGAATTTTTTTGAATCTTGTAATTATTTTCTCAAGTTTGGCAGAAAAATTGGATCAGGGATCTTAAAATCAGATTCTTTCTAGTCACTCATATCATCTCTCACAGAGCATTTTGACTGCCTGTCCTGCAGTGCATGCTGGAAATTGGTGTTCCACAAAGTCAATTATAGTTCTGGGTCGGTAAGAAGTAATCAGTGTGTGTGATCTGATCATTTAGCAGTATCTTTTTTTGCTTGGCTATGGATGACAAAAATTTGAGAGGTTAATAAATAGTGGGAAAAAGCTGTCCAGTGATTTTGTTCTTTTTCTTGTGTTAGCTAGTCAAGAGCAGATGCCTGTTGTGCTGGCTGCACACAAATAGCACCACATGCATCCAGTTTGTGGGGCTCATTGAGAGCCATTCTGAGTCAGAATTGCAGAGGCAAAAATGTCAGATCTCTACGGCAGAGCTGAAAATGTAATTAGGACTGTTAGCACCCGTGATGGTTAAGGAGAAAGTGCTGTTGAGGTATTTATGACTTTCATTATTTATTTATTCTTTTTGTGAATTTCCTTCTGAAAGAAGGCTTGGCACAAGACTGTGAACGTGTTTGATCTCTGTGTGCTTTATCATCAATGATGCAGCTGTCTTAAAGATAGCAGTTAGTGAGGAAATACAGACGTACATAGCTAAGCTGAATAGTAGAGAAATTAAAAGAATACATAATTTAGGCTCCAAAATAAAATTTTAAAAACCTCAGCTTATTTCCAATACAGGTTATTACACTGCTTTTAATTAGGATTACTCAGACACACTTGTTTTCATCTTAGGAAATGAAATTATATATAAACAATTTATGTAATAACCTTGAATATGAGCTTGATGGAGAAAAAGCCAGTAGCTTAACAGGAGAATTATGATTATGTCTTCCTAAACCTCCAGTACTGCTTTGTCCATCCTCACTCTTTTTAGTAGCTGACCAAATTTATGAACCTGAGGAGCCTAAAGAAACACCTTCTCTTCTCTCATGCCATTCTGTCCTTGTAGCCTTCTGCAGAATGGCTCAGGTGGTTACTTTTCTCCCCAACGTATTTTCTGATGCAGCCCACCTTGGAGCCTCCTGAGCAGTGACACCAGAAGCACAGGTAGGAGAGAGTGGCTGTGCAATAGGAAGATGGTGGGAGCATTAGCTTCCAGAGCAAAGCACATTTGGGCCCAGGAAGAACCCTGGCACTGTTTTAACACAAGTTAGCTGGGAATACTCTATGTACATTCAGTATCTCCAGGCAAACTGATTTGGATTACAGTCAGTAAATTTCTCTGGAGCAGCGTTTTCACACCGTGATTTGCTTAATGTGGTGCAACAGTCGTTATCCTTTATACAACCCACTGAGAATCACTAAAGAGTCAATTAAGCCAAATAAGATTTTGAGAGTATGTTTAAAAAGGGGGTGAGTGGTTGACAGTCAGCAGGGACAGAATTTCGGCTGGACAAAACAATACTTCTAGCAATAATGCGAAAATGAATACCAGCATTAAAGAGAAATGGGAAAAAAGGGATAAATTACAAAATACAATAGGTGCTCTTCCATTTCACAAGGATGGGGCTGGTTCTGTGATATCCCTAAAAGCCAGACATCACAGAATTTACACAGCTTGGGCTACATACTGAGAGAGGTAAAAAGAGGTCATCTCTTTCAGAAACATACTATAGTGAATTGGATTTTAAAGAGATGTGGTTAGCTAGGCAAAATGTCAGGTGGAGTAATTTTGTCTCTCCATACCCCTCTTGGGTTAATTATTGCATTGTTCTGTGTGTATTTGTGGAGCCAATTTTTTTCTCAAGTTGCAATAAAGATTTATTTAGCAACAGAAGCATCTCAGAGTATGTTTAGAAATGTCTGTCCCTCACTAGTTAATCAGGGAGGATGAGCTAAATTCAAAACAGTAAGAAAAAATGTGAACAGGCCTGGTTTAAATAGTAGCAAGTTAGGCAGCAGCAAGCTCTGTAGAAAGTAAGGAGAGATGAAGCAAATTCGCAAATATGAAATATTTACTATTTTCCTATTAAAATAGTATTTTGTTGTAATTGACAGGAATTAAAAGTGTTACTCTTTTGCTGTTTAATTGGAGAATATCTGCTGTTCACACAGATGCAAATTAACTCAATGTTTGTATTCTATTTACTGATTATTCCCAATGCATTATGGAATTAATGTGAAAAACAGCATATTGATCTGTCTTGTTCAGATCAATAATTTGATTCCAAATGCCTTTGTATGTTTTTAATCAATACAATTACTGACACTGTGTCTAAAGAACACTGAATGCACTGATGAACTAATACAGCAGTTAAGGTTTAATTTCGTGCTAGTTAAATGTGTAAGACCACAATTGGATTTTACCATAAAAGAAAAATAAAAGCCCTTATCCTACACAGCCTGAGAAACTTGGATGACATGGGATAGGTAGCACGGTTCAGGCACACCAGAACCCTCCACTTTGACAAGCTTTTTGTAGACATCAAGACAAATAGAAGTTTTAAGGAAGATAAGAAGGTTGTTTTGTGGATATTTGTCAAGAGCAGAATGCATGTCTTTTCCACTGACACACAAATATGTAAATTAAACAAGTGCTTGAGGGTTTTTTTATGTTTGTGACAGGAGACTTAAAACCATTGAAGTAGAGACGTATTTGGCTGGAAGAAAATGCTTGTGCTTTTTTGTAAAGTGTGTTCTGATCTGGCCATCAGTTTGGGATTTCTTTCCTCTGTTTATTTTCATATGCTACAGAAACAACCGTTTACCTTTTTAGGAAATACATTCCATGTAGAAGGAAAATATTAATATAGATCATTAAAAATCTCCTGAGAAATAGGACACCAGAAGGTGTTGAACTGAATATTGTTGGATTATTCCTTCTCAGCTTCATTTTTAGCAAAAACTTGATTTCTGGAAAGGATGACAGGAAGAAGAAAGAGGAGTAGATAGGGAAGCTGGACTCTGAGGCTCATGTGCTGCACTCCTTCAATGTTTCTTCATTTCATGTGCTTTTACACAATGCATTGCCCTGAACTTGGAGGATAAGAAACGTGAAATCACCAGAAGAAGCATAAAATGGGTTTAAATTAACTTCTCTTGCCCACTTGCTAGAGGCCTTACCTTGTTCTGATGTCCCCAGGAAATTCAGGAGGTAAACTTCAATGTCCTCTAGCCCTGTCTCAGTTCGATGACTTTTCCTTTCTGCATGAAAAATCATTACCAAGTTCCCAGCATGAATTTGTAGACACTAGACTTCCAGGATTCCAGTTACAGCATTCAGCAGTGTTTTCAGTTGCTTATTCTCATCATTCATTGAAGTTGTGAGTAGACACTGTTGTCCCCATTTTACTATGGAGAGGTTGAAACACTCAGAGGTGAAATGACTGAAGGGCATCACACAATATGTAAACTGCTGTCACCCAGGAGGCAGTGGTCCTCTTGCCTCACTTGGGTGGTGTGATGGCTACACTCAAGCGAAGAATTGTACCACTAATTTTAATAGGTTCACAATTTCACACATAATTCACACTCCGTACAGGTTTTGGCACCCTTATGTTTGACATGAAATCACTTAATCTAAAATTTCACTGCCTCGTCCTCGGAAGGCAGTTCTGGCATCTGGATGTAGTTGAAATGTAGGAGAGCCCATCCAATCCTGTTTTCTAGACAGAGTACCTTCTGTGAGGCTTGGAGGTGGGAGATACTTGCCAAAGTTAAAAAGGTATCTAGAAGTAAGTGAATTAATTAAGTGAAGCTTGTTAATCTTTAACATCCCTTCAGTTTGTCTTTTGATTAGGTGCTGTGTACCTAGAGCATAAGAAACAGGCCTTAAAAACCGGTAACCTTGCTGCCTAACTTTTAAAATCTTTGCCATTATAGCTTGTTTCTAAAGAAGTAAGTAATTTCAGGTAAACATACTTTTAAAGCCATGAATACCAAGAAACCAGTAGTTTGCATGAGAGACAAAAAAAAAGTTTTGTTCTTTCGTAGGTTAAAGAAATGCAGGAGCAGAGAAACCCTGACAACACTGGCTTGAGGTTTGTTATGATAACTGTAGTAATACCTCTACCAGAACACTGGGAATGCTCGCAGCAGAGTTAGCATTTTCTGACATTTTATTCGATGCAGGCAGTGTAGTTATAGCAGCTGTTTCATTGTAGCGGGGAAGTAGAAAAATGACGGGAAAATAAGACATCATTAGCCATGTTCTGGGGGGTTTTGTGCACTGGTCATAGTCTGTTTCAATATCCTTTTTCCTTTTGACATTCACAGTGAAGTGTCATTTTTGGTAATGGCTGAATCATTTTGTGTTAAAAGGATGGACGTTTATAGTTTGTCAAGGAAACGTTGAAGTGTTAATAATGTATTTCAATTTAACTTTCTAAAATAAATTTGCTACACGGAATATTTGAGAATTTAAAGGAACACATTTTCCTGTTTATGCTATTAAAAAATATAGATTACTAAAGAAAAGCAGTTTTAGAATGTATTTTAAAATACAGCATAGTCTTCACATTGTATTACATTTAAAGAATATAGATTTTTAAACCAATCATCATTACTCTGAGTATTTTGGTAGTAGCCCATTTGCTGACAGTATTCAAAGCATTTTACAAAGGTAGAAATTATTAGTATTCCTCTCTCCAAAAAGGGGCAAATGAAACACACAGTGATTAGGTGATTTGTGTAAGGTCACGCAGTCAGAAAAACAGAATAAAACTGAGCTGTCTTTAACCACTGGCCCTGACAATTTCTACTAGGCTGTTTTGCTTTGTTTAGATAGTTTGTAGTTAGATTATGAGTTTTTAGATTACAGGTGCTATACCTCCATGAAACTCAGAAGATTTTTAAAATTTGATTATTTTCTTCCCTATTTTTGTGAACATCCTGTGACTGTGTGTTCGTCCATTCATACCTTGCCGTTCTCCCCATTTTGCTGTTTACAGGTATTTGTTAAGAAACTAGAATGGTTGTCTTATGTGAGCATGGGTGGCTTGAAGATGCTTTGGTAGTACAATTTGAGAGTGTCTAGACTGGGCCTTTTAAAACAAGTGATCTTCTTGGGTACTTTGTCCTTTGTTAGTTGCCAAGTATTTGTTAATTGCTAAGTCCCCTACAGACCTGGTATGAGGTCAGTCATTGCCGGTTTTGGACTTTTCCAGTTTGGAGATGTGAGCAGGTACTTTGCTTTTTGGCTGCCAGTGCTCTCTTGTGGAGCACAGGCTGGCTCTCCCAGCTGCTGCATATGTTAGTGGGGAGAGTGAAGAGGAGAATGAATTGTTTACAGCATGATAGGAGCGATGATTGCATTTCTATTTCCACTTTTTTGTCTCCTGAAGGGGTGTGGTGAATCTCCCTGTACGGGCCATTCATCTAAGAGTTGGACTTGATGATCTTTGTAGGTCCCTTCCAACTCAGAATATTCTGTGATCAGCTCTGTGATTAAATATGACTTTCTGGGTTGGACCCAGAGCTCAGTCCTGGTATCACATCCCAGCCATCAGAAGTCCCTCCCTATGGCAGGGAGTGTGTGCCAAGGTTTCTTATGGACTATGCACCCTTGGGGGTTAGAGGTCATCACGTAAACTGTTTTCTCATGACAAGCATCGGTCAGTACATCAGTATGTTCTACATAGGGCTGCTCCAGAGGTCCAGTACAGATTAATATCGTCACAGATCACAGAATATTCTGTGTTTGAAGGGACCCACAAGGATAATCAAGTCCAGCTCCTAAGTGAGTGGCCCATACGGGGATTGGACCTGCAATGTTGATGTTATTAGCACCATGCTCTGACCAACTGAGCTAATCTCAGGGAAATTCCTATAACATTGACTAAATTTTCCTTCAAATTTTGACAAAAATGTGTTCCAAAGGACCTTTTTGTGACAAAATCTTTGGTCAACTGTTTCTCTCATGTTCAGCAGTCTGCATTCAGTAAGTGTACTGTTTTCCCTGTAGTATCCTAGCAGAGGTTGGCGCAGTGTGCATAGACACTCTTTCACTGCAGTTGCAAATAGGACCAATGGAGTTAACATCAAGATACTCTACCTAAGACTGCTTTCCAGCTGATAATGCCCTCCAAAAACTGTGATACCGTATGCTCAGCTTTATCCCTGTTATATAGTTATTCTGTAGTGCTGGAAATAATGGCTTGTATTGGAAAAAGAGTCATCTCTACATCATCTTTGGAACTCTTATCGCTGCCTTTGGTCCAAAACAGCTCAAATAGATGACATTACAAAAAAAATGAGAAAGAATGATTAGAAGTGGGAGGTGCTGTGTGGGAGGGCTGTGGGGACTCTGGCTAGTTGTCAGCTGTATCCTACTGACTGGCTATGATTTTGCTGATATTGTGGGAATGGGTTTTTTTGTATATTTTATTTCCTCCCATGTAAACCAGATAGGGCATTAGAAGTCTTTTGGGAGATGTATACAGAGATATTCAAACATGTCAGTCAAAAATGGTAGTAATCAGAAGGCATCAGGAGTCATTTGGAGCCAATAAGAGCTCTGCTCCCTGAAATACACTCAGGAGAATCAGATGCCATGAGCCTGACTCAAAACTCATTGAGTCAATTAGGCACTTCCCAGTGATTCCAGTGGGATTTGGATTAGACTATAAATCCCCAGTAGTGGTAAATACTGAGGATGTAAAACAAACAGGCCTCTTGTGATGTGGCTGTTGCTGCTGACACCTTTCAGCTTGTGTGGCTTTTGTCCTTTGTTTCTTCTGGATCCCCCGGCCAGCCAGCAGGAAAACAGATGTCACTCGCAATTCTTTTCTGTTCCCCAGTTGAAAATAAAGGGATCAACAGTAGTGCACAGTTTTATCTGATCACCCTGGTAACATGCTGTGGTTAACTCCAATCAATACCGAAACTTGTTCTCTGTTCAGAGATGAGCTACACTGAGGTCATGTGAAAAAAGTGATTCATTGGCTTTTATTTTATTTCATCTTAGTTCTTTGCAATACACATATCCTGCGTTTGCATTTGAGAGTAGTATATTAAGTCCCCTTCATAATTTGATTTTATAGATCCAAATTGCTATAGATCTAAAGCATTCATTCATATGTAAAGGCTCAGAAACATCCCTTTATGGCTATTGAACAAGGGGAATAGAAAAATCTATTTTTATAAGAGATGTTCTTGGATTTTATTTAGCAGATTCAAATAAGTTGACAAATACAGGTCTCATGGCAGGTCACTATTATTGTTGTTCATTTTATTATTTGTTTGTTTGCATATGGCTTGCTCAGGGGTGTAAGAAACACCGAAATAAAGACAGGCCTTGCCCTGTGGTTTGAAATCTAAGGCCTATTTCTCCACAGATTAAATGTGTGCATGAAATTATACACATGAATAGTCCTATTTAAATCTGTGGTATTGCTCTCATGCATAAATATTTGAATCTTGAAAGGAATGGAGGCTAAAATTACTACTTTCTCTGCTTCACCCCAGTTTAAATAGGGAGTTTGTGATTGGCTTTGTGAAGGGTTTGTTTGAATGGCTCAAATGTGAATCCTCAAGTGTACAGATAGGGAGTTTGTCAATGTTAATGCTAAAAGCCTTTTTACCACAGTTTCTCATAATAATTTTCTGCTTTCCCCTACCAGCTCCAGCAGCTTTCCCTTCTCTACCCTCCAGACCCATATGACCTCCTCCCCGACAGCGAAGATCAGCAGGTCATGGCAAACTGTTTTGAGTGTGCACTAGTTGGAAAAGGGAATAGAGTAGCTGAAGTTCAAGATGGTATTGCTGTGTTGCTTTATCTCATACTGAAGGAAAGCTAAGAGCAGGTACACTGGTCACTCCTGTGGCCAGGAAATGAGTAATAATTTGTAAACTATTGTAATTGGCTTGCTTATCTGAGCTCTTTGCATGATAACTTTTCCCTTATTCAGAAGTCCTGAAAAATGGGATCATCAAGGACCTCTGTGCCACATGTATGTACTTTAGTCTCATTAATTCTTCAAAGATACCAGAAGAAGGCAATTAAACACTCTCCTCACTCTCTGCTGTTTTATAGGGAGAGCTACTTTTTTTTTTAAGTGCTTTCTAAGCAACCCTTAATGGAAGATCCAAGATTGTAAAGCATCACAAAATAGTTCTTGTTCTTCAGCCAAGCTGTGACTATCCCTTACAGAATACTTCTTTTTTTTCTGATGGGAAGTTGTTGCTGGAGCCCTTTATCTCCTATTAACTAACTGGTGTTACATTTCTCTGCCTTTGAAATATGTTTTGCCTTTCTATAGCAAACTCAGTCCAAGCCCTGTGTTTCCATTTATTGCATTTCAGCTAATCACTAGTGCAGCCAGAGCTCACTGCAGCAGCTGTGAAAGGCTGTAACTTTGGGGCCTCTTTGCTGGGTATGTCTTTTGGATGATGATGGCACTGTCCCTCAGTAGGAATGACTGTCTTGGGCTTGCTGCCCCGGGAGCTCTGTTACTGATTGCCTCTTTAAGCACCACCCTGTGGCTGAACTCGTTTTAGACTTGTGAAGCTGTCCATGACAATTGCACAGTACCATGTAGTGAGGCTGAAAGTTACTTCAGGAAAGCATTGAGTCCATCCCCAAGCCACGTGCTCACTGTAGCACTGTCACTCCTGACAGATTTCTTATGTATCCTCCCAAATATGGAGGAACCAGACCTCTCTGGCAGTCTGCCAGTATTCACTGTCCACACTGTGAGAAAAGCTTCAGCAATGCCTAAACTAAATCTTTCTTACAGAAATTTAAATTATTTCCTGATCTCTGCACGATGGACTAGATCACTTCTTTTCAAAGGCCTTTGAAATCTGAAGAGTTTTTTTATCACACCTCTGCTAAGATTTGCTTTTTCCTTAGCTGAACAACTTTGATTATTTATGTTGTGCTTTCTGATTGCTCTTGTTGCTTTCCTCTAAAATACTGTCCAGCTGGTTTAGATGCTTTTGGAGTAAAGTGGGCAAATGAGATACAGTGCTTTATATTAGGTCTTATATAGGCTGATTAAAGCAGAACACCATTGTGTATCTTATATATTACTACATTCCAACACAATATTTGCTGCTTTCACACAAGTATGGCTTTGGTTATTCAGTTGTGTTTAATATTTAAATATTTAAAACATTATAGACCTTATTTCCTTTTCTGTGGTACTGCACTAAGACACTTGTTCCCTACCCTGCCTTTATTTAGCTGATTCTGCCTGCTTCAGAAATGTAGTCATCACTATCTGTGTTGCATAAACGCATCATTTTTTTAGACAAATGTTACAGCTGTTTCATATTGTAAACTTACTCTGCAATGTATGTGCAGTGCCTCCCATCCTGAAGTCTCCTGCAGAATCAATAAAGGTATATTCTGCTTCATCCCATGTTAATATTTAATATTATCAGATGTGATATAGTCTTGAACGCTGCTTAGAACAGACCTCTGGTATGACTGCCAGTTTGGCTTTGCTTCACTGGTAATTGCTTTCAAAATGCACTTTTCCAACTGACTTTGCACCTATTTTGTAGGAATGTAATCTGCCTGTTGCAGAAGAGAATATCTGATGAGAAAGTGCTGAAGCCTCACTAAAAGGCTGAAAATCTACTGTTTCTTGTCTAATCTACCAATGTTGCTACTTGATCATGAAAAGAAATTAGATCAGTGTGGCATGACTTGTTCTTGGTTAATATACGTCACATGTGACTCATCTCCCTGTTCTTTTCCAGGTGCTTACAAATGAACTTTTTCTAGGAAGACAAATTAAGCTGACATCTATATTTTTTCAGCTTCTCTTTTTCCTGTATTTCTGTCTTCAGCTGCCTTCCATAGATCCCAAGAGTGGCTGCTGATGGTTCTGAGATGGATGCAGCCCTCTTTCAGTTTCTTCAAGCTCTTCAAGTTTCCTGCATGAAATTCTACAAACCCAGCCAATCTGAAAATAGCTAATTTATGGTTTTGGGTTTTTTTCAAGGTTGAGATTTTACTCCTGTCACTCTACTACTTAGGATATTAACCATCTCTCTGCCACTGATCTTTATAATGAACACTGATAGAAAAAAAAATCAAAAGTTTCTGGCTTTCTTGAACTGTCTGTAAATAGATTTCCCTCTGTTAAACAGTAGCTCAACACTGTTTGTTTTCTTTGTTTTACTGCTAATGTAGTTGTGGAATATTTTCTTACCCCTTGATGTTTCTTGGCAGGTCTGTCTCAGTTTGTACCTTTGCTTTTCTAATTCTGTCCTTTGTTATTCAATGTATGTTTTACACTTGCCTTCTCTAGACCCCCTCCTTTCTCCTTTCTGTGTATTTTCTTGTGTGTCAGTGAAGAGTTCTTTCTTTAGCTGAGTCTTTACTTCACCTTCTAGTTAAGTTCTGTGCTAGTATATATTGTATGTATGGTTAATACTGTTTCTTTAAGTAACTGCCAGCTCCCATTAACTCCTTTTACCTTACACTTGTTCCCCCATGACCCACTCCAGGAATATAGCTATCAGTATTCTGTTTTTGTGGAAACTTTTCTTCCTAGTCCATTGTGTCTGCTTTGATGATCTTTCTTCCTTCTGTAAAGTTCTGACACTGGATCATTTCATGATCACCTTCACCCAACTTATGTTTTATCTTTGCAGCTGATCCTTCTGTATTGGTCAGGATGTAGGTGAACAAGCCTTCCTGCTGCTTTCTGCAGATTCTTGTGCTGTGTCTTAGCTTTCACCTTGTTTTTTTTCTGTACTTTCGGGTTCAATCAGATTTCTTCCAAATGCTGTCTTATATTCTGCTTTGATTAGGTTGGGAGATTTATTGAAAAATCTTCATCCATGTTCAGTTTTTCACCTATTAGTTTACGCATTTTTGTTAAAACTTAATTGAATTGCTGAAAAACAAAAATGTGGATTTGTTTTTGCTAGTCCAGTGCTCTAAAAATCTGTATTTTTTGTCTTACACATTTTAGCTCTCCTTTAAGTATATTCCTAACTAGAATTAAAATCTGGAAGCTAGATTGAGTATATTGTACCTGTTTGAGATTGTTATTCAATGGTTTTGTTTTCATTAGAGGCATCTTTCAAAAGATTTTTGCTATTCTTTGCATATGTTAACTGCAAATATAGACTATCTAGAGCAGGATCCACACAGTTCCAGAAACCAAGAAATATTGAGGGATGTGCTACTGCTCTTCTGGCTGGACAGAAATGTTTGTAACTTAAATGAGTTTATAAAAAATTGTTGACTTATTAAATGAGGAAAATCAGGAATCCCATTTTAATTGTATTGATTTGCCTTTTCAGAGACTTCTTGTAAGGTAGAAACAGAAAACTTTGTGTTGGTTTCTATATATACAGGCCTCTATGTTAAGATTATTGATTTCTGTCATATGCTTCCCTCATTTTCTCCTTCCTGGCTGACCCACGGTTTCCTGGTGCATTCTCAGCTCTTAGCACTATTTGATAACTACAAGGACTTTGTCACATCATTAAAATCCTGTGGGAGCTAATGGACAGATGCCCAGTTCAAGGAAACCAATACCTGGCAACCCAGAAGTACCTGGCTCGTGTCTCACCATGCTTCTGCTCTGGCTGTCCTGGCTGTCTTGGCTTTGCCATAGGGGTGTGAGGGAGCCGTGGCTGCCATGGACCAAGGTGCAGAGTGTTGCCCTTGGGGGAGACCTCTGTGCTCAGCCTGATCTGCTGTCAGCAAGCCTAGAGCGTCAGCCAAAGTCAGCCCTTGTGTCGTGTCTCCTGACATTGCACTCTTGAAGTGAATTTGGTCCATGCTGTTCACTACCAGGCTCAACAAAGCCAAATGTCTTGCCATCGGTCTGAGGTGGCTGCTGAAGTTTGGTTTTGTTCTCCTTTGTCTCCATTTCTACTGTCCTTTAACCTTCCACTTTCCTTTTTCCTCTGTGTTGTGCCGTGTGCTCCCTCTTTCTCCTGTTTGTTGTGTGCCCCTTTCCCCATTTCTCTCATCCCCTTCTCTCCTTCTCCCCTGTAGAGTCCTGACAGTCTTCCCTTTCACTCTTCCCTTTGCAGAAGCAAGCCACTTGCTTTGTTCTTTTCTTTTTCCTTCACCAGCCCCTTTGTGAAGGTCCTTACCTGGGTTCCTGCGAGTGGCCTGCGTGCCTCTGCATTTCAGAGAGTGTCTATAAAAGGGTTGCCAGCTCAGCCTGGCGATAATTTAGAAAACACAGATAGTGGAAGAAGATCTCTGTCTCCATTCCTGTTTCTTGTGCTATGCTGTAAGGGAGAAAAGATCTGAATAGAAAAAGGTGCTGAAGGAGGAGAGAATTTCCATGGTGGGGGGCTGAATGACAAAGCAGACACGTGTGGGGGAACGCTGCTGTGCAGGAGGAAGAGCTAACTATGCCTGTGTAGGCTCAGATCTGCTGTGACCTTTGGCCATTGCACATTTCATTAGGACTTTACAAAGTTTAGCACAGATTTGTTACTCATCTTCACCTGTTGTGTCACTGTTTTAATTTGCTGAGCCTCAACAAGCAAGTTTGTCTTTAGGATATCTTCAGAAGCTTTTTCTATTTATGAATCTCCTGGGCAGATTATTCTTTGTTATTGCACCGGTTTTGTTCATTTTTTTACTTTAGCCTTTATTATATTTTTTTCTCGTCAACCTTTAAAAAATTATTTTATTTCATTTTATTTTTCAGACACCTCTTATTGATCCTCACATCCCACATCATCCTACTAAAACCATTACACAGGTAATAGAAGATAGGTGTTCTGTAGAGCCAGGCCATTAGACAAATGGAAATAACTATTTCCAGCAGTGTTATGAATCAGCTGAAGTGATGCTTTCTGTTAGATGTGATAAGTATGTGAAATTTAAAATCCCAAATATATACTACATTGCTCTGCAAAAGTAAGGTCTGTGCAAGAGGACTTACAATTCAGGGAAAAGAGCATTTGTGTTTTGTTTTGCAGAAGGCAGTACAGAGATTTCAGAAAGTTTCAAATCTGTGTGTCTTTTTCTTTTTCCATGATCACCAAGGTTCCTTCAGAAAAGATCCTCAGAGCTGGAAAGATTTTGCGGAATACAATTTTGTCCCGAGCTCCTCACATGATAAGAGACCGTAAATACCATCTGAAGACTTACAGGTGTGTGAGCTGATTGTATAGAGGTCTCTGAATTTTTATGCCTGCCATTCTCTGATTTGTCATTTATGCCTTACCATACTTGCAGGTCTCAAAAGGTCTGAAATTATTCTGTGATGCTATTTGAGTTGGATGTTATGCAGTCTTTAATGGGCCTGGTAAATCCTTTCTGAAGTAATTTGACTGGAAATTGAGTCCGTGATTGTGAACAGAGCATTCACATACAAAAACTCGCCCAAAGTTAATAGCATAGTTAGCTGGAATATTCTGTGTAATATCAAGTTAAAATGTAGATTCTGTTCTCTTTGTATATGAGTAAGAGATAATAGAAAAGTTCATTAATATATTATGTGCTTGTAGTGATTGCTACAGCAGTCTTGCTCACTCTGGATTTCTGAAAATGCACCTCGTAAGAAACATTCCTGATGCAGGTTTTCTGCTCTATTTAGTTCTTTTTTCAGTGTCTTGCCAGGCTCTCCTATCTTCCTGCTGGTGGCAGCACAGTCTTGCTGAAGCGGGATAACAATGGCACTTGTAGAATAGAAATCTGCCTGCAAGGTGTCAGGATCTATCTACTATTGGCTTAAAAAGCAATCAGTTTGTTGTAGTGTCTAATGTTTAAATCAAATACCTAATGCATTATTCAAACTGTATTTAAGTAAAAATTATTTTTAAATCTCTGAGTGTCTTTTTCTAAATAGTAAAGCAATATGTTGCTGATCTTCATTTGAAATAAATGCATTGATTTTCCATATTTCAGCCCAAAATGTGTTTAATATACAAAGGTATTTGGAGTTTGTGAGTTGATTCAAGAATATGTGACAATATAACATTGCTCTAGAAGAACAAGAGAGCATATATGATAAATGAATCCCAACAACTGCACCATTTTCTCTTACACATAACTGGGAAAACTCTTACTGTTCATCTGAGCTAAGGAGTGTTATGATAAAGAATTTTACTAAGTGACCATTTGGCTTTTTGTTTTTTTACCCCTCTTTGGGTGTTCTCCAGAACTTGAGGCCTGCTGTTGTCTGCCTCTGGGTCAGTCAGGAGGTGCAAGGTGACCAAGGCCAAGCATGAGAGAGCCTCAGGAACGCTCAACCAAAACCAATGTCTCCAAATACAGTGTGACAGAAGTTTGGTTACAAATGCAGGAACACCCTCATAGCACTCACTCTTCCTGTGGAGGCTGCATTGGCATAACTTTTACAGTATTAAATTCTTGTTTTCATGCAGGATTCTGAAAAGCATTAAGCTTTTGGTATCCCGTGGCATACAGAGGTTTCTTTTGAAAACTGGGCTGGGAGTTGTTGCACTGGTGCTATAGATTTGGTACCAGATGTCACAGGCTCAATTTGATCCTCTGAACTCTGCATTTCCCAAAACACTTGTTTTGCTAAGGTGATTCTCTCAAAACTGAACACCTTCACTGGTATTTCAAGCATGGACATGTAGACAGTGACATGGTGTTTTCTGTAGGGAGATTTGACTAAGTTTATACAGAGTTAAAGATATCACTTTTCTTGGCAGTCATTGTGTGCAGTCTCTCTCTTGGCTAGCTTCCTTTTCATTCCTGTCTGTTTATCTGTCCTTCAGGCAATGCTGTGTGGGGACAGAACTAGTTGACTGGATGATGCAGCAAAGTCCTTGTGTCCATTTACGAACCCAGGCTGTTGGCATGTGGCAAGTACTGCTGGAAGAAGGTGTTCTTAACCATGGTAAGATAATCAGTATCTTGACTAAAATATGGGCAGTGTGTGACATGAATGCCTCTGTAGTTCTTTTCCATGAAAAAGAAAGGGATCATGAGCCCGAAAGAAATGCCACAGAGCAGCCTGTTCATTCATAAGTGCAAGTGCAACACACAGGCAGTATTATTTGAATCTCAGTATTATTTCAGTCTTGCTACCAGTTGCATTTTTAACTTATGAGCATATTGGATCATAAATGAACAATTTATAATGATAACTCTAATTATACTTAAACTGTAATTATACTGGCTTGTGTTTATATTGTAAGAGGAGCTGGATATCACTCAGGCCAAAACCAAGGGATGTATTGCCATACATAAAACTAACCTTCATCGAAGATTTGCAGAATTTTGAAGTGAATGTGAGTATTTCTGTTTGCTCAGATCCATCATTTTGGAAAAAATTTCCATTGGTTTTGGAGGGGTTCCCAAATTCAGCACACCAGATATTCCAGTGCAGAGATCTGGGATTTTATGTTAGCTTTCCGATTGCATTTCACATTGACTTTCAGTTTCCATTTGGCAGGATTGAGTTGGTAACAGGATATTACAGCCCTCAAAAGGGTAGGTTTCTAAAGCAATATTCATATTTGAAGCTTTGCACGTACGTTTTTATTAAATTCAGAAGAGCAGCTCTATTACAGTAAAATCCCATTTATCGTCTGTTGTGCTTCCCATACCCCAGGGAGAAATTTCCGTACTGGGAAGACAGATCATTTCCACTGCTCCCTTACCCTAAGGGCTGTAGCTTTAATTCCTGCCATATATTCCCCTGAACACTCAGGGCAGGCTGTTGCAAGCTGCATCAGAGTATCCAACTCAACACATCACTCTGACTTGCTTGGAAGACCGAGGGTTTGTCCTTTGCAATATCATAATGTTACTTTAGAGGTCTTCTCTTGGTAGTCCTTCCATTAAGTTACCCCACCAGGACACAGGTCAATGAACTTGCCCCTGGGATTGTACCTTGATGATACACATTTCTGCTACATCACAAGGAGCTTAGTTGCTTTTGCTACCTTTTTTCAGGCTGTCCAAACATGTAGAGCAAAGTGTTCATGCTAGAGAGTACTTCTTAGAAATTCGTAATGTAACCATTTTCCCCAACGTGATTTGTTTGATTAAATGAAACAGTTTGAAACAATACGAAAATAGAACTAATATGCAAAAAACCCACATGTTCACACACACGTAGGTATACACACCCACAACACACTTATATGGAAGCCTTCTGGGAAGTACTTGTAGTACACAATTTAAAAGCATACCCTTCAAGCTACATAACTTGGACATATGTGAGAAATAGTTTCATGCTCTTACAGTTTCTCTGTAGCTTTCTTTCCCTTCTTAAATAATCTGTGACAAACACGATGCTACACAGATTTCTGCAAGGCTTGCTTCATTGAGAAGTGCTTAGTGTTTGATGTGTTATGTTGTTTTCAGTGGACCAAGAACACCACTTTCAAGACAAGTACTTATTTTATCGATTTTTGGATGATGAACGTGAAGATGCCCCTTTGCCAACTGAGGAGGAGAAAAAGGAGTGTGATGAGGAGCTTCAGGATACTATGCTGCTTCTCTCCCAGATTGGGCCAGATGCTCATATGAGGATGATTCTCAGGAAACCGTAAGCAGAATAATGAGTTGATATTACGGGTCTTCCTTATAACATGGAAAAAAGAGAAACCTACATTTATTATCAGGTGCCTTTTGGCCAGTTATTTCACTTCAGTGGCAGTTTGTCCAACCTCTGAAGTTTTTACATCCTTGTTAAGTGATTTCCAGTCCTCATTAATGCTTTTAAGTTGAACTGTGTATTGAGAATACCCATCAAAGTTCGTGAATGCCATCATACTCACCTGCAGGAAAATGCTGCATTATGAGTTCTTATTTCATTACTGAATCTTCCCTAAAGTAAGTTGCTAGTAATAGCAGGATCCTGCTCTGTTACAGCTTTGTGTTTAGAAATGTCATTCAATTAGCTATGCTGCTTTTGGTTATTTTGACTAGAGTGGTAGGATGGCAGCGCAGCAGGTACTTTCAGTTGTCAGTGGCAGCCATTAATTGGATTCAGCCTTGGCAGAACTTCTCTGAATCAAGGTAAGCTACACTTGGCCTGTTGTAGTTTGTTAGCAAGGTGTGAAATGTGGCTGTGGGTTTATTTATCAATTCCTATTGTTATAGAATCAATACTTGGGGGAGAAAGAAAAGCTTTCCGTACCTAGGCCAAAGAGGATGTCTGCCTAACCTGATAGCTACCCGATGACATCCTCTCCTCGGCTGGCTAACCATCCTTTCAGCAATACACCCTGGTCACACTGAAAACTGCTAAAGGCCTTTTTTACAACCAGCCTTAGAGTGACTTCAAAGCAACCAATATAAACTCTGTTTGACCCTCCACTGAAGGCAAGCATTAAGCAGGTAGTGTTTAGTGGCCACTGCAGACATATTTTACTGCTGATTAAGTACACTGAGAATAAGGAATTACTTAAGCTCTCTTTCACTGAAGATTTATTTGTAAGGGTCCATCCAAGACAGGCAAGTACACAGGGCTGGATTCAGCTACTTTGAGGCCATTGGCAAAGTTTGTCTTCATTATGGGATAGGAGTGGGTCCTGCCTACAGTGTGAGAACATTTTTCACAGTAAAAGATTTTTGAATCACCTAACACAAGTGCTTGCTCCTGTTCTGTTTCCATATGTATCCTTCTCCCTTCTTGTCCCTGTGTTATGTTTAGATCATAAGCTCATTTTGACAGCACTTCCTCAAAAACTTGCTAAAAGCATTGAATTTCAAAAAGTGCCATGAGACACTTGTGCTTATAAAAACAGGCAACACTGCCATGCAGCAATAGTTTTGAAGTATACACTCTCTTTCTTCTGCTTATTAGAGATCTAGTCAACACAACCAAAGAAGCTTTTGCTCTCTGTCACACAAAATGCATGGACAAGGCAGACTGAGAGCATGCTGTTTCCATATACCCTTACGGTGTCATGGAACTGAGGTCTTGTTTCCTTGCAGACATGTCCTGTACCTTTTCCATTGAGGAGCAAAACCCCTGAGCAGACACCAGTCATTAGGAGACTGAGCAATGCTATGTGGGCTGTGACCCTGCTCCTCTGCACTCTCTTCTTTGCCTCAGCCCAACTGAGCAGGTCATTCCTTGGAGAATTTCCCCTTAGGTTATCGTGCGTTTTGGCTGTCTACTACATTTGCTTTCTGTCATGGCTTTCAGAACAGCAAGTGTAAGTTTACCCTGGCAGGATAAATGTTGATTATCATCCAGACTGCTTACAGAGAGCTGAAAGGCTGGAGAGATGCTGTGAGAAGTACTGCTCTTCTCTCTGTGTCAAGACTTGCACAGCATCACCTGGAAGAATACTAATAGGAGATTTTTCATGGAATATAGCGAGGAGAAAGAGGCTTTCTCAAGACTGATGTTCATCTGGCATCTTTCCTTATCTCTGAAAGTGCTTATTTTTGCAGCTCTTTGCTCATTGAAGTAAGCTTGTACTGCCAGGGACCATATTAACTACTGTTCTAGTATTCAGTTTACATACATAATGATTTTGTTAGTTGAAAATCCTCCCTGGGCTGAGCTGCAGCAAAGCTGTTAAAATCTCCATGAATCCTCAGAGCCCTGCTAGTTTTGACTAGACACTCTTACAGCTGCCAAAAGTTCAAAGGAATTGTCAAGGCTTCAGAGATGCTGACTCTGGCTGACCTGAGCAGGACCCACAATTTTCAAACCAACACAGCTGCATTTTATAACAGTAACCATTTCCAAAGAGGTTGCAGAACTCAGATAATTACCCTGAAAGAAATAAGACAATATTCTTTGATGAGAAGATTACTTTGAGAATTTGATTGTATAATGAAGCTGTTGCTTTGAAAGGTACTTTCTATTGTTCAAAATCTGAAAATCTCTAACAAAAAGTGTCACTTGTTTTGACAGCCAACTTAAAAAATTCTCTGTTTATTACATTAACTGCAGCATTTTAACTGTCAAACTGTGAAAGAATGTTCTATAGTTTAAAAAACAGAATAGAGCTCAGGGAAATTTTTGGCAGGCTCTTGTTGCTATTGTGTTTTTTTTTCCTTTGGAAAAACATATACTGAATGTGAAAATAGCTTTTTGTGAAGAAGCAAACACAGCTCTCTGCTCCTTATAATGGCTGGAGCACAGGTGCAGACCTTGCACAAGCCCCTGGAAAAATTACTGTAGAATTAACACAGCTCCTCCTTAAGTGTTGCCACCCTTCAGTATGAAAATATGTGCTGATAGTAAACCCTAATTGAATGGGATGCTGTAATACAAAGCTAAACACAATAATAACAGGAGTCTTTAAAGGAAGAGTTATATTCATCAGACAGCAGTATTTAGCTCAGATGGTGTTATGGACTACGTTCTTTTTTAATGCCCTAGCTAAAGTAAGTTAACAGTGATACTGAAATAATAAATCTGTGTTATATATTCTTGGTGACTTCACTTAGCACATTTTTTCTCAGTAGAGAGCATTTGACACTTAATCACAATGTTGTAAGGTCTCTGATCTCTTCCCTTGTTCTTATTATCTGAGAATTTTCTGGTTAGCTGTATAATAAAAATAATCAATTATATTGCTTGGACATACATGGCTTATCAATGGCAGAGTACTATGTTATTGTCAACATCCAAGTCACAGAGAAGCTCAGTGTGTCTGACCTTGGTAAATTCTCCAAACACTGAACAGTTTTTATTGATCACTTAATATCACCTGAGTTCTGTCCATTAATGTGTACCCTCGTTCCCTACCTATTCCATTTATTATCCGCTCTATAACCAGCTATTGCTGTTAGAATGTGTCCCCTGCAGAAACTAGGTCTTTACACAGCAGGATTCTACAAATCAACATCAGTGGGTCACCACACAGGTTTTAAAGACACAGTGATGCCTAATATCTCTCCACGTGACATCTGCAGGAGCAGAAGTAAAGACTAGGTACAGATATCCACTAGAGATTGTCAGTCCTTCCAGTGTGCTGACATAGGAAACAAATGGACATGCTGAAAGAAGAGTGTGTCCTTTTGTCTTACTACATCAGATAGAGATCTGATGTAGTAAGACATCGTCCTTTTGTGTTTTGATTTAATGTAGAAACTTGATAATTTGTTACACTGTGTTTTCCAAGACATGCTGGTTTTGCGAGCATGTAGTAAAATTAAATTTGCCACTTCCCTGTTTTTTGTTAAAATCCTTACCTTTTGTTTTCGAGCTAGTACTGGCTTAGTTTTATGCTGTGCTTAATTAAGCTGCCCCGCATAAATCACCAGGAGTGTCAGCCTTATAATTTCAAGCTAGATTTAGATATAGTAGGGTATTTTGAGTCACTAGAGGGCATAGCAGTACCAAACCAATTTCTGTTTTTCCCTTAACAGCTTGTTTGATTTTGTATGAGAAAAGAGTGATTTCATCCAGAATGGATTTTTTTCTAGATTTGTCTTTAATCTGGTTAATAATAAATGCATGTCCTTGGTAGGTGAAGAACAGAAGAAAAATAAAGCTTGCTTGGCAGACATGTCAGTTGTCCTTATGTTTTCTGTGACTTCTTCAGTACTTCTTTCATCCAAAAGAAGTCTCCATCAAGCTACTTTTGTAAAAAGATGCAGTATAACTCCAGAGTGACAGTTGGGTACTCCCTGGGCCTCACACATGATGTAGACAGACTGTTGAATCAGGAGGTGACTAGGCAGAAAACCTGTAGAGCACAGTATTTCTTCATACAGCTTTCCTAATCTTCTAGGTGCTAGTCTCTTGTAATACTGATATTTTAAGAGGAAAACTATCAGAAAGGTACATTGTAATTTTTCTTTTAGGGCTGTCCAAAGATTCAACTGTGCTGTTAATTCCTTTGACACCACACACTGCAGACAGCAGGGTTTAGAACTGTGCTTGTTGTAAAGGTGGTGCATGTAAACGTTCTCATTTGGAATTCCTGCCCCAGACTGGACTTCCTGTATCCCATTTCCTCACATCTTAAATTTATCCTCTCCCTCTCCAAATTTATGTCTTTGTTGCTCTTTTCTTCTGTTCTTGGCCCATTGAATTAATTACTTGTAATCTGCTTTTCACAAACCTAGACTATATTGTTTGGAAGGACTTAGTCCTGTAAAAGTAGCTTCGAATAATGCTTTAAAGGAATTTATTTTCCTGTGTGTTTCCATATGTCACTCCAAAGTGCTGTCTGAAATTATGACAGGAGAATTTGTCCTTTTAGAAAATAATGTTGTATTAGATACTGTAACTGAAGAGAATCTTGTGAGTGGGAAAAAGATTGGGGGTTACTCACAAGCTCCTCCAACTCCTCCTGTGTGCTGTTCATTAGATCCTCCAAAGCATCTCTGACACGCTGCAGTCCCTACAGTATTTGTAGCAATCAGAAAATTCTTTAGCAATCAGAAAATTTTGTGTAGGTTACAGAAATGCAATTATGTCAGCCACAGTGCCAGCCTCCTTGCTCCTTGTGCTGGAGAAGAGTTATTCCTTCATCAGTGCATGCTTTTTGGTAATAGCAGTTTCTTGTAATTTTCAGGGAGAGAAGCTGAAACTTCTGAGTGGTTCTTATTTACCTTTGTGGCTAAACAGCAGCTCTCAGCATTAACTGTAGAGCAGTCGTTCGCTGTCCTCCAAGATGCACTGCTGCACCTCCAATTTGTTCAGCAGAAATTCACACACTCCTTTACAAGCCACTACTACTGCCTGTTTGCTACAACTAATTAGTGTTGCATGTGAAAAATAGTGCATGCCCCACACTCAGGAGTCCTTTTGAAAGGAACAAATCTTTATGTACCATTTCCGATTTATGGGACCATTTTATACATATACAGAACACTTGATTTAATCAGAAAAGCTGCCTAATCAGGATCTCTCCAAGGTGGTTGCCATGGCTGCTGCTCAGTGTCATTCAGGTAGCATTTACAGAGCTTCCATCCTTTGTGTGTTTCAGTCCTCCAGCCAGAAACATCATTCAGTCCCTGTTTAGTGAGGATGTACCCTTCACTAGATAGTACCACAGCATTTTGTGTCATTCTGTCCTTCTCTGAAGTATTTATTTTGGGCATTTACTGCATTTAGCTATCCCTTTTATCTTCTCTCTATAGCCCTGGCCAGAGAACTGTGGATGACTTAGAATTTATCTATGAAGAACTTCTCCACATTAAGGCCTTATCTCATCTTTCTACCACAGTAAGTAATTTTAAAAATTTTAACTCATGACCAAAAGGGAGGCTCAGTTTTTACTTCTGGTGCTTTATTAAAGTTGGAGAGCCTGTAACCATTTTCATTTATACTCTCCATGCAAAGAATTTTTTCCATCTGTGAGAATCACTCCAGCACTGTGCAGGTGTAGGTTGTCTATTAGATATCAGATATGATTCTCTTCAAGTGTTTCTGCACAGCCACTGTCTCCCTCACTTGGCACAGGTGCCTCTGCCTGGGTCCTTATCCATGTGTAAATGAAGGTACTGGTACTACTGAATTTTGCAGAATTGATTTCTGTAAGGAGTCTTGGCTTGAACCAGTTAGGAGGAATTACACTGTGCAGTGCTTGCTGGTTGGGGTTTGGTCATTGAGTGAAAGAAAGCTCGTCAGCCACTTTCTCCCTGAAGTGGTCAAGAACAGTGCAGAGAACCCAGAATAAATTGAATGGACATGAAAATGCATCTGTTTAAAGTCTCACCATCATTGATACACTGTAGACAGCTGAAACAAGCTAAATAGGACTTTACTTGGTAGCAGCAATAAGATGTGGATGCTTTCAGAGGAAGGAAACCAGTCAGAAAGTAGATCCATATTTGACAATACCTTCTTTGGAATCTCTTGTTACTTTCAGTCATTCTCAGTTAACTTGGACAGATGCAGCTAATTATGAAGCTGCATTCCAGGAAGATGGTACTCCATGCAAACATATAAAAACCTGAACAGTATTTTTCAAAAAAAAATAGGCATTCAGAGTTGGTATCTGAGTTACATGGGTGTTAAGGAAACTTCCCAGTTTGACCATTCTTGAGACTCTGGCAGTCACAGCCCCAACACCAGACAGAGGCAGTCACTGCTAGGACTGGAGCCCCTTCACGGTGGGCGGCTCCAGTGGCCTGGCAGATCCTGCTGGACTCCTGCACATCCCACACTCACACAGCCAGACCAGGTTTCCGTGCTGCTTCCACCCCAAGTTTCCCATAGCAGAGCCTCGTATGTCTTGCTCCATAAAGCAATTTATTCACAGTGTAGTAACACAGAAACAGCTCGAGCTGGTGCCTCCAAGGAGGGAACCCCAATAAAGGAACCCCTGGGCTTTTATCCCCTCACAGTCCCAGCAGGCGCAAGTCTCGCTCCTCCCATGTCCTCTGCTCCTGCTGTGTCTCCTGTGTCCATTCACCTGGCTCGTGCCACTTGTGCCGTTTGCTGTGAAAAGGGTTGGCAGTTCATGGCCTCTTGACTCTCTGGGCTCCCACACAGAGCTCAATCTGCAGACGAACTGCAGCTTGCAAACCAGGATACCTGCAGAGCTACCTGCAGCAGATGTTTTCTTCAGCATGGGAACAGCCATCCAAAATCTTTAAAAATCCCTGTAATGTAGACAAAAAACTATTTAAAGAAAGACTACTGTAAGACCCAGAAATGACCCTTTAAAAGTTAAACAAAAGAAACTACCCAAGATAGATATTGAGAGGAAGTGGAGAAAATTCTCAATACTGCTGGCATAACCCAGAACAAAAAAAATTTGAAACACTAAATATTTTCGGCTGAGAAGAAAAGCAGACTTGAGGTCAGAATCTGCAGCAAGTAGGATATGGAACAAGTATGGCAAATGATACAAACTGCAAAAAATACTTGGCATTTTGAAGTACAGATGATTCCATGTTTTTAGTAAGAGTCTGGAAATGCCAGCTTATTACGTGCATCATGAACTAAAGCAGAAGACAGAAACCATAACTAACTTGGAGGAAGTCTTCAGAGGAACAACAGACAGCATTGCTTCTATGAACCAGAAGATTAATAACGGTCAATCGACTTGAAATGAAATGGAATGTTTAATTTATTTTAAGTAAGGCATAATTCCTAAAATAATAAGTTTTCTAGATATGCCACAAGCAGCAGAAAGTAAAATGGATAAAACTCAAGTTGCATGGTAGTGAACTAATCCCTGCTAGAGAAGCCTGTGAAGTTAATCTAGGAATGAAAAACAATTATATAATACAGTGTTAAAAACAAATCAAACTTCGGGCTTCATCAAGCAGATTCATTCACTGCAAAGGCCAATGACTGAGTCAACTGAGAAGACATCTGAGGACATAAATGGATAGGAATGCTCTCTGCTATGTGCAGAACAGTGCTGATGGGGTTGTATTTCCTGTCCTTATGAAAGTGTCATTGCCTTTGAGCAGAAGTTCTAAAGGAGTTTGGTGAGCTAAGTGTTACAGAAGTCACAGGCCTGTGAGTGTGTTCACGGGTCAGTGTACTTAAAAAAACCTGTCCAAACACCTCTATTTATCATTCTTCTTCTCCAGGCTGCAAACAGGGAGTGCTTTCCCCTGGCTGTCAGGAAAGAGTTCTAGGAGAGGTGGCTGATGGGGTATGTTTGTACTTGGTGCCTGAGCACCAAGGTTGGGTGAGTGCCTTTAAGTATATCAGTGCCCAAATTTTTCAACCCATCTTAGGAGATGGGTGGAAGCCATCAGATTTTCATCTGGATTATGTCCAGAATTTGAGAGTTCCTTCCCAAGTCTTTCTTTGTGGCCTAATTTTTTTTTTTTTTAATTTAAGCAACTGAGAGAGTGGTTTGGAAATAGTACTAGTGAATACATGTTGGAGGCAGCTTTTGATCTGTGTTTGGCATGGTTAAGTTACATGGTAGTATCTCTGAAAAATGGCTTGTCACCAGCTGACATTCTCCAAATACATGAATCCTGCTGCTTGGAAATTGGCCTCCAAGTCCTTGGAGGCTTGTGGTTGTGTGAAGAGAGATGTAAAGCACACAGAAGAACTCAGGATCATATGAGATTCCCAGTGCTACTGCTATTTTGTGGCAGTAGCACAGTGTTTATAGTGACAGAAAGTGTCTCACTAGAGACAACTGCCCACTCAGTCAGAGCTAATCACACCAGGGCAAAACAAACCCAGCGAGGAGCAGGCTGACACCAAGGGTAGTGTCACGTTCTCCAGTTCCTGGAAGAGGTAGTGAGCTGGATGCTTTGCCTTGGAAGCTGTCAGGCAGAGAGGGGACTCAGCAGGTCCAGATGGCTATGCCTCACAGCTTGACACAGCAGAAGCAGACAGACTTATGCCAGTAAGGGGAGAGTACTGATTTCTCAGGAAAGAACAGAAATACTTCCGTGGAGTAAGTGACAATCACTAGCTATCTTCTGTAACAGATTAACTATTACCATTTGAAACTTTCTGTCTTGTTGTTGTTTACGAGCATTTCACATGTGTGTGTACAAAGAAAGATTTGGAGGCCTGTATATTAAGAATGCCCTTGTCTGAGCCATTTGGAGCCAGGAAAAGTAGCTCTGTAAAATCAATAGGAATTAGGAGATCAAGTGAAGCAGACCAATGACTGATCAATGATGCAGAGGGAAGGAAAGTACAACTGGGCTATATTATGTGACTTCATCACCAGGAGGAACGAGATACATTAAACAGCTGTAATTTCTCTCTCTATTTTAAGGTAAAACGAGAATTAGCAGGTGTCCTCATTTTTGAGTCGCATCCCAAAGCAGGAACAGTCTGTAAGTAAATGGAGTCCTGTCAGATCTTCTTTCTCACCTGTGCCATGAACATTTTAATTCCTAATGTTTAAATGACAAGAGCAAAACTTGGATGCATTCTTCAAACTTGATTGTCACTTAGTGTTTAAAACCTAGGGTAATAAATGTTGGCTTAATCTGTTGCCAAATGCAGGGACAGGACCAAAATTAATTCTGTATCCTTGCTTGAGAGTATGCATCACATACAATTTGGGTGTGTTTTTGTCTAGAATTTTTGATTCGACTAATCTCTGTTTAAAATGTATTTTAATATAATTCTGTATTTTTAAAAAAAATCTTCCTGCACAATATAGAGGATTTTAAATGGTAGATTACTCAGACATGTTAATGCTGAGAAGTTCTAGCAAATGAATATTAAATTCACAGTCACTAGAGAACTAGGTTAGAACATGGTGCTACTGGTGGGATCTGATCTGTGTGCTAATTAGTAATTGATAACCTGACATCTATTGATAGAGTAGTTGTTGGAACTGTCATGGAAAAGAAAAGCAACTTTCACATCAGTGTAATAAAGTAACTACTATATGGGTACGAATTGTTTTTCCAAATTCTGAAGGCAATTGCTTTTAAAATCATAGTATGCCCTTTTATAAGGTAGACATATACATGACTGTAGAGTTACCTTGAATTTTATTGGGTGCAGAATCTGGCCCATTTATATTTTGAATAACTATATTCTAACCATAAACTCTTTTCTCTCTCTTGCAGTATTTAATCAGGGAGAAGAAGGTACTTCTTGGTACATTATCCTAAAGGGATCAGTAAATGTAGTCATTTATGGAAAGGTATTTTTTTCAGGAGCTATTTTATGTGATTGTTATTATTGAAATTGTAAGAGTAAACTTTGAAGGAATACAGTTTAATTGAGAGCAAAATTGCTTTGTCTGACAAAACAAATTAAGAAATGATCCAGTGGTTTCACTGATTATACTTCCAGTTGATTGCTCTATAATTTGTGGATATATTGCACAGTTTCTGAATATAATCCATCAGAGTTCCATCAGTATCTTTAGGACAAAGTTATTTGCTGGAATTTGGTGACTTGCCAGGCTTTTGTCTCATGGGGGTTTTGCCCCGTCCCTTTACTACCGTGTCGTCATGCATTTGGATGACTGACTGTTCTCATGCATGTCTGACAAAAGTACTGCTTTGTGACTCGTGGTTCTCGGGCTGGGTGAACCTCTTCCAAATTTATGCCAGCTCTTCATCTTAGTTAAGCCATAGACCAAAAAGTGTCTTTATTAAATTTCCTGTTTATGAGAGAGACTTTTCAAGGCAAAAAAAAGTCAATTTTGATACACAGGAATCCCTCGAGCCTTTAAAAACCTTGTCTATTGATTCCTCATGCAGTCTCTGCGAATCCTCCATTTGAACACTAGGCATTTCACCAAAATCTAGCACAGGGGCCCTGGTGCTAAGTCTGTTCCTAAGTAACACGTATTTAGCCATGTTTTTTACACCACTGGGTGTGCCAGATCCTCTTTTATTGTAAATTGGAGGAAGCAGAGCACTACTGATGTACAACAGCTGGAGATGTGTTCTATGTTGTTTCTGCAAACTTGATTTTATTTTTTAGGGCTTCTATAAATAAAAATAGTTGACAATTCTGTCTTCAGCAGGATGAGAAGAGTCCTTCAAGCTGAATGTAATTTCACAGAACAAGCTGATTCTTTTCTGTTCTTGCCTCTCTTTAGTAATAGTAATAACCAGCTATCAAGTATTGTTTCCTAGTCATTATTTTGGCTGTTGATTTCCTGCCAAATAGATTTGTTTTGGTATTTGATTGTGAAGTCCAGTGTTTGTACAAGGACTTTCAATGGAATCCGGAGTAATGATGGGTTTCTGCATGTAAATGTTTTGCTCTGCACAGGGTGTGGTATGTACTCTACACGAAGGAGATGATTTTGGCAAGTTAGCACTTGTGAATGATGCTCCCAGAGCAGCATCCATTGTTCTGCGAGAAGACAACTGCCACTTCTTGAGAGTAGATAAGGAGGACTTCAACAGGATCCTAAGGGTAAGAGTGGGAAGGTCTGCCCTCACAGTGTCTAATTAGAATTTGCAAGTTTTTCTAGAGTCTGTCTTATTTCTATGAGTATATCGTTGATAATAACCTCATTTGTAGTATCCCTAATTGTGGAACAGAAATGTGACAGTCTGGAAGGTCAAGTAAAGAATATGTTCATCACCTTTTCTCTCTCTGTTGCTAGCTCAGACATGAAAGTAACCAAATGGTATCTTTTGTCTCTCACATTCCATTATCTAGCATTTGCCCTGCTCATGTTTTCCTTATGCTGCCCAGGATTCTGGGTGATATTCTGTCCAAATCTAGAAAAAAACAAGATCGCCCCTTCTCCCACATAGGTCAGTGTCGGGTACCTTAAACTCAAGAGTTTCGAGGCAGAATCAAATGGAGTAAGTTACAGATGTCTTTATCAGAGAACTCTAGGAAGATATTCCCAGACTAATTTTACAGTTACTGACTTTGGGGTAAATGTGATTTACCAACCGTAACTCTGTAAATTCAGGCTATTTTGTGGTCGTTCATAGTAGAGGAAGTCAAAACTAGTATCATCCTGTATTTGAACCTATATATGCCCAGTATTGCAGCAATAAAACCAGTCCAGAAAGGGTACTCCACTAGAAAAATTGCTTGTGGTTACTGTGCAAAAGGGAATGAGGATACCTTTGGGACTAAGGTTGGGTTGGCTGTGGAGGCTTACAACCATTAAGCTTTGGTCAATACTTCAAAGAAGATCCAAGTCCATGGTCTTATTAATTTTTACCTGTGTTTTTTGAATGCACGTTATACTTAATTTTTTTCTTTTTCTACTATGAGCTGGTAGTAGAAAATGAACAGTTTACTAAGACTTCCTATTCTTAAATGCTATTTTTATTTTATTTTATTATATTTTATTTTACAGAAAAGTCAGATTGTAGAAAATTGTGTTTGTATATAAGTGGGGATAGAGATTACATTACATGTGGGAAGTTGTGGAGAGACCGATTTTGAGCAACCTTTTTTTTTAATTTGACATCTCCACAAAATGGAGATTTTTAACATAGTTCTTGCTCCAGTCTCTCCCACAATTCTCTGCTTCTTGCCTCAGTTCCAGTGCTTCCTTCTTGAATCTGCCTGTGAGGAAAACAGAATAAGGACAGATAAATACAGGGGGAAAGAACCAACCCCAGTCTTTTGTGTTTAAAAGTCATGCAGTTTGTTAGAGAAACTAATCAGCCAAATCAGGTGCAGTCATATTATTAAAAGTAACTTGTCTTGCAGGATGTGGAAGCAAATACAGTAAGACTCAAAGAACACGACCAAGATGTCTTGGTGTTGGAGAAGATCCCAGCAGGAAACAGAATTTCTAATCAAGGAAATTCACAGCCACAGCACAAGTATGTTTTCATTCAGTAGTGCAAATGTCAGATTATTAACCTTTCTGAATGGTACTATTATCCAAACAATAGCATATTCCCTTTTGGTGGAAGACTGCAGTGCATATAAAGTTTTCTTTTTTCAGTCATCAGCACATGCCTCATACTCAATAATATATCCATTTCTAGCAGCACACCAGCTCTATGTCTTTACACAATAATTCCCTAAAGATCTCAGTGTAAAGACTTACCTCAAGTAATAGCTTCCAAACAAAGCATGGAGATTGATGAAAACCTATTAATCTGAGTTACTGTGTAAAAGACATGAGGAAAATAAATTGTTTTATTATTAAGTACAGATATTTTTATTTTGTATTTTGAGGTCTAGATGCTAATAAGAGTTTGCTATGCACGATTTATATACAAAACAAAGATCTCATGCAATGAAAGTTGCAGAGCTTATCTTACGGAATAGTTTTGCACTGTAATAACAATATTAACTGTTTCCTTTCTTACTGAAAGGGAAAAAGTACAATTCTGTTTGGATACTACTTTGATAAGAGTAGAGTTAGGCTCTTATCATTTCAAACATTGGTAAAACCCCTAAAGACTTTTTAAATGTGTTATTTGCAAATGGATGCACAATTTTCTTCAGAAGCATTCAAACAATTTCAGCAAGTTTTGAATCCTTTACCCTAAACCTCACTTTCTCTCAAAAAAGAGCCAATTTATTGTGCAATATTTTGGGTACTGTTTTTATCTCATCTGGGATTTCATATACTTATTTTATCTGCATAACTGAATGCAAAGATGTATAAAGATCTGTAAAGAGTGGATAAACCATTCCTTGCATTTTATATACACATTTCACATTTTTCAGAAACTGCTATTTCATCTTTCACTTGATCTATTAAAACATCTAGAAAAACAATCTATGCTACCAGGAAAATGTGTACTCTTATGCAAGTTTTTGTTTGTCTAAATGAGGGGAACTTGAGTGTAGCCAGTGGATTTGCATCAGCAACTGCAATGCACGGCAACTTGGTCATAGATTTAAGTCCATTTTCTTGGTCTGAGACATTTTTCATGCTTCCAAAAGTGAAAGTTTCATTTGATCATTTTGAAACACTGCCTTCCTTGCAAACTCTTTGCACCAGCATTACTTGTATTATTTAACATATTCTTTTTCAGAATTTGATAAAAATAGCCAGAGATATATATGGTAAATGGTCAAGTTAGGCTGTATTTTAGGTCTTATATTCCTGGAATTTTTTTCAGGTAAAGCTTGGAATTTTATTTCTGTAAATATTTTACTCATTTGGTCAGGTTTTGGGTACTAGAAATGTGCCAACAAGGAAGCTTTTGCTGATAACAATGACAAATAGACATAAGTTACCCAAAATAGGAAGTAACCTTGAAGGTTCACTGCTTTTCACCAGTGGGATTACTTTGTTAATACTGTGTTGGCAGTGTCTTTATGTTTAAAGCTTCAAAGTGAGTTCACTGGGTTTGAGGACAATGTTTCTTTTCTTAGTAAATAGAGTAAGTGGCTGCATTTATGTTTGAGAGTCCAAAACAAAATTACCAATATTTCTTGATTTTTGGAATGTGTTAGTTGAATGCTCAGTACTTTTGAAAATGACTGCCTAAAAGAGAAGCTTAACAGGCACCTCTTCTCAGGAAGAAACTAATTTTCTCATCTTGGCCTTAGGGAAAACTTCTCTTTGGGAGCAGATCCTCTTGGTTACAGTTTGGATTCCACTACCTCCTCTACGGAGGAGACAGAGCTCCTACATAGCTCCCCAAGCTGTGCTTTCAAACATGACAGTTTCGCTTCGGAGGACTGGCTCTGAAGTTATCACTCCCAAGATCTAACTCTTTATGGGTGATCACACTCATGCAGGATGAATTCAGCAGCCCTGCAAGTCACTTCACTGTTCATTTTCACTTTCATATTCAGAGTACAGCAACCTGTGATTTCTCTGCTTCACTCACTTAGATACTTGGTTAGTATCTCTCTGAGAATGTGCACTGGCTTAACAAGTGTTTGTGTTCTTGGGACATCAATACAGTTCTTCCAAAGGGGTTGGCAGGTAAAAGAACTGTGACGGTCAGTGCTCAAAGTGAGGAGGAGCTCCCAGGAGCTCAGCTCCACCACTTATTTCTCAGCAGGAGCAGAGTATCTTCACTTCTCAGGGTTTTTTCTTTCTTTTTTTTTCTCTTTTTTTTTTTAAGTTTTGTACTTTATCAGTTGAATTCCAAAAAAAAAAAAGAAAAAAGATGCAAAGATTGAAAGAATGGAGGGAAATATAAAAAAGTCTAATCTGTGAGAAAAGATAAAAAAAAGATGACAGGACAAGTTTTCCAATATCATCTGATATTCTGCTGTACTTAAAATCTTGCCAGTGTTTTTGCATGAAGCTGTTGTACTAGTTCTCTCACCTCACTAAATTAACTCCAGGAAATTGTACAATCCTCAGTTTATCGACTTGAAACACTTACTTCAGCTATGCAAGGCATTGCACAAATTTGAAGATACAGTGTGCTATTTCATTATCTGCCCCCACCTTCTCAGACCAACCTCTGTCAGTGATGCTGAAGGAAATTGTTTCCTGGCTCTGACATTGCTACACACCAGTTCTCATTTCGGGCTCATAGTAAGCCTGTTAAGGCCCTTTAATGACTGCAAGTTGCTATTGTTACTGAGATTTTATTCTCAATGGGGGAGCATTTCTGCTTGTACTTCTCCTGGTTTGGACCCATGCAGCTCTGCTGATTGTGGTGTGACTGTGGTGGTGTTATACTGAAGCACTTGTGTGAGGAGGGGGCTGTCTCTCATCCCCGGGTAGGGTGGAGAATGTTACTGCTCCTAGCTTTATGGGGGGAAGCCAGCAAAGATTGTGTGTGGTTTTGTCCTAAGCACACAGAGATTCTGGTCGGAGCAGGTGTTTGTACTCTGGCACACAGCAGCACAGCAGTCCTGATCTTCTTGCTGGTACACAATTATTTCTTGATTAGCTCTTTTGGCTGTGAGATGCTAACTGCTCCTTTCCCTCCCTCAGGTATATTGTGATGTCAGGAACCCCAGAGAAAATTTTAGAGCACTTTCTAGAAACTATGCGCCTTGAAGCAACTTTAAATGAAGCAACAGGTATCTACATGGCAGAAGCTGTTTTATTATTACCCCATAAGATGGACTTGCTGGAGTAACACTGCACTTGATGCTTTGAAAAGCACCTAGTGGTAGTTCTTCCCAGAACAAGAACTATCTACTGCTCTGGAACAACCCCAAGAGAACCAAGGAAATCCAGAACTAAAAATAGCACTCCATTCCTCCAAGCCTGCTCTATTGTATTTGTACTTCCCGGTCATAGCAGAGCAGCAAGATCCTCCAAGGTGCCAGACCACCAGTTATGACTTTAATTAGGCACAACTATAAGGCCTGAACAGAGCACCCTATTAGTAATGGTACTCCTTGTTCTGGAGGTCACTTTAATACTGTGAAATAGCTTGATACAGACATTACATTGTGCCAGTGTAAGTATTCTCAAATCTTCATATCACATTTAAAGTATCACAATTTACATTTCCTATTTGTGATACTTTCCCCTGCGCAGGGAAAGAAGAATTGTTACTCAAAGGAGAACTCAGCACACCATGGGCCGAGTCCCAAGAATGCAGGTTGCTGCATCTGCACATAATACGCTGCTTTTCGTTAGTGTAAAGAGAACAGAGAATTCCCATCTAGGGATATAGATATTTGCTGACTTACTTTTAGTAGTATTTTAATTTTTGAAAAGAGTCAGACACAAAAAATCCTCGTATTCTGATAAAGTAATGCATAGGCATATATTAAACTACATAACACTGCTTTTACAAATTCTTTTTGCATTGCAGATGTCTGATAAGTATATATTCAAAGGTGTTCTTAAATCCAGTTAGTCTGTTATTGACCTCATAGTAAGAGAAGAAACCTGTATAGTGGTCCATAAATGGTAGAATAATTGAAAAATTACAGAAATCCTTTTAAAGTGTATGTTTTCACTACTTCAAAGACAAAAAAAAAGGGATCATTTTCATAGATACCTGTTTACTAGGGTTGCCAGCAGAATATTGTTCTTCAGGCTTGCAGCTATATAATCACAAGTTTGCCATTCACAGTATGCATGTATTACATATTTTTCAAAAACAAATTATTTTAAAAATATTTTAAAACTTTTTGTCAAAACATCTAGTGACGAGATTGTACTTATATCCCAATACAATACAACGTGTCACAATTCTTGTGGTTATTTTTAGGATATAGGATTACAGAATGCTGGAAAACTGAATTTTTCATTTATGTATTCCTTTAATTTAAGAGTATTTGCAAAACAGTTTGCTCTAGGTATTACATTAAAAAAAATGCCATCCTTCCAGAGGTGAGTTTTGTCAAGAGAGATACTTTCATGTAGGAATTATACAAGTGGAAGCAATGATGTAATATTATATTGTACAGTTATCTTCATGTTTCTTCTGCCATCCCTTACAATGTTTGTAAATGTTTCTGTTATCTCAAAAGTTGCACTGTAGAAATTATACCCTGGGGTATTGTGTTCACTGTTTCTCAGTGATTCCATATAAGCCTGCCATACTCATTCTGGCCTCTGCAGCCAGGCTTTATAAATCCTTCTTGATGTCAGAAATAGAAAGATAAGGCAAACTGGGATTTACACCAGCACTACCACAGGTCATTTTAACAGAAAAAATAGCTTGCTATGTTTTGCCAGAGAAAATGTCAGTCATATTGTTCATATACGTTTTAATGTAAATGTAGCAGCTGTGATACTTTTGGATCAAAATAAACCCAGAAATTTGACTGTCCATTTACCTCTTTTAGGCATTCTACTCACAGCTAGGAAATCAGCAAAGAATGAAATTATTTGCCTTTTCCTGCATAGGATATACCAAATGTGCTGCCTGGTATTGTAACTCCTAAAGCCAAGTGTTACAGCTGTTTTTAGGTACCCAGGTGTGAAAGGCCTAATTCCTCCTCTGTGTGGAACTCCACACTTGTAGAGAAGTACATCCAAATATTTCACATCAGCACAGATGTGCGGCTTTTTGCTGTGCCAGATTTCTCTTTGACACTGGCAAATGCCTGTTAACATAAGTTCAATAAAATTAATGCAGACAAGACTAAAAGCTTAATATTTTAGCTCATATTTGTTCATTACCCTTTTTTGTACCTTATGCCTACAAAGAAAGTGCAAAAATACCACTTTATTATCTGCAGAGGGCTAATAAGATATTTCAGGTGAAAGAAAACTCATCCCTGAGATCCCCAAGCTGTTTGCAGTGGCTTAATTGACTGTTTTCTTTCTTCTCTTTTCACAGATTCTGTTTTAAATGATTTTATTATGATGCACTGTGTTTTTATGCCAAATAGTCAGCTCTGCCCAGCCTTGATGGCACAATATCCTTTTGTAAGAGAAAAGTTAAGTCTCTTTAGCCACTGTACCTGTCAGTGACGAAACTGAAGCTTCCTTCTCAAGAAGTACCTCACATTCCATGGAGGCTGTGCCTTGTGAGTAGATTCTCAGTGTCTGACTAGCAGCTGTCCATAGCTCAGAACTCTGAGATGGTGAGTGTATAACCCATGATGAGATGCAGTACAGACCATGAAAACTGTATCTTTCCTGTGCTGGTTACTGTTCCAAGGGAAATAAATGCACTGTCCCTCCATCAGATAAGTGAAATTACGTAAAAGTTTGGGTTACCCTTCCTGGATCCTTCCTTTCTTTCTTGAGTCTTGCTGAACTACAGCATGTATGTTTTAAGAGGATGGTTATGTCTTGGTAATTTCAATGTCTTGGTGATTTCAATGGTCCACTTTTGAGGCTGCAAACTGCCTCAAGCAAAAGGCTGCCTGAACTTGTAGACTAATGGGTAAGTAGTTCCTGGGTGCTGTCCTAACAGTTATGAAAAAATAGTAATAATCTATAATAATAGTCTATAGCAAATGCTAAAAACTGCAAGAAACTTCAATTGGATGTGAATACTAGGAGATGAAATCTTAATAGTGGAGAGCATTGAGAGCTGGGGGTGATTCTCATACTCTGCATGTTGTACAGGAGTCTGTGCAATGTCCATCTGTCAATTACTGGCAGGTTATTTAGTTTGGGGAGCTGTTGGATGCTGAAAGTTTTCCTTGTGCACAGTGACTTGAAGCTATCAAGTGACTGAGAACATTGAATAAACGTACAATGTTTTCTGTTTTATAGAATTCTGACAGGGGTGTAATAACTTCAGTTCCGTATTTATTTGTTTAGAATCACAATGGTGTGAAAGTGCTTTCCTTCAAGCTCAGTGGGGCGAGTGACATCTGGGAAAGCTCACCTCCTGAAACCACAAAATAGAGCATCATGTCCTTGTCTGGCAAGCTTGAGAATCCATTTGTGTTACTCCTAGTGAGGAGAGTAATTGTTTTGAAAACCTTTGGACCCATGAAACTGGTCTGTAGAAGATTGTTCGCACACCTGAAACAAACACATTTTCCAAAATCACATTGTTTTGGATATCAAAAGTATTATGAAATGCTGTTGCTGACAGCATTGAGAGGGGAAGAAAAGGCAGCACTTTTAGTGTTTGGAGGTTTTTGTCCTGATTTATTTAGCTTGTATTATTCAGTCAGCCCATTTGAGATTCAGGCTTTTCTATCCTCAATTATAATTGAATACCTCTGATATCCAGTAACTGGAAAAATCAGACCCATAAGCAAAATGTACCTCATTGTTTACAGGGGAAAAGCTATTCTGATAATCAAAGTTAAGGATAATCACACTTAAGGATAAATATTCACTTGTGATGAAATCTGTTCTGGAGAGGATGCTAAGACCATGGTCTTAAGTAGGTCGTGGCAAGCATCATGCTAATTCTTTTCAGAGAGGAGCTGGAAGTAACTGGTATCCTACTGCTTTAGTGTTAGATTTTCCTGGAGCTGAATTATTATTTATTTGGTCCATTCTGAATATGGAAAAGCTAACTGTGCTTTGTTGATTGTACCATTGAAATTTATTGTTAGAGTTGAAAGGTTCCTAACAAAGCTCATCTTTTTGGAGCAAATTCACTCTACAAAAGTGTTTGCCAGTGCTGTGAGACTAAGGAGAGATTAGTTATGCTCAATGAGGAAATTAAAACAGAAAAAGAGAAAGAAGAAAGGTGATTCAGTCGGCGACTTTTTGCTTCAGCTCCCAATTTTGAATCAAAACAAGTCTATTTTCCTACACCCACTTAGGATACTATTTTAGCTGGCAGCATGCAAGTATGAGTAGAGCTAGACCACTGAAGTGCTTTCAAGCATAGTACAGGGTATAAATTATTTGGGTTTTCACTTCTTTTATAGCAGTCATTTCTAAGTTATTTTAATCCTGGAAGGAATGGACAGGTGCACCATTTTGTCTAAGTAACATTATTGCTTGCTGTGGATTCCAGGCTTATGCTGTACTGTCCTTTGGCTCACCAAGTCTTTTTTGTCATTACAGAATATGGATTCTGCAATAGTAAAAAAATCACAGACTTCTGTTTTGTAGGGAAGCAAAGGATATGCTCCCTGGATCAGGATATAAGTCCTGTGTGTTGGACCAAGGCCCCTGTTTCACTCTTCTTCACAGGGTGGAAATGGACAAATTCTCAGAGCTACAGCTTGTCAGAGGGAGGCAGGACAAGGCACAAAAGAAAACCTGAAATAGAGCAGCAGCTCCACAAGTGCACTTGGGTTAGTGCAAGTGTGTGAGCATGTGTGCAGGGGTGCCTCTTTAAAGAACGACTATCTAAATACTTGCAAAGTATAAACTCCTCCTTTTGCTCTCTGTAAATGATAGTTCTTCAGCATGTTTCTCTATGAGTGTTTTGTTAACCTCCTTTACCATTGTGCCAGCAAAAAAAGTTTGCATTCTATTGTAGCAATGATCTTGCACAGCTCCGGATATAGCTGAGTGTTCCTATGCAGGGAAGAACAGACTTCAGCATTGCTTCCATTTCTTAGCATATGCTAGAGAAAATTAGAAATATATGTATATATTGAGCTCTAAGCATATTGGTGTTGATAAATATTTTGCAATTATCTGACACTTCATAGTTTATTTCTGATTGCAGTCTGTAGTGAAGCTGCATCTTGAAGATCACATAAAAATGTGAGAACCCTTCATTGACTTTCTCTGTGATAATGTTAATGAAAGAGAAATCAATATAAATGAGCAGTAAAAATACAGAAAAATTACTAGTGCCTGTGGTGAGTCAGTTAATAAGAAAGTAAAAATACATTAAATAATTATAGTGTTTGAAAGGTAAATATGGCATGAGAAAAATTACTCAGTAGTGTATTAAACTTGCTCCCCAAGACATTAGAGCACATAACTTACAATGAATTATTTACTTCTTATGACCTTCTGACTTACTTTCTCCCTTAATTGTACTGTCATGTTCAGTTCTCTACTCATTTTAAACCTTTCCAAATGGAATTAAAATGCAGATTTCTGAAAGTTTGTCAGTCAAATGAGCACTCCAGTAACCCTGGTAGAATGTCAAATCTGTGCAGGGGCTTTGGGCAGCAGGATCATTTCAAAGTGTGATTTAATAGGTACTTTTCCCCATTGCATTTTATTAATAGTATTGTTAGAGAAATTCTTCTAAATAAGACTCTTAAAATAAATATCTTATGTAATTTGTATTTCTCATTAATATTTTTATTTTCTAATTAGTATTTAAAAATATTTTGTTAGAGCAACTGAAAGTGCATCTTGAAAGGATGCAAGGATGCTGGACTTGGCTGTGAGTGAGAGTGTTAGTACTTTAATGTTGCATGTTACTATGTAATTGGGAATATATGACAATCCAGAATCAGAATTTTGGTAATTGGGAAGCAAAGTTGAAGATGTAACTACACTCATTATGTGCTTACATCCCATTCATCTATCAGTTTATTGGGAAGAGTTTAAATATATATTGTTAACCTTTTTTTAGTGAGAAGTAGACACACGAATTGTCATATCCTGTTTCTTCTGGGGATACTTCATTTTCACACAGGTTAAAGGCTCAAATTATCTCAATTTATTGCCCATTGTGCCTTTACATCTTTCCTTGTTTTTTTCTTTCACTAAATGTTATTTTTGGCCTTTTAGCTATTTGTCTGTTTTTGTAATGTTGACATTTTGTCTTTAAAAAGGTCAATGAAATGTTTCCTATTTTTTCTTATTGTTTGTCACAAAATAACTTTCACAAAGGATTGTGTCCTAAATACACTTTATTTGACATAGTGGAAATGTCTGATTTCCTCATGACAATGAAGCTGCTACAAAATTTATTTTACCCCGTGTTTTTATAGTCAATTTAGGCTGTAAATTTCAAAGTCCCCCTCCCATAATGGGACTGAGGCTCATCTTGAGTTACAATAACTTGTAAAATTGAAAGGAATAGCACTGATGGTTCATTCTGGTAGTCTTCCTCACAAGTGGAAAATTCGAATTGTTAAACACAAAGTGACATTTTTCTTTTGCTTCAACTGTTTCCAAAGAGGAACAAGGAGAAATATCCTTCTTCAGTCTTCGTGGTTAATCCTTTTTGTTGTTCCGGGTGTCATTTCTGTTCTGTTCCCCTACAGCAAGCATCTCTGTGGTGGAACTGTGATCATTCCTGTGCTCTTCAGAAAATTCACTGTCTTTTTACTTTTTAGTATGAGCATGAGAAGTTTGCAAATTGTTATACTAGTCGATGTCAGAATTTGGAAGTATGCATTGGAAAGTTATGTTTGAGCACCCTGAAAGTGGTTGGTTGGAAGTCAGTTGATTGTGAATTCATACTGGGTTTGTTATTTTCAATCACTGAATGTTTTCCTTGACACTGTGGCACCTATCATGCCCAGCCTTCTCAGGGTACAGAGCAGGAGAAAATGGATTATGCCCTCAACAACAAAAGGCGAGTCATTCGACTGGTTCTGCAGTGGGCTGCTTTATATGGAGATTTACTGCAAGAAGATGAAGCAGCAATGGCCTTTTTGGAGGTATAAAGGAATCATTGAATCAGTGTACTGAAAAGTAGCTACAAGGCAAGATAAGCTGAAAGCCTGTTCCCAGTCTGTAGAATTGTGTCGCAAACTGAAGTGAGATAGGTCATTTCGAAGTACAAAGTCATAACTCTGTTTTCTCAGGTTTGGCTGCAGACAGTAAAGGCACCACAACAGTGCTTGAACCATTGCCAGCCTCTGGACCTCTCAAAGTAGTATTGCAGATCCATTTCAAAGCACTTCATGTGTAGATTGCATTACAGCAGTAGCTGAATTTGCTTTTTCTAGTATTTTCTTGTAGTTCAGGGGCTCTACAGGTTGAACTGGATGGCTGTTTATGCCTGTCTGAGGTGTGCCAGGATGGAGCTGGAGGGCTGCCACTCTACAGAACCAAAAGTCCTTTCCATTTGAATGAAAGCTGTACCCCAGCTATTGGAACTTAAGATATTTGTCCTCAGAAGCCTTGTAATCTTTGTGGTAGCTGCCATATCTTTGGATTTCTAAGATAAGATGCACTGCCAATGTCATGTTAAGTGATCATGCCATTCTTATGATATATTGTGTTTATGGAACAGAATTCCCTATGTTAATGGCTGAATGAAAGTTCTTGTCCCAAAGAGCTTAAAACTGAATCTAAGATTTAGCAGAGGGGAATAGAGGGGGCCTTAAGGATGGTAGACACCCCACAAGCCCACATGGGAAAGCTTTTCAAGTTTTGGAGGTGACATAGTCTTTCATTAGTCCAGAAGTTAAACAATCACTAGTTGCAAGCACATAGATCCTTCTTTGTGATGGTTTTATACAGACAGATCAGGAAGAGGTTTGAGTAGGGTTGAAAAGAGGGTGATACTGTAGTGGATTAGAGCAGATGAGAGTCAGTGACTCAGGAGCAATTGAAGCACTGCAGACTACAACAGCAATGAATGAAAAAACCTATTATGCTAGATTATTTGTGAATTTTTTAGTCTTTATCCTTGACAGTCTGAAAATGCAGGTTTTACACAAGCAGTCAGTGGTTACAGAGTGAGCTAAGGAGCCTCATCAGACTTCCCTTCTGCATGTATAACTCTTGCTTTAAATCAGCTGGAGATAAACAAGTAGAAGTAATAGAGGGTTGGGCCCAGCATGTGTTCCTCTATGCAGATTATCATTCTTTATAATCATTAAGCTATCAGATGTCATCTCATAATCCTCTCTCCTGAGTACTGCTCATTTACCCCTATAGTTATTTAAAGGCTATTCTGTATCATTTACAGGAATTTTATGTATCTGTATCAGATGATACTAGAATGATTGCAGCACTAAAGGAGCAACTTCCAGAGCTAGAGAAAATTGTAAAGCAAATGTAAGCACAGTTTTTGCTTCTTTCCTCTCCCTGGCCTTTTTCTCAGTAAATTGATGAAGAAAATTTACTGGTTATACATATTAAAAAGCCATTCTGTGAATGACACTCAGTTATACGAAACTGAAAGTTTGCAAGCAGGCTTATTTGAATTAATGTCTATGGCCCTCTTTTCCACATCATTCTTGTGAACACCGTACCCTCACTGAGAGGTTGACAGAAGCTTGTTTCATGCTTACATGAACTTTGTATAATATTTTTTCTGCCTTGGTCATAGATTAACTGTGGTATCATCTAGTCTTTTCACATATAAATATGATTATATTCATATGCTAGTTTGACAAGTGGTCCATGTTCTAGAGGTGATTTTGTACACAAAATCATCCAGGTTATATTTAATTATATATTCTATGCTTTACCTTTTTGTAGTTCTGAGGAACCTAAAGCATCACAAAAGAAGGTAAGAAAATTTATTTGTCCATTTTCTAATGTAAAATCTTAAGCACAGCAAATTCCTAAGCGTCTTCCCCTTAGTGGTCATGAATATACTAAATACCCACACTGAGAGATAGCTTTTAACATTGTCAAAGTTTGCATTGCTACTCTTTTTCCTGCCATTGATAAGAGATCTATTGTAGTTCATGTATACCTCATAATGTTTCTTCTTGCATTAATGTGAATCTCAATGATTCATTTTCAGCACAAAGTTCTTCTGCAGCTGTTCAACACAAGTGATGACAGAGCACAGAAACGCCAGCCTATCAGGGGCAGCGATGAAGGTGAGTTCCTGCTCTGCAAAGTTTTCTTGAGCCACTGACATCTGCATAAATTTGTCTGTCTCAAAAAAATGGTCTAAAAATAAGTGAAAGTAGCAACCTAGAATTTTGAAACCTGGCCTGAAGCAAACTCTCTTTGCTTTTGCTAGCCCAGTATTCTCCATCATTGATTTGAGGTGCTCCTGGTCTTTTCCCTTAGTTACTTATGCTGTCGAACACTGCTTGCTCAGAGGAGGATGTAAAAATCTTTAAAATAAGGAATGAACAAAGCAGGCAAGAACCAATAAGACAGTGTACTGCAGGTAATGGCAGTGCAATAAAGAGTGGGAGCTGAAGGTCATGTTTAAGCCTCTGTCTCCCCTATGTAGTTTGAGCTACCATGTACAGCTGTTCCTTTGCAGGGTGGGAGTGGAGCAGATAATCATGCCATGGATCATGGATCTAAAATCCAAGAACCTAGGCACACAGCCTAAAAACCAGAATCTGCTGGTTTACCCTATTGCTGTTGTTTGATTCTCTGAAGAGATGAAGGTAAAATTATAGCAGCATATCAGAATGTCATTTTCATTACTGATAAGGTACTCTTAATGGTTGTTTTGTGGAACTTCATCACCTAAAACAGCTGCTTCTTCAGCATGTTTGCTATTAAAGGACAGCTCTTGCTAATGAACAGCAGTAAAAACAAGGCAACAAAGTGCAAGCTCATGTAGCTGAGAAAGCTGGTGGCATAAATCAGACCAACAGAAGAGCCATGTCAAAAGCTGGAACTAACTGCATATGAACAGCAGACATCCTTCCAGGCATGCAGCTTCTGTTGTCCATAGCAGTGTTTCTTCTAGGCCTACAAAGAGGAAAACAGTTCCAGCTGCCAGGGAAATGCTACCTCTTATGTCTGTCTGGACAGGCAGTAACAGCTCCTTTCATATGGCTGCACCTTTCTCATTCATAGGACAGGCAGCTCACTGAACACTGAATATCCAAAATCCAAAACTCTGGGAAATCAGGGATTTCTATACTAAAAATTGTAGAGCATCTGAGGAATGGGGAGCTAGGTAGAGATTTATTGTTGCTTTGTTTTATTTGTGAAGAGTGGTTACTGAAGTGGAAGTAATTTGTACAGTAAGTCTGTGATTTTTACATGTGGAATAAACCCTGTGATGTTTTTTTCTTTAGTTCTGTTTAAGGTGTACTGCATAGATCAAACCTACACCACTATCCGGGTGCCAGTGTCTTCTTCTGTGAAGGAAGTGATCAGTGCAGTAGCAGACAAACTGGGCTCTGGAGAAGGCCTCATCATAGTAAAGATGAGTTCAGGAGGAGGTACTGTACTTGCATCCTCTTAAACACTCCTCAGTTATGGTGAAGCAGAGTTTTTGGAGGGATTGAAAGACTAGTTCAGTCAAGGTTTTACACCCGTGTGCATGCTCAGCTAGTACACAAGCCCTAATTTAGAGGCAAGTCCTTCCTCTGCTGCAGGCACAGACTGCAGCTCACATGGGAGATGGAACAAATGGAGAAGCTTATGTGTCAGCATGTTACAGAGCAGAGCTACCCCAGTTCTCCTTCACTGTTAGACTTGTCAGAGTTTGTTAACGACAGATACAGAAGATAAGCATGGATAAATTCATGCTAGACTCAGGGATCAGTAACATCAGAAAACACTGCAGTGCAAACATTCTGGCAGTGGTCACTACCATTTTGGCTGCTCTGTCCATGCAAACCCCTACAGAGCAACTTAGTGCCAAACCCACTGACCTAGTGTTTGCAGAGGGATCAGGCCCGCCCTATAGGCTGTGGAAATGTGAGAGTAACTGGAGGGTGAATTCTGCTGGACAACTGGTGTTTCTCAAATGCTTTGCTTGAGTATGACTGTGTGGAGACACATAGAGGTAATGAGAGCTGTGTTGGGAGGCATTTTTGCAAACAGTGGTGCCTGCCAAAAATGGCTCACTTCCTGAGGGCTGACACCAGGCAGCTTTACGTTTTACAGTTGAAGCAATTTTTTGTTGTCAGATTTGCTGACCACCAACGTATGCTGGAAGAGACTGTTTTGTAAGTTACTCCATTATCTTTTCTTTACCTGTGATGTGATGCTCTTTTAGAAATGTTGCAGTGCATTTCATGACCTCCTTAAGCAGTTATGGCCTTCCAGAGCAATTTCTATTAAAAACAGCTCTCCAAATGCTTACAGCTCAGCAATGAATGAATGGACTCCCTAATTAGGCTTAATTTTTGCAGGTACTTTCTAGTGATAGCACCACAGGCTTCTTGACCTGTCTGTACAGTTTGGGACTGGGATTCTAGTTCTGTAGGAGACTGGTTTGGGCTGAGCTTATCACATTTCTTCAGTAAAGAGGATCTTGTTGTCTTCTGTTCTGTATCCTGGACATAGGGTTACTGAGCAAAATTTCTTCCCAGGAGGGTGGTCTGTGCAGCTGGTGGATCACTCCTGCTGTAAAGTCTTTCTATATATAATAAATAATAATTTGTTTCATTTTTACAGAAAAGGTTGTGCTCAAGCCTCACGATGTTTCAGTGTTCACCACTCTCAGTGTTAATGGCCGGCTGTTTGCTTGCCCACGGGATCAGTTCGATTCACTGGTATGTATGTGTGCAGTGCTCAGGAACTTCAGGGCTCCAGTTTGTTTGAACACCTGGCTCTTTTTGCATTATCCTCACTTTAGGTAAAAACTAGTGGAAACACTCACAACAAAGGGGTTGTCACACTGCAGTAGGATGAGCCCTGAAAATAAAACAAGCTAGTGTTATGATTCCCTAAACTAGACCAGCAATCCATCCATCTGATCCACATAACAGAACTTGATGGCAGTACTCTCTCTGTCAAGCATTTAGGAAGAGCTGAGTATTGTCACCAAGACTTGCAGTAATTCCTCATTTCAGAATTGTCTCCTCAAAGCCATAGAGATATATTTTCTAAGACGGGTGTTATAAATTAAAGCATTTGGGAGATTTGATTCCAGCAGTAAATTCCTTAAAATCTTTTATTTCTCATCCCCGCAAAATAGTGTGTCAAAATCTGAGATAATTCTAAGTAGAATCACAGAAAATATTCCTGGTAGAAAGTCTGTTTTCTTCTCAGGTAGAATTGCTCATAAGTACTTACAGTTTATACAGTCATTCTAGCGATCTCCATGGGGTCTGCTTTTATAGAGTTTGATTTGACTGTACTTTTTGTTCCTTTTATTTCATTAAAAACAAATGTCATTGCCAAGTCATGTCAGCATGAACTCTATTACTCCTAGCCTTGTTTCAGCCTCCTGTATGCTTTTAACAAGCCACTTAGTATGTATGCCTGATTTCTTTTATGGATATGGTAAAACCTGTGCTTTGCTGCTGCTTTCAATTTAGTAACCGGGGAATGCACATCCAGCATATGTAGCTCCATGCAGAGATACCTCTTGTTCAGCTTATTAAATTCTGGTGTTCCCTTAAGGTTAATTAATCCTGCCAAGTAGATACCCTCATGGGGCATGCTACTGTAAAGCAGGGGTGTCGCATCAGTACAACTGTGCTGGGTACTTATGTATGGCTCTGCATTGTCTGTGTACACATAGCTTTGGCAGCAAATTGTCATGGCTTTCTGTGCCTTTTACCTGGGCTATTTACCATGGATCAAGTACTCAAAATGCTGCAGGGAGCTCTAAGATACAGGGCTGCAATGTGCTAGTTTTCATCAACTAGACTGAATTCAGTAAGAATTAGGGAGGTACATTCAGCACCTTGAAAATGGTCCTCAGCACTGCATAACAAATTACAACCCCTTATCAGCTGCATTTTTTCAAAGAGGTATAAACAAATCGAAAAATGTTACAACCTTAGCTGCCTCCCAGTTTAATCCTTTCACATTTCAGTTTCTGGCTGCTGCCCTTTCATGAACATTTATCCACATGACATTTGGCAATTCCCATGTGAAAATTGTTCTGGGTAGATGAATTTTCAAATATGCTGAGAGTTTGCATCTAAGTGCTTCTTTCCTAGCCTTGGAAAATATGCGTTTGTTATGGTAACAGCTATGTTGTGTTCGTCTCCAAATGGGGGAAAAAAGACATCTTTCAATCTGTAGGCAATTCTCTTTCCACAGATTTCCACAACTTAGAATTTTCTACACAAAGCTGCTGTACTTTTATTTCATATGTTGTCGTAAACTAAAGAAGTTCCGTGTTTGAGCAAATCCCAATTCAAAGCAATCTGCAGTTTTTAATAAGATTAATGGCTGCCCTGGATTTTTTTAGAGAACACTTTTCTTTTAGAGAACACTAATTTTTTTTAATTATAGATGAAGCTTTTAAGGTGATAATATTTGTTACTTAGTTTAGTAATTTTTAATTCGTTTGTATTATGATGATAATTGAAAGGAAAGTTTTCCCTAGAGTGCAAAGCAAGAATTCATACAGAAATAAAGCTCCTACATACTATGTGTTACAGAGAAAGTGATTTGATGCATTAAGCCAGTCAGACCTATTTCTATTGCTAATATATTATTCTTATATAAAATAGGATTCATTTAGTCGGCTCATTTTTATATTGCAGTTTGTAAGTATGGTCTGTTAATCTGGCAGACTCCACTGAGTTTGTACTCAGAAAGGAGCCTGTTGGCAATTCCATGCTCCATCGTTCCGTGTTTAACAAAGGCGGTGAGTTGGGAAACTTGTGTATGAACTCTGCCGCCCTCTCCTGGGAACAGAACAAGTGACCCGCGCGTTCACGGGCAGCTCTGCGAGTGTTTCACCCTCCAGTTTGCAAGGGCAGCGGTTGGTTGGCAGTATTTTAGCAATATTTGCAATCACGAATTCTGCATCACTGTACTGTCAAAGAGAAGGTGTGAGGTTTATTTTATAAATGATCAGAAGATCTTGCAATCACTGCAGATTTCTGAAGCATGCTAGATGTAATAATTCTCATCATTAGAATCAGGAATATGTAAAAGTATTTGGCTTGTCCTTGGTGGCCTAGTTTTTTGTGTATGTGAAAAAGGAAAGATAAAAGTTTTTTTGCAAGACCTTTGCTCCCAAACAAGCACACATGCTTTAGTTAGCACAACGTTCAATTTTTAGAACAATGTTAAAAATAACACACTGAGAACAGTCTGGTTTATTTCCTTACAGTGTCTCTGAAGGGCTTTCAGAATTTTCCTGACTATCCTGTGCATACTGGATACTAATTTTGCACAGGGCTTCTCATTTCCTAATACCTGTCTGTGGTTCAAAGCAAATTTCAGTTTTACTGCAAATGTCAGTTTTACTGTTAGAAACATGATTAGCAAAGTGATCACACTGAAAAAAAAGTTAGAAACATTATGGAAGGAAAGCACCAACCATAAAATTTAGCATGTCTAAAATATTTTATAATCTTTTTCTGTTTGTAGGCACCATTACCAGAACAAGAAGGACCATCTACCGGTACAGTAGGAACGTTTGAACTGATGAGTTCCAAAGACTTAGCACATCAGATGACAATTTATGACTGGGAGCTCTTCAACTGTGTGCATGAGGTATGAGGATCTATCTATTCAGCAGATTGGAATCTGTTAGAAAGTGTCTAATTGTACATTGTAGGTTTCTGCATTATTTCCAAAACCTTCTCTAAGCTTGATTTTCAAAAATGCTACAATAAAGCCACCTACTAGGTTTGAAATTATAAGACGTTCTTAATTTTATAGGCAAAATAGAAATATAAAGTTAAACTTCTTCTGGACATGTGCTGCTTGTTGAATTACTTTTGTTTGTTTTAAGGTATTAAGCTATTTATATATAATCTGTAGTTATGCTTTTACTATGCCTCAGCTATTGTCTACTGGATTTGTAACCTGAATCCTTGTCATCTATGCAGCAATAAATGCAAACTGCAGAGCAAGTTTCAGGCTAGATACTTACCTGGTCATTCTTAGCCTCTTTCCTCTGTCCAAGAAACGCAACCTCAAAAAAAGTTTCCAAACTGTTTTCTCTTTCCTAGCTGGAATTGATCTATCACACTTTTGGAAGGCACAATTTTAAAAAGACCACAGCAAATCTGGACTTGTTTTTAAGAAGATTCAATGAAATTCAGTTCTGGGTGGTCACCGAGATTTGTCTTTGCTCTCAACTCAGCAAGCGTGTTCAGCTGTTAAAGAAATACATTAAGATAGCAGCCCAGTAAGTATACAATCACATGGGAGCTGGAAGTGAGGTTCAGTATAGTCAGTATGTTTTTATTTTCTATTTTCAGCCAGCCACACCGAGTAGAGGTTAAAACATTCTGTATTTGGTCATTCTGTCCATTTTCTTTTAGGGCTGTATAGAACCTTGTTAATATATATTGTTCTTTCCTGTGCTGCTCTCCATTGCTCCTTGATCTGTGATCTCTTAGGGCCATGTTTACACATCAAAGTCATGAGTAAAAATATGTCAGTTTATTAGGAGACTCCTTCATTTGCCCTTCCATACATTAGCAAATATTAGTATGTGAATTAGTAGATATTAACAAAATTGAGCCTCATTTTCCTGAAAATAGAAATATTTCTGGTGCTGCTCAGTAGAGCTGTTCTCAGAATTGCCCCTAGTGGGAAAACCAAGAGGGGAGGGTAAAGAGACGTAGCATGGAGATGACGGCACTCGTGTGACTTTCATTCTGTTTGGGATTTGCAGCAAGTTTGCCAATGATACGAAGTGTAGGGTCCTGCACCTGGGGAGGAGTAACCCCAGGCAGCAGCACAGGTTGGGGGCTGACCTACTACGGAGCAGCTCTGCAGAGAGGGACTGGGGCTCTTTGTAGATGAGAAGGTGACCGTGAGCCGGAAGCGGGCCCTGGGGGCCAGGAGGGCCAGTGGGATCCTGGGTACATCAGGAAGAGTGTGGCCAGCAGGTCAAGAGAGGTATTCCTCCCCCTCTATTCAGCCCTGGTGAGGCCACATCTGGAGTTCTGTGGCCAGTTCTGGGCTCCTCAGTACAAGAGAGACGAGGAGCTACTGGAGAGGGTCCAGTGGAGGCCACAGAGATGATGAGGGGTCTGGAGCATCTCTCATAAGAGCAGAGACTGCAGGAGCTGGGCCTGTTTAGTCTAGAGAAGAGTAGACTGAGAGGAGATCTCATCCATACATTCAAATATCTGGAAGGGTGGTGCGAAGAGAATAGTTCCAGACCCTTTTCAGTGGTGCCCAGCGACAGGATGAGGAGCAAGGGCCTTAAACGAAAACACAAGGAGTTTCACCTCAACATGAGGAATAACTTTGTGTTGAGGGTGGCAGAGCACTGGAACAGGCTGCCCAGGGAGTTCATGGAGTCTCTCTGTTCACAGAGAGATTCAAAACCCACCTGGACACATTCCTGTGTCACCTGGTCCAGGCGTCCCTGCCTTGGCCAGGGGGTAGGACTGGATGATCTCCAGAGGTCCCCTCCAACCCTAATGATTCTGTGATTCTGTGATTTTTTTCTAATACTTTTGTTTTAAAATACAAAATATGAAACATCCTCTTTTGTTACTAACTTCTGAGGTTGGATAGCAGGCATTCTTGCTGTCTTCTTTTATTCCTATCCAAATTTAAACTGTTTGGAACCTTCATGCCAGAGATGTCAGCCTTGACTCCCTGAAGTCAAGAGCAGGCAGTGATTGACTTCAGAGGGAGCAGGGGTATATCCATGCCCTGTATTCGTAGAGATTTTTGTCATTGTTACACTGTCCATCACTTTCCAGTTCATGGTGTGTTTATTGCATTCACTGCTGTCTGAATAAACAGTTTTCTGAGGCATGTAGTGTTTGTCTACAGCTCTAGGCATTGTAACTAGAAGCCTTTAGGCAGTTCTACCAACAGAGATGTTACTTGCAGTTAAACCATAGGTTTTAACTTTTTTGCATCATTACATGGAGTTGTGTATAGGAAGAGATTAGTTTTGTGGCTGTGATGCTGCCGTCCTCTCAGTTAGTAATGGTGCATAGCTGAAGTCTGTGTTCACATCAAAACTGGGGGTCAGTGTGGCTCCTTCCTCCAGGACACCCTGCTCTGCAAGTACCAGTTTCCTTCTGGGAGTTACTTCGGGCCCTGTGGTTGGATTACAGTTGGTCGAAGCTGAAGATTTTAAAAATCTAGTGGCGAGCATGCAGGATCGGTTTTATATTTAGAACAGAGGACAGAATTTACCTCTTTAGTTTCTAAAAATACATGCACCACATATTCCATTATCTCACTGCACAGCACAGGAGTGGGAAGCAGCTGCCGGCCTGGCGGGCTGTGCCCAGGAGAGGGCAGTGGCACCCACACAGACGTCGGGGTCTTTCCTAATCGCAGGCGTGAAATGGGAAAATGTTGAAATGTGGTCATTAAGATACAATAGTAATTTCCATAAACACTTGAAATCAAGTATCCTAAAAATTACAGTTAAATATCTCCTTAATAAACTGCCCTAGCCTGTGAGTTCCTCGGAGTCATGGGTTTAATCTTGTGCTATTTACAACAGCCTGACAACCTCCTGTTTACTTCCATGTTTCTGGTATCACTACAATGCTAAAAATAAATAGCTAAAAGCGGTCTGCTCTGCTGAGTCCTCTTTGTCTCCTAAAAGCAGAGAAATCCAAAGCACAAGATTTTCCTCTGTACAAACCAAGAGGGCAGGTTTAATTGCAGTTGCTGGAAAGGCGCTGGGAAGTTTTGCCAGGCTGCTGCCCTCTGTGCAGTGCTGCCATGGTAACAGCTGCTACACATGCACTAAAACAAACACAAAGTGCACTGAAGTTAGAGGGGAGAAAAAGCCCAGACCTTGAAGCAATATCTTTGAGGAAGTTTTGCCTGTGAAGATCCTTGAGACCTAATGAGAACTTTACCCTGCCTAGAAGTACTAGACTCATTAGAAAAGTGTTCAGGGAGAACAGCTCAGTGCTGCACTATTAATCTTAGGCATGACTGGTGGTAACGAGATGCCTTGCACGTACCCATTTTCAAAGGTAACTGCTACTGAGAAGCTTGTTTCAGTTCTGTGGCTTGAGGTGCAGATGCCATTGCAAAAGGCACATCATTTTGTGTCTGCCACCCCATGCACCCTTGATGTGTGCTCCCAGTCTGTGCAGGCAAGCACAAGGCCAAGTGCTGGCTCCAAGTGCTGTGCACATGTGCTTTCAGTTCCAGGAGCCACCGTCTCTTTAGCATCTGCTGGAAGAGGATGTAGAGGTTACCAGGTTCATCTCTTTTCTCCAGCTATTGTAGGAATAAACTTTCAAACAAAGGGGAGAAGTGAACTATATTTCCAACAGTGAGTTCTTCCCATATTAATTGTGCTAGAAAGGCCTTCTGGGATGTGCTTGCACATACTCTTATGGTTATCTGCAAACCCAGTTTGTGTATATTTCCTCTTTGCAGATATATCCAGAGGTATTTAGAAGTCTTCTTGTGTATCACTGTACTCAGACACTTTCATTCAGTTTTTGAAAATCATTCTTTCCATACATGTGCATATGTTATAAGCCCAAGAAGCTTGTGAGAAATTTTTGAAGTGTGTGTTTATAGAGAAAATGCCAAGATGAATATGCTTGTGTAAGTACCAGGAGATTTTAACCACGTACACATTTGTTTTGGAGACCAGAGTGTGTGTGTATGTGTGTGTGTATGTGTGTGTGTGTGTGCTATTCATCCTAACAGAAAGATTTTTCTGGCAGAGTGCATTCTGTGAGGCAGAGGGACCTCTGCTCTGAGGTGGTGCACTGTGGTGCTTTTGAGGATGCACCTTTTGACGTTTTACATGCGGTATATATGCAGTAGAGCCATGCAGCACTGTTCCTACTGCCTTACAGGGGTCCTCTATCCGGAACCAAATTATTTATTGTAGGCTGTGTAGAATTTACAGAATGTCTGGTGTAACACATCATACATCTGGATGGATTTTGACTGAGACTTTGTCAAATTGTATTGCTTAACAGGGTACTTGGCAAAACATTTCCCTTTTAATATGAAGATAGATTCAAATTAAATATTGCAGATACAGTTGCAGCTGCCTACTTCGTTTGAGCACTAGTGCTGTGCGTTACTAATTATTTTACCCTGCCATAATTTATTCCTAATCCTGTCATGTGCTGGGGACAGATATCCCTTTATGGATTTACTTGTGCCTAGGGAAGAGGTTCACTGACAGCCTACCCTGTCTGCTTTTCATCTTTATCTCCCCTCAGATCCACTAATGAGGCACTTCCTGACCTGCACTAGTCAGAATAAGTTGGTGTAGCTTTAGCATTTCAGTGTATCCTTTCTGCCCTTGCTCACTGTTGCTAATCTGATGTGGGAGAATTTGCATGAGCAGCTCTGCCAGAAGATCTGAGAGGGCAGCAATCTCCCAACAGACAGACCAGCATATGGGAAAGATCATTTATTCACATGCTCAGTGTTCACACAGTGCAGACACAAGTGAGGCCAAGATCTAAAGGACTCACCCACTCAACACATCTGAGTCTGGTGAAATGGAGGTACAGAAAGAATAGAATGGTGTGGACGATGGAGAATAGGATGATGTGGCAATTATGGAGTCAGACAGTAGGATGGGATGATTGTACTAATTTTGTCTGAAGCTAAGGATACCTCAGAGGAGCTAAGAGCTTCAGTGATGGATAAAAAAATCTGAGAATTGTAGATTAAATCTTGTTAAAGTTTTCTTGGTAAATCACAGAATTATACAATAGTTTGGGTTGGATGGGACCATAAAGATCATCGAGTTCCAACCCCCTTGCCATGGACAGGGACACATTCCACTAGACCGGGTTGAAAGCCCCATCCAACCTGGTCTTGAGCCATTCCAGGAACGGGGCATCCACAATTTCTCTGGGCAGCCTGTTCAGTGTCTCACCATATCATAGTAAAGAATTTCTTCCTAATATCTAAACCTACCCTCTTTCAGTTTAAAGCCATTCCCCCTTGTCCTGTTCCTCTGTGCCCTTGTCCAAAGTTCCTCTCCAGCTTTCTTGCAGGCCCCTTTAGGTACTGGAAGGTGCTCTAAGGTCTCCCTTGGAGCTTTCTCCAGGCTGAACAATCCCAGGTCTCTCATAGCAGAGGTGCTCCAGTCCTCTGATCATCTTCGTGGCCCTGCTTTGTACTCACTCCAGCAGGTCCATGTCCTTCATATGTTGGGGTCTCAGAGCTGGACACAGCTCTCCAGGTGGGGTCTCAAAAGAGCAGATGGGGAGAGTCACCTCTGTTGGCCTGCTGGCCACTGTGCTTTTGATGCTGCCCAGGACATGGTTGACTTTTGGGGCTGCAAGCACACAGTACTGGCTCACGTTGAGATTCTTGCCAACCAACACACCCAAGTCCTTTTCCCTAAGGCTATTCTTAATCCATTCTTCACCCAGCCTGTGTTTGTGCTTGGGATTGCCCCAACTCAGGTGCAGGACCTTGCACTTGGCCTCGTTGAACTTCATGAGGTTCACACAGTCCCACCTCTCAAGCCTGTCAAAGTCCCTCTGGATGCATCTCTTCTCTCCAGCANGCAGGCCCCTTTAGGTACTGGAAGGTGCTCTAAGGTCTCCCTTGGAGCTTTCTCCAGGCTGAACAATCCCAGGTCTCTCATAGCAGAGGTGCTCCAGTCCTCTGATCATCTTCGTGGCCCTGCTTTGTACTCACTCCAGCAGGTCCATGTCCTTCATATGTTGGGGTCTCAGAGCTGGACACAGCTCTCCAGGTGGGGTCTCAAAAGAGCAGATGGGGAGAGTCACCTCTGTTGGCCTGCTGGCCACTGTGCTTTTGATGCTGCCCAGGACATGGTTGACTTTTGGGGCTGCAAGCACACAGTACTGGCTCACGTTGAGATTCTTGCCAACCAACACACCCAAGTCCTTTTCCCTAAGGCTATTCTTAATCCATTCTTCACCCAGCCTGTGTTTGTGCTTGGGATTGCCCCAACTCAGGTGCAGGACCTTGCACTTGGCCTCGTTGAACTTCATGAGGTTCACACAGTCCCACCTCTCAAGCCTGTCAAAGTCCCTCTGGATGCATCTCTTCTCTCCAGCATGTCAACTGCACCACGCAGCTTGGTGTCATCAGCAAACCTGCTGAGGGTGCACTCAAGCCAATGGGCCATGATACTAACAGAGATGTTAAACCCCAACAGTCTCAATACCACCCCCTAAGGAAAGCCACTCACAGCTGAAGAAACAGAGACTGAGGTGCTGAAATTGGATGTTGGCACATCAGTTGAGAAAAACAGGAGATTTTTTGCACAAACCTAGTGAGATGCAGATTTGTGAGGCTTTTTTTCACAGGCTTTGTTCTATCTCTTCGCTTCCTATTGAGCCAGTGAGTCACCTGCTGCAGACCCAGCTGAGCAATTGCATTGACAGTTCCCATCAGATTATATCAACTCCTTCATATGGCATGTTGGATCGTCCATAGTACTCGATTACATGTGCCAGTTTTTCCTGATTGATAGCAAAATCCTTCTTTGCGTTACAGATGAAGTGTGATCTGGAGCTCCTTTTGCCCAGCATCTCTTGAATGAGGCTGGTAACAAATGGCAGTTCTTTTCCTGAAACATACTAGAAGTCCCAGAATCTATAAGTAATAAAAATCCTATACTGCAGGAGAGGTCACTGGCTTGGGGCATCTCTAGACAGGTGATCTTCTCCCTCTAAAATGGCTCATGGCCCTGTAAACTGCCATGAAGATTGCCTGAGGAGACCTTCAAGCATTCATTAGCTGTTCAGAAGCTGTCAGCAAGTTCTGCAGCAAATGAGGTTATAAACAGTTGTTTACACTGTTTCTGGTATCCCTTGGGACTGAATTGAGCCCTGTTTCAGGACTGTGTTTCTGGGTGAGGAATTGCTTCAAAGACTAGGAGTCCTTGCAGAAGCTGGCACCCAGTGAATTAGAAGGGAGGTCATAAGGGAAAGAAGCCTTCAGAGTGTGGTGAAGTGTGAACACATGGGTGAAGAGATGTCTGCAGGCATGCTGGCCAGGACTGCCCAAATTCAGTCACTTCTAAGCTAGATGCCTGAGTTCGGCTCTCTTAAGGTTTTCATATGTACTGCTCTGACTGATACATACAACTTAAAACCTGGCCCTTTGTGTTTCAGCTGTAAAGAATACAAAAATCTGAATTCCTTTTTCGCTATTATTATGGGACTGAGTAATGTTGCTGTGAGCCGTCTCTCATTGACGTGGGAGGTAAGTCTTTGCTAAAATCCAGTTCCAGGAAGCTTGATGGGGACTTGTACTTTTAGTTAGCAAAAACGTGAATTGGGCCTTTATTATTGAGAAAGCTAGATCTACTAATTCAGCTCCTGACCATAAGCCTTAGCTAAGGCTGACAATATTTGTTAGTAAGGCAGTCTACTACACCCATGGACGTGCTGAATACTCACAGGAGTTAACAAGAGTGGCAACAGCAGCTCTTGTTGCTGAGCTAAACTGCCCAGCAGGATGAGCAAGTTAGCCAGCTAACCCCTTAGATCAGCCCACATCCTCTGTGTGCCTTTACTTTACTGGTGGTTCAGTGAGATCACTCCATTGATAATTCTCTAAAATTCATCCTCTATTTGGACATACTATTTTCTGATCTCAACAGGGACTCTGTTGCCCTGTTAAAATGTGGGTTTGTCCTAACCAGTTCCGGTTTTCTCTCTGACATGCATTTCCATGCTTACTGTCAGTTTGGTCTTCATTCTCAGAGCTTCCACCTTTTTCTGTGGCTTTGCTCTTTTGTAGATGAGTGTATAAAAAGGGTGCAGTGTCCAGCACAGTGTAACCACTGAGAATATACTGGTTATCAAAAGCAGAACAGATTTGAATGTGCATGTATTTTGTTCATTAGAAATTCAAAATAATTAGCATGACTGAGGTTATTGATGCAACTGAGACCAAAATTTGAACACCTTTAAAAATGAGCTCTGAAACAGGAGATCAGACTGACATGTCTGAGAGTACACCAGCCCCGTTTTTAAAAGTACATGTGTCATACACAATCAGTGCTACAGGCAATGATTTTCAGTTTCTCGGAATAATGACCCTTCATTTGTGGCTGCTGAGAGGAGGTGGGAGAGCTGAGACAGTACAGGACTAGAGAAGAAGGAGTTTTAATGTATGTACTACATACAGCAATCTGAAATGGGACCAGGTCTGAGCTGGGGGTGGGGCACAGATAATTTGTACATGTAGGGGATTAACTTGAGATCAAGGAAATGTTATCACACTCTGGTTCTGTAGAGCAGTTGGTTTATCAAGAGAATTTCTGCAATTCGATTTTTAGCCAGATATATACAGAAAATACTTTAAGACAAACATACCAAGACCTGATTTCTTCTATGTTATCATGCATTTACATTAGTTGCATGCAGAAATTAGATATTTGCAGGTGCAAATGTCCAATTATACCACTTACTTCACAAATACCTAATCTGCATGCATATGCAAACTAGGCACACAGTTGTTGACACACATCATTAAAAATTAGGCCCTTGCTGTGGCACAGTGTAAATAGCTTGCTAGGGTACACACTCCAAATGTAGAAAGTACTGCAAAAAATCATTTCTGCACCATAAAGTCTCTACTTAGTGTTACCCACTGCCAATAGTAGTCTGAAAAATTCAGCAAATACAGAGAAATTTCTTACAAAAGATAGAAAGCTGACATATCCTAAGTGTACATAAAAAATTACAGCAATCTTTAAAACCAATTTATAACATACCTTATAGTCTTTATAGTAAAGTTATTTAATCTGTATAACATAATATGCATGACGGGGAAAGAAAGTATTTAGTAAAGCCCATCTCACCTCAATCATTGCATCATCAACTGACCATGATTTATTTGTGTAGGTATTGTGGACTGAAAAAATATTCATTAATTTGTACTCCAGAAAGTGATAGAGGACCTTTGCTGCTGAGCAGGTCAAGAATTTAAGCAATAGATACATCATCAGCATGAGCTAAAAAACCTCCTGGAAATGCCCAGGCATGGATATGAATGTTTGCAAGGGCAGTTCATCATGGATGGGAATAATTAAGCTGATCTGCCCCCACGCAAGTTGTGTGTAAATTATATTTTCAGATAGGCTATAATCAGGAATGTCCTGAAAGCATTCACATGAATTTCCACTTACATTCTGAATTCAGTGATTGCTGTGTGAGCCAAACAAAAATCTGAATCTAAACATCCCAAAGGACTAAATTCAAGTCGGGGTTTAAATCAGGATCCAGGTTTCATGGCTGGTCCCGTCTCTATTTTTAATCTGGTTGCTAGGAAACATGTTGTATTTTAGATTAGCACATTGTTAGAAATATCTGGCAAAAAAAGAGCACTTTCCTGACTTAGGGCGTTGTGGAAGGAACTAGCATTTACAGTAAAATTACTGCACTGATCGGATTTAATTAAGGTTTGCTATTTTTGTTTTTATTAACAGAAACTCCCAAGCAAGTTCAAGAAGATCTATGCGGAGTTTGAAAGCTTAATGGTGAATAGCAATAGATCCCTTATTCTATGCACAGTCTGAGATAATTCAGTTTCTGATTTGAATTCCTTGATTCAGAACATTTTATGTGTCCTTGTTTGACTTTAAGAAGTTTATGATCCCATTTTAGAGCTGCTAAAACAAGTATGTATGACTAATAAATTATACTCTTAGGAACCTACTCTGAGAGAACTTATGTACCACTCAAAGTTAATCTGGGAACTCAGAAAAGCTTTATCACATGTTTTCCAATAGTACATATGGGAAATTCTATTTTTCAACCTGGATTTTTCCAGGCAATACATTTTAGTGTTACAGCTGGAAAAAATATGCAAAACTGGATCTGCAGCTGTAAGGAGGGAGGAAAAATATGTCGTTTCTTTTATGAAGAATGTTTTTGTAATCATATCTCACCTTGCTATTTGGCATGAAAAGATGTTTGTGTTTAGTGGCTGCATTCTCATCGTGTAACCAGTCCAGGAGAATGATAAAAAGTGTCTGAATTTGCAGATGCATTTTTAAAGTCACAGGAAAAAATAATGTTTTTAATAAATGCTATGACATCTAAATGAATGCATATGGTGTCTTGATACATATAATAATACATATTAGTAATTATTTGATTTCTCTTTTTTTGTAAGGATCCATCAAGAAACCATAGGGCCTACAGACTAACTGTAGCTAAATTGGACCCTCCAATAATTCCTTTCATGCCGCTACTTATAAAAGGTAAGCTTGGATGTTACCAGAATTAATAACTTGAAAGCTATTTGTCAACTATTTGAAGGATTAAGAGCAGCAGCAAGAAAAAGCAAAAATCAATCTCAGTGTGAGGTATGATCTTTTTCCATTATGAAAAGCACGACACAGAGACAAGAAAAACTGCTTTTGTACATCTGAATATCATACCTCAATTTTATTAGTCTCAGAAATGCTGCAAATTAAAACCTAAATGTTTTACTTTTCCAGCTGCTATGATTTTTTTAAGGGATAGATAAAACATTCTGCTGTTTTGTGTGGCCATGATTCAATAATGGGCCTTTATGTGTCTTTTATTTCTATACAGACATGACATTTACTCATGAGGGAAACAAGACATTCACTGACAATCTAGTAAACTTCGAAAAAATGGTATGTATGACATATTTGAAAGAAAACTTAAAAAGACCTCCCTATTCACCTCTTCAAGAGTGAACGTCACAACAGTGACTTCCAGGGCTAGAGAAAACAAAGGCGGGACCAAGAGCTGGCAAAAATAGTCTGTGTTATACACAGAGCCTGGGACCTTTGGGTTTCTGGAAAACCTCACAGAGGTGGAGAATAAACTGCCCACTGAGCCATGCACAGCCAAAATGTTTCTTAGGAGAAGCAGCATCAGGGACAGGAAGCAGAGCTGTTAGAGACACTTTTTAACAGCCAGTTTGGGACCAACCTGTGATTTTAACTGCTGTTCCTTCAAACAGGTCTGAGCTGCCTCAGGCTGGGATAGTTCTGCTTTGCTCCTTGGAGAATGAAAGAAGCATTGAAAAGAACTTGCACAACATCTTACTTTCTTTTTTCCTTTGACAGATGAAAGGAGATGTCTTTGGCTTGATTGCTTTCATACTGGAAAGGAGAATCAATGATAAAAGGCTAGGCCATGCTCAAATTTTATTTAAGTCCTGCATCTAAGTTGTCATAATTTCAAATACCATTGTCAAAAACTGCAGGCAGGCAACTTTCCATTGCAGAAATCTGAACTGAAACTCAAGTTTCTCGGCAGTGAGAAGACATTTTCTTGGTTGCTAAGGCTGTGTTCCTAATTAATGTGGTTAATGACACCTGTATGTGAGAACCTGCGTTAGCCAAACCCAGCTATGGCATCTGCCTAGCAAAACTAAACCTGACTTATTACTCTGGCAGTAAATAGTGGAATCACAGAATCACAAAGGTTGGAAAAGACCTGCAAGATCCCTGGGTCCAACTGTTAGCCCAGCATCACAGTGTTCCCCAGTAAACCATGTCCTCAAGTGCCACATCCACACACTCTTTGAACACTTCCCAGGCATGGTGATTCCACCACTTTCCTGGGCAGCCTATTCCAATGCCTGACCACACTTAAAGTGAAGAAATTTTTTCTCACATCCAGTCTAAACCTCCTCTGGCACAACTTGAGGCTGTTTCCTCAGCCGTCCAGCAGCCATGCTAGAGCATATTTCCTCTGGCACCTATATGTGCTTGTTCTTAGTAGTACAGTAACCAGAACCACTCCATTCCACTGGAGTTGCATAACTCCAGTTATTTCCACTGCACTGTGGAGGCATTTGTCTGACTCCCTGAGCACTGATAAATGCAGAGGGGAAAAAAGGACGACTTCTAGCTCTTTAAAAAACTTCACAGAAAAGTGATCATCACTCTGAGTGAATTCTCCTAGATTTTAGTCTGTCGCTCCAGGACAGCCTCTGTCCTTGGGTGAAAATACCCCGTTTACTAAGATGAGACATTTTGTGAGCAAATGGGAGTGCTAATGCCTGAGTAAGGGCCTGACCTCACTTTGCAATAATAGCTTTCTGTAATTGCATATGCAGACGGTGTTGCCATCTCCTTCCAAAGGCCTTGAGCCTTCTACCTGCAGAAAAGGACTTTTTTTCTGGACTGACTGTTCTAATTAGGTATAGATATAGATATAGATATAATAGTATAGATAGTAAATACTTCGGGGAACACAGAGGGATCTCAGACTTGGTTGGAACACCTGCAAACCAGAAGGGATGGCAGCTGTGATGCTATAGCCATGGTTCTGTGGCTGGCTCCAACATCTCCACCTCACTTGGCCTGTTTACAGCTCCTGAGCCAGAAGGGCCGGTACATCCACTGGCCTCAGAGCTCTGTGCCTCAGGCTCTTTATGCCTGATTTTGTGTAAAAGCCATTACAGGAGGGAGGAGCTCTCCTGTAAGCACTTCCTATTGACAGAAGTTCAACTCAGGCTTGTCATTTAAAAGTAGTTCTGCACCACTCTATACCACATTGTGGCACTCCCAAAGCCAGGAGTGAATTTTATAGCAGCTTAAACTGGTCTATGTCTACGTTGCTGCAGGTCTGCTCTCCTTACCCTAGTCTGCTCACTGTCTTATCTTCAAAAGAATGTTACCCCCAGAACGAGAGTTTACTAGTAGCACCCAAAAGTTTTAAATAATATTTTATTCTGCAAGGATGTAGTACCAGTAGTCTGAGTTTTGATCATTTTCTCTAGGAGAGGAATGTGCAATTAGTGTATTTTTGATGCTGCATATTTTTTAAGGAATTAATAGTGTGTCTCATGTTCCTCAAGTCACCAGAAAGGGAAACATTCTCCTTTTTTAGTATTCTAAGCCTTTCTTCGGTTAGTGTACCTAAAAGCTCACTTTGCTTTTTCTCCATTCCTTACTACAAGTATATCTTTTGTATTTTTATTGTTCTTCACTAACTCTTCTGCATGCTTCTGTGGTGCTTTTACTACCTCTCTCAACCCATAGCTGTTCCAAGCAACCTGTATTCAAATTCCACCCACATAATTCATTCAAATTCTACTGTGGACCTGGCAGTTTTTAGCTTTTTGCATGTGTCATCAGGTCAAGCAAAGAAGAAAAGCCTACTGTTAAACCTCAGTCGCTGCCGCCTACTTGTGTGAAGCTTAAAACTGTCATATCCACACATAATTGCCAGATATTAAACTGTGAAGACAAGACCACTCAGCCAGATAACTCTCAGATAAATTCCCCTCACTTTTAAATAAGTATAAGCCCAAGGTGTATCTGTGATGTTACTCTGCCATTTTCAGGAGAAAAGCAGAAATCAGATTTCCTCACAGGAATTATGTCTTGCCGTTTGTTGTTTCTGTTTGTTTGTTGTGCTGCAGGATGTTCTGTCATAAGCAGATGGAGATTCCTTAGAGTATTACTGGGAGCCACCCTTAGTGATGTTTCTGAAACATCTTGGTTCTTTGGCAAATTGTTTCCTTTTATGTTTGCTGAAGTTTATGAATAAAAATATCTGGGTAGTTGCCACTGGTGGTGCCACTCGCCACTGGAGGAGGTGGGTCCCTCCAACTCTCATGTAAGCACAGTGATGAAACTGAGAACAGCCTCTGGCATCGTGTCTGCATTCTCACCACAGAGCTCTGATCCCGACAGCTGATGTGCTGCTGACAACTTTATTCCTGTAACTGGCAGCCAAAAGTAGAAGTTTGATCTAGTGGCATCTCTTCAGCTGAAACAGCTTCCTTTAAATCTTTCCTGTTTTGGGATGTTTCTGTTATTATTTATATTAAATGATGCATCTTAAAACATGCAGGAGCTGTCAGGCAGTGTCTGAGCCAGGAGCTCCCTGAGTGCCAGAAACAGCAAGGCCTGGTTTCCTAAACATTTGTGTTTCATGGCTGCTTGAGCTCTGCTCAGATTTCTCCTCGTGGCTGGGGCATGTGTCGTTTCTTCATGGCTGGGGAATTCTGTGTGAATAGGCTTTTGTCATAACATAGGAACTTGCACTACAGCCTTTTTCCTGAAGGAGACAGGAGGGCACTTACACAATCTTTGTCTTGTCCACAGCCATCTGTTTTCATAGCAAATTGGTAGGAGCTTTCTTGTGTTTAGAAACTCTGGGTTCTTTTTTCAAATTGAACAAAATTATCTAGAGAAGAAGGGAAAAACAGACAGATGGTGTTAAACCACATTAGCCTAGTCTTTTTTAGCAACTCAAGCTAAAAAGGAAAAAGACTGAGTCAATTTTTTCCTGGTATGCTTTCCTATATATTGATCTTTTCAGTGCTGGAGTGACAGAACTGTGGTATTGGCAGTAGGAGGGGGGCATCACTCTGCAGAGCATTGCTGAGCTTTACCTGCTGCTGCCTTTGTGACTGCCTGCTCTTTCTTCCCCTTCCCCATCTCCTGATCCCCCCAGAACCCTTATCTGGAGGAGGCTGTGAGGAGTGGGAGAGCATGGACACCTAGCCAGGGAAGAGAATGGCAAAGCCACAGCTATGGGTAAAGAGGGAAGTTTGTAAACAGACCCATTTGGTTTGTACAAGATGTGGGCAAACAGTACTGAACATGTCAGAAATAGGTATGGTCTTACTCTTTGTATTTGCACTGTATTTGTGCTCTTTACTCTGCCATTTATTGCATGAAGCCTTAAAATCCAGCCTGGAAATTTTTATTTATACTTTTGTCAATAAGTAGACAAAATAACTAAATTACTGGTCTTAGTAGTTTCAGTCTTTAGTAAAAGGCTTTGTCTTCAATAGCAAACAAGACATGGTTTTAGAGAAATCGCAGGTCTTTTACTTATCTCACTGCAAGAAGCAGATGGGGAGAGGTTGCAAGCTGTTCCCACCATGGTGTTGCTCAGATGTACATTCTAGTTTGGCATATATGCCATGACACAAAACCACCTGCATCTCTTCTCCACTGGTGAGCTGACAGTAGATGTTAGTTGTAAGTGTGCCTTCAGAAGACTCATCTATGTAATAACTGAAGACATAATTGTTACAGAGGAACAAAACTTGTACAGCTTTTTAAATACTGTAGTTTTAGTTTGGCAGGTGGGGAACATTACATGAGCTGTAAGTATGTGAAAGATACAAAGATGGCAGTAGGCAGCAAACAGAATTAGTTTGTGATCTAGAATGACCCTCTTCTCAGGTGAAGGCAAGCACCCAAAGCTGTCAGTAGTAATAGTTCCTGTAAACTCTGTATGATGTAGCAGATACAGGACAACCTACAACCTGCAGCCCATGGCAATATACACCATTTATGTGACACTGCTTTTATAGATACATATTTAGAAACAATTTAAAAGCGCTTTCCTAGAATTAATGTCTTGGCAGGGAAAGATGACAGAGGAAAGTGAGGAAAGTACTGAGCATGACTCTCCTTGGGGACAGGCAGTATTTCATACTCTTGACCACTTACTGGTTTCCTTTTTTCAAACCTCAGCTGCAAAACTCTGCGCTCTGTCTGCCAGTACAGAATTTTGTATTGACAAAGGGAAGATGGAATTGTTTGGGAACTTTATCAGTGCCATTTCTCAAATCATCAGAGGGCCTGAACAAAGATTACTTTCTGTGGCACCTTCTCCATATGACATTACCCAGCATTATCTCAGAAATAACACCTGTAGAGGGAGCAGAAGTCAGGAAAAAGCTCTGAAAGTGCTGACCTGCCATGGCAGCACAAGATAGTGCCGTGGTGCTGACCACTGATGGTTCTTTTTGTCAACTGTCTTCCTTTTGTCAAGCCTCTTCCTGTTTCACACCACCTTCAGGTGCGAAAAGAGGATTAGAGGATTTGTGCATATTTGTTTTCAGGTTTTGTGGAGATGAACAAAAGGGAACTCACACTCTTATCCATATGCAAAAAAAAAAAAGGGGGCAAACATTCTTTAATTTTTGGAACATAAAGGTTATGCAAAAAGTGTGTGACTAAAGCCCTTAGTAGTTTTCAATGGCATGTATGAATATTTATAATATTTAGCAACCTGGGTTTGGAATGGATTAGAAGATAATGTGCTGGCCTGCTGCCACAATTCCAGACTGTAAAACTTGAAAGGGTATTGTGTATACATAGCATGCTGCTAGTAGCTATTCCTTGTTATATTATGCAGTTGGTTCTGTTTCAGAAAGATCCAAATTTAGGTTTGTATGGCTTTTTGATAGTGGTCTTACTTAGCACTGTGAGTGAACAGAAGTTAATCTTTGCTGGCATTGACTAGAGGTAATCCTCTATTTGAAGAAAAACTGTCAGGAGCAGGCAATTAAACTTCCATCTGAACATTTTTTCTGTATATGTTTCTAGTTTCCTTGCATCAAAAGAAGACAATCCAGCTTACCTATGAGATTCAGGAAGGGAAATTCACTTTTGTTTCATATGCTGTTTTTCTGTTCACTTTGCACCTTACAAAGAGGAACTGTTAGGAGCTTAGACATTATGAGGCAGTAGAACAGCACTTGGAAAAAAAGTAATGTGAAAAGAGCTCTTCAAAGATCCATAATGTTTTAGAATCTTCCCATTGGCTTGTGATGCTGTCTTTCGGCCACAGTTTCTCCATTTATTCTGCCATAACACCCATTTCCTCATTCATTTGTATTTCAACACTGCCAGGATACTTCTGAATGCACAGATTGGATCACATTATCCTTAGGAAAAGGCAAAGGAATCCCTTAAAATGAAGTCTTTCAGCCAAGTGAAGGAAGCCAGGCAGTTCAGCCTTTAACCAGAAGTCAGACAAGTCCGTTGCCACTTCCATTTTCCTTGCCTAGAAGAGCCCACATAATAGGAAATTTGGAAATAGCAAAGTCTTTTTTAAAAACCTTCACTACACACACTTAATTTGTCTTTCAGTACAGTACCGCATTACAGTGTTAATTCTGAATATTCTGCTTTTTTTGAGAACAAAATCCCCACAAGAGAAAAAAGAGTAAAATTATTCCAAAGAACACTTCTTTTTGGATCAATCTAAGTTTTCACACATGAATCTTAATAATAATAGCTCTAAAGATTATTATGAAATGAGGCTTCAAAACCTAAACAGTTACAGGTATGAAAAATTAAGGCATATATTAACAATCCATCTAGAAAGCACATCAAGCAAAACTAGCTATCTTCCTAGAAATGAAGTGTCCTTAGCAAAGCTTCTTTTGAAGCTAGACAGTCTTGAAACTTCATCATGTTGGCTGATTCAGTTCAACTTTATGATCTCTCCTTGAAACAGTTACTGTAGATGAGTATTTTTTGAACTGGTATAAATCGAATTAGCAGCATCACATAACAGAGCCAAATATGAAGCCATAGATGTGTGAAACAGTCATGTTTATTATGCTTGTGTTGTTTTGATTTACATCTGATTGGGTTAGACTGAAAACCCAACACTGTAACATGCAGTGTGTTCTGTCTCAGTCCAGTTGTCTTGAGTATTTAAGAGGTTCCATTGAAGTCAATGGAGTTTATTCACATGCTTAATGCTAAGCACCTGTGAGAACGTTTGCAAGGTAAGTGCCTTAGAAAATCTTCATAGTAATAATGGCTGGAAGAGATATGAAAATTACCAAAAGATAAAATTTCCTCTTACTTGAATTACACATGTAGATACATATGACTTTAGGGACAACATAAGCAGATCCATATCCAGCTTCCCTAGATCTTTTGGGAAAGTGTGGTTTAGAATTAACGTATGTTAGATCAGTTTCAGAATAGCTGTGTTTCATTTGATCATACAAGGTGTAATTCACAAACATTTAGTTCATGATATACCAATAGTGTTTCTTACACCAACCACCAATTGTATGCTTGACAGTACATTAAAATGTCTAAGATTATGAGTGTGTGTGTAAGAATGTTTAACATTGGTGTTTCCCACTTCTGGAATGACAGATTTCACAAACTTGTTTCATTTGTAACATTTTCATGTAAGATTATAATTGTGTATGAATTTAGAGGAGCATATGCCCTAGGCTTTACTGTTCACTAGTAAGAGGTATATCATTCCATTTTGTGAGAGTTTATGACTAAGTAGCTTGTTAATCTCACACAAAATTTCCATAATGTGTGAAGCAGCCTGGTGAGAGTGTGCTGTGTTAGAAGATGTAGCTGTGTTGGAACACAGACATTCTGATAGGGAATAGCATTTCTCTCCTCTACTTTTTCTTAACCTAAGCAAAAGAAACTGAAACAAATATTGTGCTTGTAACAGTGATTGAATCAAACTATCTAGCTAACTGCTGAAGTTTCAGTTTATTTGACATTATGTAGAACAACTAATTCTACCCCCACACTGGTGGGTGTATTACATGTGTGGTGTTAATCCCTAATCACAGAAGCTAGTTAAAATTCTACAGTCCAGAACTAAATCTTGAATGTTTTGCTTTATGAATTACCTTAATTTCTGTTCTTAAAAACTATCGTAAAATAACATCTGATTTATCAGAGCAAAGTCTATTGATTTAAATTGAATTGTGTGAAATGATGTCTTTTTCCCTGAAGAGGAAGTACAGTCAAGAAGGACAAAGTGACTTCTGGTTTTTTAAGTGAATTGTCAGTAGAAGGGTTCACCAAAAGTGAATCCACTTTTCACGTTGAGTTAGATACACTTGCGCAAGGTAACAGTGTCTAGCAGGTCTGTTTATGAAATTTGGCTGCAGGGCCACAGTACTGACAGTGGCCTTCTCACCTGTGATCTGAGCATTCTGCCAGTGGAATCAGTGAACACACATCCTCACATGCTCATTTACACTGTCATTTTCCAGGAGGACTGCATCTTAAACTCAAGTTTATATAAAAGGTGAAAGCTCTTTAATTGCTGAATATATTCTAGAAATGGCCTTGCTGTTAGGAGCTGATGGTCTTTAAATTAACCTGTATATACTCCATGGTATCCCTTTTACTTTTTAATATGGTAAGATGCTATCAAAGAAATGCACATTGAAGGGGCTGATTTTCATTCTTAGTTAGGGCCTTTTACAGCATTCAAGCAAGGGAAAGAGTTCTCTGAGCGCATGTAAATTATACTTATGCTTATTTAAAGCCTGTGTAAATGCCAATCACACCCTACATATGAAAGTATCAGCATTAAAATTATATTTTCATTCATATGACTGCTTTTATTGGCATATATCTTCACACTCAGGCACAGTTAGGTGCTTCGTTTAAATGATGATGAAATACAGTGCTTGTTCTCTGATTGCATCCCATCTTTTCCTTCCAGCGCATGATTGCCAACACTGTCAGGACAGTGAAATTCTGCCGAAGCCAATCTTTCAGTAAGTGTATTCCAACATCTGTACAGTCAGCATTATCATCAGTAGCTACAGTAATTACAAATAATTCTGTGTGTACCAGAACTGAAAAGCCTGCTTTCCAGTGATTCTTCCACGTTTGGATCCTGTGATGTTTCACAGGGTGAAATGTCCTTCAGGAAGCTCTAATAAATCCCATCTCCTCTATCTCTTTTCCGTGCATGGGAAGGAGCTAAATATCTGTGAGGTCTCTACCCATCTGTCAAATTAGAGCCAGCTGAAATTAGCCATTGGGTTCAGAAGTGGTTGAAATAAGTCTAGCAGGCTGCAGTACAGGTACTTGCTTGGATAAATGCTGTTTTAATAGGAAACCAGTCTGGAGACATGACCTTTGTAAATGACATAACTGCATAAGGCAGTGAATTTAAAACCTGTTTGTCAGTATAATTGCCAGAACTTGCTTGAGGCCATGTAAGATGACAGAGCTGTGTGGTCAAACAGGCTTCTCTGTGGGTCTTGTCCCATCCAGGTGCACTGTCAGTCTCAGTTACATGGGCGTTTCCTCAGTGCTTCATCCATTTTGACTCACAGCACCCTTCCTCTTTCTCAAACAACATAATAAATAATATAAAACTATATTTTTATAAAAACAGTTTCTTTCCATATGGGCCAAAGCTTAACTGTAGACAATGTGTAGAAATTTCTGTAGAACTGTAGAAATTAAGAGAGATTTTTTTTTCTCCCACAATCCAGGTTTTTCTGGGTTTGTGTCTTTAATTTTGATGCATTAAGCATGAGTGGGACCTTCACATATTTAGAAATGGAATTTTCATTATAAATGATACAACAAAATGTCAGTATATGGATGTATTGGATCTAAATTCCATGCTTTTTGTGTGTGTGTATGTGTAATGTATTGTAGGTGCCTCAGTATAATTTTTTAGTTGAATTTAAGTTACCGAACACATATTACATTACACTGTAAGCTGTTCCCTGTGAGGCTGAAGATAGTCAGAATTTAACTCAGTAGTCTTCCATAACTGTTGCTGGAATGTGTATAATGTGGTTATGTTAAGTAATGTAAACAGGTAGTAAATTCTGAGGCTTGAATGGGGCATCCACTAAGCACTACATTGTTACAAATTTTTAATACTGAGCTAGAAATGAGAATATTGCATGAAAGGAGGCTTAAATCAGCTATATAATTTTGAATCTGTGGAAGTTGCTGGTTCAAAAGCAAATGAGCAGTTTTAAATTGTACTTGTTAGCTGTGTAATTTATAGCTAATGACTGGTAAGGTGATGTGTAAAACTGTAACCAAGGGCCATCAATTTTAGTAAATGTAGCCAAGGATGTCCAACAGAAAAGTTAATTTGTGGGGGTAGTAACCAGAAAGACTGTCAGATATGGAGGAAAGGTTTCAAAGAGAGCAATTTCTAAATATGTCCTTTTTAACTCACCTGGATCTAGTCTTTCCTGTGACAGCTTGTAAGGAGTTGTGCATTTTGTTCAGGCATTTGTCCATTGACGTGTATCAATCCTACATCATTTCTCTTTCACCAGATCCTGATGCAGCCCTAACTAATAAAAACCATCAGGATGTTCGGAGCTATGTGCGGCAATTAAATGTGATTGACAACCAGAGAACTTTATCACAGATGTCTCACCGACTGGAACCGCGCCGAGCATAAACATTTGAAGCAATGATGAGAAATGATCTTTTATCCTCTCAAGGTCACTTGTTAAGAACTTCACTTTCTCTGCTACTGCACTGCCACTACAAAAATAAGCAAAAACATATTCTAAGGTCTTAGGCAACGCACAATGTACCAGCCTGCTGGAGAACTTTGGCTGAGGAAGAATATATGCGCTGTAGGTATATGGGTGGCCATGGTGTGAACTGTTAATTCATCTTAGAGTGTAGTAAGTGATATCTCATATGGATTTAAAAAAGGCAAAAGATAAAATAGAAAAGCTTGTAACAGTTCTAAGGTAGGTAGTGGGTTCTTCTCCCTAATTAAGAATCTGTATTTTATGATTTACTCTTCAGGTCAGGACCAAAACTGATCATCAGTTTAGCTTGCTCAGCTACTGTTGACCTCAACAGAAGATGTATGTAAGCATCTGATGAAATAATGTAAGTTCAAGAGCGGTCCAAGGTACAGTTCCATTCAGAAAATGCAAATATTTCCATTTTAAATACAACAGATACTAAGAAAAATTCCTAATCTTAATCATACTGCCCACTACTACAAGCAGTGTGGCCATTTCAGAAAACTGACAGGACTGAAAATATTTTGAATGATAAATAGATTAATCAGTGTTTACATTTTACTTCTTTTTTTCTAAATTACCAATCAGGTTTTTACGATATTCTATTAAAAAGTAAGGTTGTCAAAATCAATAGCATTAAAGGTAGCAAAGGACTGGTTCAAAAAGAGCACAATATGCACAAATGGATTTCAAGAGAATATTTTCCTGGACATTAAAACCTTAAACTTCAGCTATAATTAATCGTGGCTGGTTAACACATTTTCTGGTCTTACACATTTACAAATATCTTAATTTTCAGCCAATTGTTTGCACTTTCAATAGACTGTAAATAAATGTCGATTCATTATGTTCTAGAATATTTATTTATGTAATAGTTACTGTGCCAAAATAATTCTGTTTTATTTATTTTGTTTAGCATGTTATGAGAGTGCAGCTTTTGTCTTCACATTCTGTGTGCGTTTACATGTAGGAGTTGTGTGATCTATCTTTTCTGTAAATAACATGCAGTACCTTATTAAATGTAATTGCTGGAAAGGTTTAGTCACTGGCCTTATTTGCACTTTCGGCTTCATTCCTGCATAAATACCAATGCTACTAATTGGCTGATATAGCAAACTTGGCTGCTCATTTGCTGGGCCTCAAACCTACAGTTGGCCTTCATGCATTGTGAGGTGGACGACGAGTTTAAAGCCAGTCAGATCCATCCCTGCCACGGGGCACGACAGTCTGACAGTGGCACAACACCATGGTCTTGTTAGCTGGTTTGTTTCTAAGGAGAAAACATTTAAATTGGAAGTGTTTAAATAAAGAAGGGAGATACTCTTAGGTTTAGCTATCTGACTAATTTGTCCTGCGCAGTCACTAATGTGAGCACTACAAGTTATCTTATCTTGGGCAGGATTTTACTTCAGGTTAGCAAACTCGAGACCTTGGCTAACTCAAGGCACTTGAGAGACCTCTGGGTTCGGTCACCACAGGGAGGTCTCTCAGGGCCTGCAGCCACGAGGGGAGAGGTGCTCTGGCAGTGCCCTTTCCCCTCCCGAATCCTCCTGGGGTTGGCTGTACTACTGCTGGGCAAGCCCAGATGGCAGCCAAGTGCATGCCAAGGGAATGACGATGTTCAAATGGCAGAAGTCTTTCCTATTGCATTCACACCCGCTCTGTGCTGTGAAGCTGGATGTCATAAAACTGATTAAGCCTCAAATTAAAAGTTGCAACTATTATCTCATAATTAAGCTTCAGAGATGACCTCATTGATGTAGTCTACGTTTTGCTTTGGACGCAGAGTATATTTTTTTTGGCATTGAGCGGGACTGTGTGGAGTCAGTATTCACATACAGATTTTTTTTATCTATAAAAATAATTACATTCTTTTAGTCAAAACATAAATTCTGCAGAAGCTGAGAGTCACCAGGGAAATGCTGACACATAGAACCACAATCTGCTTGGTACCTGCATTCTGCAAAGGAAAGAATTACACAGTTAAGAAATATTCTGCAGCATGATGAAATAATTTATTTTAACTTTGCTGTCTGACTAGAAGTTCAAGATGATTCAGAGGAAAACCAGCTAATAACATAGAGACAAATTTGTGTCTTATTATTTCAAGTGAGAAATATTTATTTCCATTTGTACTGTTCAATGAATATACTTCATATGGCTTTTTCAGATGCAGAATCTTCCCAGAAGCAAAGTATGCAGTAGAATAAACTACAGGGACACAATTAATTCAAAAGGCATTTTTGTCTTTGCAATCAATGGGTAACATTTCTGAGTTTATGATTTTATTTGTTCCAGGTTTGTTCCTGTTGTTTGGACTTTCGTTTATTTCTGTGTTAGCTGGTTTATAAAGCTGCCAAGTTTTGGCTTGGCTCTGCATATAGACCGATTCTTCATCCGTTTAGTATGTTTTTATCCCCTTGGTTTATTCTTTTTTTTCTTTAAAACCTCTAACTGTTTTACTTATTTGTTGCCAACAGTCTCTATCATGTAGTTATATCCCAGTGATAAAAAGAGAGGTTTTATGGCACCTCCATGTCAACAAATGAATGCGGTTGCCCTACTCAATGAGACTGGTGTCTGACATTTTTAATTTTCCAATAAAGGGTGCTGTATAAATAACAAGTGTTGCTATCTCTGTATCTAACTCACTCAAGTGGCTCAGATAGTTGCTATGGTGCTGATCACTGTCTACATACCTAGAGATTAGATGAATAAAACTACCTTCTGGCTCTAGAATCTGCCCTGGGCTTCCCTTGCTCCCTGTGTTGACTTTACAACAGGAAGGCAGCTGTCAATATATTACTCTTGCTGTAGGAAGTCTCAGCAACTGTTGCAATAGAGTGGAGAATGAATAGGAACTCAAGAAACACTGAAATCTCAAAACATCCATCCTGACTTCACCCTGTGCTCACAGCTGCGAGTCACAACTTGTTCCTGCTTCAGTGAAGACAACCCCTTACTGCTGACTCTCGGGCGGGTCTGCAGGCCTGGCTTCAGGGAGTTGGGCAATCCCCAGCACCACTCTGCTCACGCTCCATCCTGCTTTAGCTGCAGCACTTGGCCTGATTGTGGCCGATGCCAGCTATCCCTGCAGGACAGTGTCCAGCCATTACTTGTGGGAGATCACACAGCAGGGCCATTTCCAAGGGAAACTGCAGAGCTGTCTGTCCTGTCTCTGTCCTGTCTCTGTCCCGCCCCTGCAGTCCTTCAGTGGGACCCAAGGTGCTCTGTACCGCCATCACAGCCACTTGCACGAACAGCGTAAGCCCTGCAGCACAGCCCCCTCCTCATTGCAACACTGCAGGCTGAAAAAATAGAAGTCTGTTCTAAATGCTGATTATGCCTGAGGGTCACAGGCTGTACAATACTGATATGGCTGGTCTGTGCTGCTGGGCCTCAGGGCCCAGAGCTCCTGACCCTGTTCTATTTACTGGCAGAGTCATAACTGTAGTACGAGTTTTCATATGAGAGATGACCAGGAGGCAGTGTCCATAATAAATATCCACTGCAGGGGACCACTGAGCCAGGATGGCGACACCTTGAGCGTTTTGGAAATTGTTCTGCATTACAGGGTTCCACCATTGACATTTTTTTGCTCAGGCAGCAATAGAGAGCAGAAACACCTCTGTTTAGGGCTGCAGAGTCTAAAGGGTCACAGGGTACAGCTCTCCCTACCCTGGCACATTTCACTATTGTTGACTTGTTAGGATTTGTTCTTTTTCTCAATGATCAGGCCCAGTGCTGACAAAGGCAGGGAACAAAGGTTGAATCCAGGGAAGCTTGAATCCTGCTCACCAGGAGGCTACAACTGTTTGGTAAAGGTAGGATCCAAAATATTTCCCATGGACATCTTGTTCAAACCCAGTGGCCACAAAGATATGATAGTGGAAGATAAAAGAGTTCAAATGTATTTGCAGGACTCTGCAGATGGAGGGCTTGGGTTCTTTCTTCCTAGGTAAAACACTGGGAGGGCACACAGTCTCTTCAGACCAGGTACAAAGAGAGACAGAAACAAAAAAAAATCCTTCTTTTCAAAGACACTGGCAAAACAACCTTTTAAGTACAAGAAGTTTAAATATAATTTAGAAATCTTACAAAATAAGTCAGAGAAATCAAAAGATTTAACCTTCAGAGGTACAAAAAAAGATAATGAATTTTGCTTGGGGAAAAAAAAAATTTAACAAAATTATAAATCTAAATTGTTAACACAGCTTCTTAGTAAGGTCAACTGCATAATATAGAGCACCTTAACCTCTTCCAGCAATTTTTAAACACCACGCAGCTTAAATAGACTACTTCTGAATTCAGCAGTATTTCTTCTGGGAGCTGTGAATGCAAATCAAGAGGTAATAGTAGAAGGAAATTAAAAGATGTGCTATTCTCATTTCATTTTCTGTACTGATAATAAGGAAAGCAGCATAGAGTGATATGGCAAAGTGAACCTCTAACTTGAATAGCTTTTCTTTCACTGTTAATCTGAAATGCATTACACTCTGCCTTTTCAAATAATCATAACGTTCTTTACTGTAGCCTGCATTAAAGTTTAGCAGGCATAAGCAGCAGCTGTCACCAGAGGTCAAGGTATTAGCAATCAAAGAACATAGTGGCCAGATTAAAAAGTTATCATTAAAATTGCAAAACCAGAAACTTCTTTAGAAGCTTATCTTTGGACCCCTGCCTCCAGGGCTGTAGCTGTGCCCAGGGAACCCCTGGCACCCTCAGATGTCTCCCCATGGCATTGTGGTGGGGCTGGGCAGCCCTGGGCTGGGGTGATGACATGTGTGGCCTCAGTGGCTGGAGGGGACCGTCACCTTTCTGCCTCTCTTGGAAAGGTGCAGCACTGCCCCAAACCAATTCCCACAGGCCAGGGAGCTCTCTGACGTCGCTGGTGGCTAAAGCCTGGCCTCAAGCTTCTCGCTGTGGTCAGTGTGTTAAAGGAGCACACAGGGTACGTTGCTGCACTCTTTTACCTCACGCTGTCCAACAGCATGGACAGACTGGCTGCAACCCCATCTGCCCTGTGCACTGCTTTAGCCATTACAGCCCTCAGACATCTTCTAACTAAGGCAGCAACTTGCAAATCCACAAAGGAGCGTAATCCAACCACGGTCTTGGTGATTTGACTCAAGTGATGGGGGGACTGCTGTAGAAGGGGAGATTCTTAAAAGGGAAAAGAGAGAGTGTACAGCTACAAAATCTATCACTTACGTCTAACTGCTGAAGGGCATTTCACAAAGGGTTGCTTTTTAATAGGCCTGGCACTCAAAGGTAATTTCTGAATTCAAAATAAACTCAGAAACTGACATGATAATGCATAAAGAACGAATAATTACTGACGCAAATTGGAATATTTTTCTTGGAAACTCCATGTAATAAAAACATGACGCATGGGGGTACTGGTAAGAGCTTGACCTTTATTTCCTGGCCCTAATCCATTTGGGTCAGAGTGACAAAAAGCGAACCCTTTCTCACATGGTAGGGGTCAGCCAGTCATGTTTAATTTTTTTTCTCTTTTTGCTTTCAAATGCAAATAAAGCACGTTACCAATGAAAATAATGATTGTAAATGAATACCTCAATTAAAGGAAATTTACATAAAGATACGTAGGATAGAGGTGACAGTAGATATTCCAACATCCTAACAGACAATAATCCATTTCTTAATCAACTTCTGTCAATAATCATGAGCTTTCTGCTCTCCATGGTTTCCTCATTATAACACCACCTCTTGTGTTTTTAAATAGTTCTTTCTTCAGATGCTGTCCAAGCCAGCAAGTGAACCTGCTATCTGTATTTGCCGACTCTTTGTGTTTTTTCACAGGTGTACATTATTTCTGCACAGGAGTACTGTCGGCAGCATTGTGGATGTTCTCAGATAACAGAGAGACAGTTTTGCCTTCGGTTTTCTTTAGATGTCCTCATTCTCTGTAGGACTGACCCTTGAGGGCTGCAGTACTGGCAGGTTGCTGTCTAGTGTCTGTTTGAAATCCAACATTTCCTTCCATTTGTAATTCCTGCCCTAGTGTTTCTCCTGTTCCTCTTGTCTGGCATGTAACTCCTTTGTGGTGCTCCTGATCAGTTAGCACTGTTGCCAGAAACTAGTAAGAGGTTTGCAGGGATTTTTGTTTCCTTCCTGTCATAACTAGACACTGTTAATAGTGTGCTTGTGTTTTGGGGGAGTCGATCACCTCTTTTTAGAATCCCAGGAAAAGGGACTGAAATTATATAGTTAAACAGATCTATCTAGAGTAATGGCTTTTCTGAGGCAGTCTAACATTATGGACATTTTCTTGTCTTATTTAATCTCTACATACAAAGAGAAAAAAGATGTGATCTCCAACAGACAGATTTGTTTCTAATTAATGTACACTGAGTTAAAGAAGTTGCAAAAAATGTAGGTACTCATAATACAGTACATTATTAAAAGGCGTTAATATTTTCTAATTCAAACCAATTCCCTGCCAATGGTGGCCAGAATTTTCATTATTCCAGTACTTGCATTTACTTTAGAAGAAACGTAAACATACTAAATAGTTTGGTAATAATTGGTTTTAATAAAGAAAATATAATATTATGCTTTAAATCATTTGTTGAAAGTTCTGTGTTGTTGTCTTCCCTTGGTGGTCCTCAGAGGTGGTGGAATTGTGCCTGCCTCTCCCCAAACTCTCTGTGACCGAGCAATCTATTGGAAAAAAATTTAGAGAGAAATGAAGGCACTGTTGCTTCAGTGGAGCTCGGAGTAATGTGGATTAGAAAACACAAATGGGCACAGCTACAATAAATTCAGCACAGCTCTAAAACAAAGAAAACAGTGTTAAGCTGTATTACATTTTAGAGAAAAAATCTGCCAAAATTAAAACAACAAATTAAGTCCATTGGACCACAAAATTTAATATAAGAAGGAGTACAAGCTATATATATACAATTAAAAGTATGTAATGAAATGGTAGCTGAACAGAGTACTAGTGAGTGGATTACAGCTGAGTATAATGATCAGCTAAAACCTGTGGTGCCAGAAAAAGATAAGAAAAGCATTCTTGTAAAACGATCAAGAATTGGATTTCTTGTTAATATTTTGCCATCTCATGGCTATCTCATTGTTAATTATATTGACATTTTTGTAGAAGTTATATGTGCTTTTACAATGCACACATGCCTGATCAAAAGACAGTGTACAAGCTGTAACCTGCCAGTTCTGAAAACCATTGTGCACAAAGCAGGTATTTGATCCACACCCATTGCACAAAAGCATATTCTGCCACATGTCTGTATTTAATCATTCTGGTCTGTAGTAAATAGTTTTGTACTTAATAATTTTAGAAGTAATTAATATTTAATAGTATATTTATAATTTTATCTTAAATATAACATATAGGCACTTTCACAAAATCCTTATTTAAAATTAAAAAAAAAAAAGACAAGAAAACAACAACAAAGATGAGTCTCGTAGATGGACAATGGTTGGTACAAGCTCTTTTTTCATTCCTCATGAAAGTCAAGAAGCCATTTCCCACAGGACACCAAAGACTGGGCTGCTGAAGCAAACAGGAATCACAGTCTCAGCTGTGCAAGCATGGGGACTGCGCATAGTGTCAGGCTGGTGTTTTTGGGTGCACACTCACCCCCTCATATACAGCAGGAATGGCAAGATTGCCTCTGAGCCAATTCCAAAGATGATTCCTTAGATTTTCCACTTGCCGTCACCCAGAAAGAGAAAAGGCAGCTTATTTTGGCTAGCAGTACCACGCAAGTCTTCTAGTCATGAAACCAATCCTGCTAGTTATGCTTTGGGGTGTAACTGCAGAGGTGTGTGATCACAGCATGTGTAGACATACCTGCACGTATTTGAGTCTGGAAAGCAAGCAAAAATAATGTAGAGAGGGCTTTCAGGTGAGCCATTTGTCCACCTCTTCCAGATCACAAACCTGATGGAACAAATGGCATAAACCTAGTGCCACCATGTTGTTACAGCTAACATTGCTCAAACTAGCTAGATTAACACTAGCATACACCAGTGCTACATCTTCTACAGCAGTGTGTACAGCCTTCCCAGTACATCCCAGGCATGGCTTCCACCATGTTTTCTGGCCAATTCTTTAAGCTAGAAATGGAAGCAGTCCATAGCAACCAGAGAAGCAGCCGTGCTTCAACGAAACCTCTGTATTAAGCCTGAGATGAACTCTGGGCCAGTCTTGAAGGAGAATTGAAAAATATGGAGCAGGTGTCCACCTACAAATTATCTCTGTCTAGAGTTTCACATACAGTTTAAGCTGGCATAAACCACCACTACTGCTAAAAAGGTATTTCCAGGCTCCATCCCCTCTCAGCTGCTTTTATCAGCCCTTGCTCTTTTCCTGCCTTTGTTCTGGCACGAGTCTTTGTGCAATTGCCTGATGACCTGCATTCTGCTCTGAAAACTGATTTGTTTTCTCTGCAGTAGCTTCTCCTCCACGGCCCAGTTCCCTGTGTAGCGTGCAAACACCATGCTGGCAGAAGGTGACGTGGGCAGTGCAGCAGCAGGGACAGGGCTCAACAGGCAGGGCAGGGCTGTGCCTTATGCTTTTGGCAGGCAGGATGATTTAAACCATCTGGACATATGGATGACACTGTATTTTCCATGTTGAAACATGGTGAGACGTCATTACACAACCCATGGTGAGATGTAAAGAGACAGTTCATATGAATCCTTTCAACTCTAAAATCGAGATAAAAGTTGCTAGAGCTGCGTTTATCCTTTGCCAGTTGTTGTGGCTTTACAATAACTTTCATTAGCTTTTAAATAGCTAACAAAAAAAAAAGCTTTTCTGCCTGTCCCATATCAATTGAAGAAGCCTGAGATTAGGATTGAGCTCTCCAGATGTAACTTTTGAGTTTCTCTGTTTGAGTTTGCTACCTCAGAAAGCAGGGAAAACATACCACCATGTGTTGGCTCACTGTTCTATATGGTAGTATGACCACCAAAGAAAATGCCATTATGCTGGTTTCTGATCTTTTCTATTTTTAATTTAATTTTCATGGCAATGGAAAAAAACCTTGAAAATACCCAGTCTCACTAACCAGAGGGCAGAAAGAGTACAAGCCCCAAAATGCACACTTAAAACCTTGTTGTAATAGTTTCAGCTTCACAACAGTGCAGCACTGGGGTTGGACAGTCCTTGGGCAGACTTCTTTGCTTTCTCTCACTTGTCCTCTACTAGAGCAGGTGCAATTACGTGATGTAAACAAGTGGCACATTAACACATTGCCTGGTGCAGACTCTGCACTCCTACTCTTTAAGCAGGAAATATTAACCACCCCCTCATTTCTCATGTGCTACTGGAATCGTTTATTTAGGCCCTGCAACCAGGGCTTGAAGTCACATACGGTAAATCCCAGCTCTGCAGAGAAACAGCCATGGAAAAAATGCCCAGACAAAGCACACTAGGCAAGGGACCTCTGAATGCATGTGCTAAAGGAAAATGCCTGTGAAACAGGTGATTTAACATTCAAATAGATTTTTAAATCATTTGACTAATTGTGAACTGCCTCCGTCAGGAAGGATAAACACTTTAGTTGCAGCATTTAAGAGACTAAGTATGTGGCACCTCTCCTCCTCCAGAGCACAGAGCATAGTTTCATGTGACTTGTATTTGATATTTGTGTGTTCCTTTAAAATGTGGCACTTTTGATTGGAGATGTCTCCAGGCTCACCAGCATATCAGTTCATGAGAAAGCACAACCACTCTCAGATCAGACAAGAAGGGCCTGAAACTGCAGTACCCCAGGGAAGCCAAAGCATGCTGAGTTCCTTCACTGCTTGTCCTGGCAATACTGAACCTGTCAGGCGGGCAAAAGGGGGTCACCAGTGCCTGCTTTTTGACTTTCTTACTGTCTTCACATACTTTCTGCACTGAGTGCTTAGGATCTTGCTGAACTTTACTCCTATTATTATGGTTCAGTGCAATGTTTTATTTTGAGCACAGAAATGTATACTTGTGCTCCACTGTTTTAACTGGTTTTTATTTTCCCTCATGCCAAACTAACACAACATGGGGGAAAGCCATCGATATCCATTAAGTAATCATATTTGATTAATTAGTAAAGTGTTCTTCCATGATTCACCTTGATACCATACACCTCTGAGATGTACAATTAATGTATATGATTCAGTGGGATGCTGCACACCTCTTTGTGAATCATTGTGCTACACAACTGGTTTTATATGGCAGATCTACACATGCATGTAACAACAGTCAAATATGAGAGATATAGAGGAGCTGCAGTTCTCCAAAGAATATAAAAACACAGTGTACCGTCAGCAGTAGATGACCTGGGGAGTGCAGAGCAAAGCAGTGCTAGGCACTGAATCTTGCATGATAACTTGTATTGTACAGAAAATGTGCTGTCACAGCCATGTGATGTGCATACCTCGATAGAAAAATTATTTGCCCCTCGAGTCTTTTGAGTCACTTCCTTTAAGTGTGACACCAATAAGCTGTCTTACTGAAACAATATCTGTTTGCAAAACGTTTTCCACAACAGCAGAGTACCTCAATGCCATTAAAATGTTTGGATAAGAAGCGGTCTGTGTGGCTTCAGAGGGTGGAGGTGGGCTGTCTCTCAGTTGCGTTTCTGACCTGGGCAGCCATGGAATATGTACGAAGGATGGCAGGGGTTACAATTGCCAGTCAAGTCTTCCTCTTCTTCCATATTCCTGAAAGGAGGACTGGCTGTAGGAGCAAACCTGCTTCCTTCCTACTCCTTGGGACCTCCAAACCTTCACCCACAGCAGCTTGGCAATCCCAGATGACACCCAGGACTTAAGCATGCTGCATCTTGGGAAAATACCATCCCAGCCCTCATGGCACAAGAACAACGAAGCGGGTTGTTTTTGTTACCTTCCTCTTGTAATTTTGGTAAAATGTTTAGCCATACTGCCTGTCACTGAAGCAGAAACCCTGGAAGGAAGAAGCTTGTGCTACCAAAGCTGTGACCATGGCAGCGCAACCCCGTGCCTAGACTCCCTCCGCCTGCAGTGGCCGGGCTGCACTTGTCCAGCGGAAACACCTGAGAGAACAGGCCCTGCTCAATCCAGAGGCTCTTCCCAAGTTCGGCACAGCCAGCCAACAAGCAAACAGACAATCAGCCAGCGGCCATCCTCCCTGGTCAGCCCAAGCCAGGAGGGCCAAGCGTGTCCCGGGGGACATCAGGCACAGCATCACCAGCCGGGCAAGGGAGGGGATTGTTCAACTCTGCTCTGCATTGGTGCGGCCTCACCTCGAGTATTGTGTGCAGTTTTGGGCACCACAAGATGAGAAAGATGTAAAGCTCTTAGAGAGTGTCCAAATGAGGCCAACAGAGGTGGTGAAGGGCCTTGAGGGGGAGCCGTATGAGGAGCAGCTGAGGTCACTTGGTCTGTTCAGCCTCGAGGAGACTGAGGGGAGACCTCACTGCAGTTACAACTTCCTTGTGAGGGGAAGAGGAGGGGCAGCACTGATCTCTTCCCTGTGGTGACCAGTGACAGGACCCGAGAGAATGGCCTGAAGTTGTGTCAGGGAAGGTTTAGGTCGGATGTTATTAAAAGGTTCTTCACGCAGTGTGGGCTTGGGCACTGGAACAGGCTCTCCAGGGAAGTGGTCACAGCACCACTTGACAGA
>VZRS01002207.1:436281-518517 GCA_013398055.1 Ifrita kowaldi | reverse complement strand
AACGCCCCCGTGGTCAGCGGCGCCCACGCGTGGCCGCGCGGTGGGACGGGGGTCGGGAGACGAGCCGTGCCCCGCCGGGAGGACTGGACAGGGCAGGGCAGAGCGGGGTCCGCCGAGCGACACCCGGGCGGGACGGCGCGGCGCGGGAAAGGTGCTGCCGCTGGCTGCCGCCCGTGAGGGCGGGCAGCGGGACATGGGCAGCCGGACATGGGCAGCTGGCGGCCGGCCGGGGGCCGCTGCCCTCGGCCACCCCTGCGCTCCTTAGACTGTGTATCAAATGCAGCGCACCTGCTGCATTTTGTTGTTGTTTGGGCATAGAATAGGCCGGGTTGGGATTTGAGGTGTGACTTTCATTCCGTCCGGCTTTTTCCTTTTTTTAAGTAAGCTGCCGTTCTTTGTTTTTGCTGTGTTTGCTTAAGTTAGCTCATTTCCAGCAGTATGATCTTTTATTAAGCACGCGTGTGTGAGCCATCTATTACCCCTGTATCCAGCATGCTCTGCTGGGAGTTTTAGCGACAGAGCCATCGGGAAAGCCATGGATCATTACTTTTTCTAAGTTCCAGAAACAGAAATAATTTGAAAGCACTGGATTAAGTGGGTCACTGCCTGAAAACATCATAGCTTTCTGCAGGAGGCATGCGGTTAGATGTTTTCACGACTTTGTCCTGAAATTGTAAGTCCTCAGAAGCCTACTTATTTTATCTATCCGTAATGTGCTTTGCATACCGGTGGCATTGTGTGAATAATGGTAACCCTGGAAAGCCTGGCTCACTGTGAGGGGAAGACAGAAACACGGACAAAACTGAGGCCCGGGTCCTGCAGTCTGGCCTGTGCCAGGACAGAGCTGTGCTATGGGCCTGGGTGCAGGCTTAGCTGCCTTGTCTTTCTTGCGTGCTGTTGTGTGTGTGTGTGTGTATTCCTGGCAGGCACCACTTACAAGGTATAATGTCAGTGAAGTGAGCAATTTAGGGGTTTTCTGAGAGAAAATGTTTTCTATTTAAAGTGAAGCCTTTAAAGCGTTCAGTCTCTGCCACTGACATAGCTTGTTAAAAATCATTCTTTTCCTGCAGTACTCAGACTGTTTAGGCAGAGTTGAGCCCTTTTTCTGTAGCAATGGTTATATAAATTAAAATAAAGTTAGAAATGTTATTAATGAAAGTTACGCAGAATTCTTAGGTTCTGACAAAGGACAGGCTCAAATGTTGTTGCTTCTGTAACTAAGGTAGGCAGAGCCATGCCTCCAGTGTCACCATCTGCAGGACTGCTGCTCAGTCTGATTAAAAAAGTTTGGGAGTTGAAGAGGTTGTTGGCTTTATTTTAACTTATTCGGAGATTAGAAGATTAGGATATGTTGAATTTGGATTTGTGCTTGGAGTTTGTTTGCATCTTATCCAGTCTGTTTGCATCTTATCCATGAGCAGTTCATTATATGATTAAGGGTTTTTTTATTTACAAAAACTTCTTTCTGCAGTATCTTTTGTAGCTCAGCGTCACTGTAACTCCTTTTCTGTTTTCTGTTTGGAGAAGATAGTGGTTAACCATATTTTGGTGTTTGAGGATGGATTTTTTGTTGGACATTTTTATTTGCTTTTTTAAAATATTTTTTTTTTAGCTCTGTATAAATATGCTGCTGAAAAAATCCAGGTTGGTATGCTCAAGGACTGTAGGCCATGTTGGATACAAAGGATGATTTGGGTCTAAAAATGGATGGTCAAAGATCCTGAAAGCAAATGGGCTGTTTTGCCAAAAAAGGAAACTTGGCACATTCAGCTGTGTATTTTAAGATAGCACAAGTGTGGTGTGCTACTACTTTATTGGCAATATGTTGGCAGTGTGCCTTCCTGAAAGAAGCACTGAATCCTACTTTGTGGAGCCACGCAGTAAAGTGAGGGGCAGGGAGTTGCATGGTTGTTCCCTGTAATAAATTACAAAGGGTGTTCCTGAAGTAATTGAATACTTGAGCAGCGTCAGGTGCACGTGCAAGATGAGAGATGCAATTTTCGGTTTTGCAGCCACGCACTAAACAAAATATGAATTGCAGTTACTGTGCAATTTGTAAATTCTTTCCTCCCTCCTGTCTCTAAGTCCCTCAAGTGGAAGCTCTCCATACTCTGGGAGCAGTAGCTGAATGACAAATAGAAGGGATTTCTGTTTTGTACATGGAATAAAGCAGAGTATTGGGCATGGCAGCACCTCGCCTAGGTTGCCGCCTGTTTGCAGGGAGCTGTGAGGTGTAAGTGAATGTGTCGGGTTCTTCCAGTGTTGCTGTGCTAAGATGCAGGGCAGCCTGCAGCAGGGTTGGTGTGCAGCCTGCGTGCCTGGGGGTTCCCTCACCTTGGGGGGTCGAGGGGGAGCAGCAAATGTGGGACCTTAGCAGGGTCAGGACCCTCACACGGGTTAATCCCCTGGAGTGCTGTAATCACAAGAAGGCAGTGATGGCAGATGGTTTCCTACACCTACATCATTAGGGTACTGAACTGAACTTGTGGTGACATAATATGGTGACTTTGCTTGCTACAAAGTGACTCTGCATAGTAGAGTCCTGACATGTTAAATACTGATGTTAAATAATAATTTCAAGTGCTAAACGCTGCCAAATGCAACTCAGATCTGTTACTTTTTGGTATGAAATGAACAGCTTCTAACAGCATGCTCAAATATAGGTTACTATGAGGAAAAAAAGGGCCAGGAGATGATGTAGATGTTGCTGCAAGATTACAAGCTGATCTTAACTATTAGAAGTAAAAAGGAGCAAATTAATTTTCCCCCAGGAAGATCCCATTGGAATAACTGAAATAACCAGCAGTTTAATTATTGCCTGAAATACCTGTCATTCACTGTTTCTAAATTGTCACGTTTTCATTTAATCGAGAACAAGCAACAAAGTCAGTCAATGCAGTGTTTCCCTGCTACACAGTGATGGTACTTAAACACCTGAAACCGTGTGAGTGGGGAAGGAGGATGTAGGTGCCAAACCCTCTTTAGCTGTCTGCAGGGGAGTTGCCATAATGTCCCAGGCCTGGAGGCCCTGTTGCAGAGGACTGCTCTCCTGGCTGCACAAGTGTAAGATGCAAAAAAAGTGCTGCACATTGTTGGAATGCTGTGCTTGTTTCAGATGCAAGTGGAACACTATGGAGTTTAATGAAATACTGATCATTTTTTTTTCTCTTAACCAATGGTATAAACTCAGGTTGTTAAATATCTTTAAAACAGGATGACAAGTTAATAACTGTGTGTGGATTTGTCACTTGCAGTTGTTAAACAGTTGTTTTCTCAAACATAACACAGAGATTGATCTCTCTAATTGAGGATTAACTGCTTTGAATCCAAAAACATGGAGTAATGTTTAAACAGGTCTGTTGTTTCATCTAGAAGGAGAAAACTAATGTAGGTTTTTAATTGCAGATCTCTCAATAAAGAATGTCTCTTGTAAACCTCCTCTACTTTCTCTGGAAAAAAAGCATCTGGAACAACCTGATGCAAACCAATGAAACATTCTTTAAATAACATTAACTTATTGTATGCTGGTGCCCTGTAGCATCTCTACAACTACCTGAAAGGAGGTTGTGACCGGGCAGGGGTCAGCCTCTTCTCCCTAACAGCCAGGACAAGAGGACATGGTCTTAAGCTGTATCAAGGGAAGACTAGGCTGGACATTAGGAAGAATTTATTCACAGAAAGAGTGATTAGATATTGGAATGGGCTGCTCAGGAGGTGGTGGAGTCACTGTCCCTGGAGGTGTTTAAGGAAAGACTGGATGTGGCACTCAGTGCCATGATGTAGTTGACATGGTAGTGTTCGGTCATAGATTGGACTCGGTGTCTCAAAGGTCTTGCCACCTGATTCATTGTGTGATCCTGTGATCTGCAGCTGGTTGATTATGTAGGTAAATTTGAAACTGGGAAGGTGTTTAAAGAATGAATGGTAGCTTCTGCAAATGCTTGTGTGCCAGACACTGCATTGTGAGTGCATGAAAATTTAGGTAAAATTTGAAGCAGTAAGAAGGACCCATCAGAAAAGTACTCATTTGTATTTGTCAAGCGTCTGGAGCGCATGTTACTCTATGCTAGTGTAATTTTCAGAAATCAAATAATTTACGAGTTTGTATGGTTGATTGGGTGGTTCTGGGTGAACAATAATGTTAAATAATTTGACAGCTCTTCAGAGCTATTGAATTCAGATAGTGAAGGCCAGAAATATTTCTTTCCTGGGATGTGTTTTTCTTTTCACTTGGTTTCCTCTTCCTTCTGCCATCCCAAATGCAATGATCTGTTATCAGCTATTCCTGCTTTCCTGCTAAATTTGTGGTCTAGTCGGTGCATATGCTTTTGCCTGTGAAGTAACATCACTCTTCTAACTAATTCTTTTATCAGTAAGGAAATTGTTCACTTAAGTGTGGTTACCCATGTGCATAAATATGTGCAGGGCTGTGGCCTTGAATTGTGAGGTCTTTGGGTTGGGAAGGCAGCCTGTTTTATTTGTCTGTAAAGTGTCACGTATGCTTGAGACACCAGGTACACAGCATGAACCTGGAGTAACTGCTGGAGTAAACAAGGCAAATTAACTTTTGTTTCTGAAGATCTGCTAATTAAGCAGCACTGGCAAAGAGCAGAACGTCAAAACGTTCAATACTCTCTTGGTTTGTAGGATTGACCAATTTCCTTTCTTTTGAGCTTTTTCTAAAGAAAATGTGCGCAGGCCGTGCAAAAGTTGACTCTGGGATGGCAGGAAATTAACAACAGCAACAAGGTTAAAGCAAGAACAGAAGGTCAGCAGGACAGTTCAGGCACTTGTGTTAGGGAAGTGGCTGCAGGGCACTAGAAGAATGGACGTTATTTCACATCCCATTGGTAACCCCTGCTCTGACTTGCAGCTCTGGGGAGAGAGCATTCATGTTCTCTCCCCGAGAGCTCTGCAGGCTGGCTGTCAATGAAAGGCTTGAAGTCTGCTCCTTCCTAAAGAGCTTTCTGTAAACATAGTAAAGTTGTCATGGTCTGGTCAGCATTTGTCTTTATGGGTGGTCAAGAGATATAAAATGAAGCAGGCAGTTTCAGAGAAGGCTTAATGTTATGTGTAGAAAAGTGTTGATATCTTCATCTCTCATTTGGAGAATAGCTGCAACCAAATATTCCTGCAAGAAATATGCCAGAAATTCCTGGTCAAATGATATCTCAAAGTTTTAATCAGATTAGCTGCACAATCAGGAGACCCAGGGGGCAAATAATGCCTTTGTTACAGAAGGGACTGACATAAAGGGATTCTGGCAGTCAGCAGTATGAGGAGTTACACAGGTGTGTTTTCCAGCTCTGGACAATACATAATGTGTGTTTCACCTCAAAAAGGCCTATGGAATGGCGGTTCCCGAAAGACATTGCATGTTTTGGTAGTGTAATTTACCAGTGAAATTGGGCGTGTAGTTTTCACCATCAGCCCAAAATCTCTGGTTCTTTTTTGGCTTGTTTTATTAAAACCCATCTATCATTTTATGCTGATAAATTTACTCATTAATTGCAAGTATAGTAACTTTTGCTGGTAATTAAAACTACTTTGTCTAGGCTGGTGCATCTGAACTGAACCCGTGGCAGACTTGCAGATGGTTCTGGAGGATGCCGTGTCTTGCAGTCCCATTAAAGACCTTAGCTTTCTGATCTTACATCGTTAAAAAAAGAAACCTAAAATTAGTCATTGTCCATGCATTTAGGTGATAATGTTTCTTGAAATTCGCCACAGCCATAAGCTTTATCACCGTGAAATCTCAGGGAAGGACATTCTGTTCCCCTGTCAGCAGACTTGGGATCATCTCTTGAAACTGCCAACACCAGTCTTGGCACAGGCAGCAGAATTTCACATATTGTAACCCAGATGAATTACCCTGTACTTGCGCTTTGTTACAACGTGCAAACAGAACTGAGTCACTCGGGAAGAGAGATTTACCATGGCCAGGTTTTTCCACATCCTTGCACGGAGTGCTCCAGCCTTGCCCGGAGCGCTGTTCGGGCGCGTGCTGTGTGCCAAGGTGCCACTGCTCGCCGGCCACGGCTCCCGGCCGGCCGAAGGCGGCCTGCCCAGGCAGGGCAGCGTGTGCCTCGTGTGGGCCATGGCAGCGCCAGGACGGCGTGCCAGGCGTGCCTCAGCGGGCAGGCAACCCGGAGCCGGGAGCACGCTTCCTGTCTGTCCACAGGGAAGGCAGCGACGTGCCTGCCTTCTGCAGAGCTGCTTCCAGGGTGTTTGGGAAACGTCAGGATTGCTCTGAGGGATACTGTTAGTTGTTTCTGTCCCCCAGCTCCTCCTCATAGCTTGTGCAAATTATCCAAACTTTTGCACAGCCTGTTGGAGTGCAAGTTCCCAGGCACTTTTCCTCCTGTGGCCTGTGGGTTTTACTGTAGTGTGCTTTTGATTCTGATTTTTGGGTGACTGAGCATGGGTAAGAAAGTCCATAAATCCTTGGAGCATTGTGCATTAATAAAGGCTTTTCTCTTTACAGGTTTTGCTGTGGTATATTTTGTCATTATGAGATGTCGTCTACCAGTGCTTCATTTGTGCAAATTAAATTTGATGACTTGCAGTTTTTTGAGAACTGCGGTGGAGGGAGTTTTGGGAGTGTCTACCGAGCCCGATGGATTTCTCAGGACAAGGAGGTGGCAGTAAAGAAGCTGCTCAAAATAGAAAAAGAGGTAAAAGTTTACTTTTCATTCACTTTGTCTGCTGTGGTAACAAGAACAAAAATTCTTTTCTAGTGTTTTCCATCCTCTAGGTAATGCAGACAAACTACCTTGGGATTTTTGTTGGTTTAATTACAAAACTCCGTAAGGGATGATGCTACAGTGAAGACATAATGAGTGGTCCAAGCCGAGGGGACTGATTTAAAGCATTATTGTTTTACCGTTCACTGTTTTCTCCCACTGTTCTTGTTTCGCAACTCTCCTCTGCCTGGCCCTGAGGAGGAGGAGAGCTGGCTGCACCTGTGGAGCTACTAATTTCCCCTTGATACCGCCAGCATGTTGCTAGATAGGACGGTCATTACCTGATTCCATTTTCTCCTCTTGACATCTGCTCTGTGGTTCACATCTGTATGTTCACTACAGGCTTAGAGTTGTCTCTTCCCTGCCTGCTGAAGATTTTGATCTAGGGCTCCACTAGCTCCTAGTTAGTCATAGCCACATAGGCATAGCTTGGTCTTGCAATGAGGTAGTTTTAACCCCAACTGTTCTACCAGTCACCTTCCATGGGGCGTCTTGTGACCTGGAAAGGCAGACAGGTCCTTGGCAATCCTGAGGGAAAAGGCAGAATTAGCTTAGTGGGCCTTTACCATCTAAGGTTGGTTTGTTGTTTGGTGGTTTTTTTAAGCTTTTTAAGTTTCCTAAAAGTCCTTTAGACCCCTCAGCTTTGTACAGTTTCAGCAGAGACATGATGTGTGTGGTCCTCTCAGCGCTCCAGTCTGCCTGCTGGTCGGCACCACAGATGGAGCAGTGAGCACACACCAGTGTAGTGATGGACAGCACAGTCACTGGGCTGCTGTTCCATCAGAACTATATCTAACTTGTATACAATATCCTCAGACTATTTTAGGAAGACAGTTACAAGCTGGAGGACAGAGGAGCAGCGCTAGGCATAGTAGACTTAGTAAATAAGCAGACACCAAAGTTCATCTACTGCTGCAGCAGCAGCCGAGCTGCCATGATTGTGTCATGCTTAGTGATGTGATAAGCCTGTTTGATCATGATTAAGCGTGTTGTTGTCTAAAATAATGTAAAAGGATCTCAAAATTTTTCTAGGACAGTGGAAGATTTATACATTCTGTCCAATGTCAGTTTGTACTGTTCTCTTTATTTCTACTATTTGTTAATATCAAAAGATACATGAGAAGTAAAATTTGTGCTATGCAGTATCAGTAATGCTCTCCTTAAAAATCGTCTGGCTGGCAGATCTTAGGGTCAGTGAAATACCTTTATTGAACATGTGTGTTTCTGAAGGAGTTACACCTGTATCTGTGCTAGACCTGTTGTTATGTACTTAGAGTGTTTTTTGAAAGTAAATTTAAAAACAATATTAATACATCTTGTGATGACATAAAACTTAATGGAATGGGAAAGGATGGAGAAATTACAATCTTTGTATTACTTGACATGGTTGGACCATTCAACAGAAATCCTTTTTTCTAAGACCACACAACACAAAGTTCAGCTTGGAGTATCAAGGAACACAGGTTGTACAGTAGGAAAAGGAAACCATATGCCAGAAAGTTTGTTATAATTGAAGGGTTTATTTAGGGATTAATGAAGGCTTGCAACTCAGCAGGAGCTCATATCATGGTGCTGTTAGGCAAATTAGGTTAATTGTTTTGCATATGCAAATCAGGATCAAATAATTTGTAAGAACTAGGCGTGCTTTATCTTGGTAAGTAGCACTGGGAAAATTGTTGTTAGGCATATGTGGTCCTGTTGTGTTTAAAAGAGTGTAAATGAACTGGAAGGGGAGCCCAAGGGAATCTGCAAAACACAGAGTGGAAAGTTAGTGAGGGTGGGGATGTCAAGAGGGGATGATGAATATCATTGGTCAGGATGAGTTGACAGAAGTGGAGCAAGTGCCTTCCATCACAAATTTGTTTATTTTTCTTCAGACTGGTTATAATTTGCAACTTAAACTAAAGAAGACAGGTTATGGGAGCAGCTTGGTATGGGCACTTTCTCTTGAAAGTTTTCTGGGAAGGCAGTGAAGAGGCAAGTGGTGATGCCCTAAATAAGGCTAACAAGCTTTGGCGGAACTTTTCTGTCAACAATCTTAGAGAATTGAAAAGTAAGAACTTATATAGAAAAATTGCATTTTCATATGGAGAAAACGATGGCCTGGTTTAATCTAGGGCAAAAAGTTATTGTAAGAAGTAGTGCTTGGAATTTGTAGCCAGAAAAATTAGAATGGAAAAAAAAGCACAAATTATCAGGAGTGAGGATGAGTAACACTTGGAACAGACTACAAATGGAAGGAGTGAACATGGAGGATCCTTTTCATCTCTTTGTCTTCTCACTGAGATGTCTTTTTAGACAATTGTTTTTGTCAGGTTGTTGAGCTTAACACAGGAGCATCTTGCTGAAGTATAGTGGCCTGTGCTGTACCAGAGGCCAACCTTGGTGGCCGAAAGGTCTTCTGACCCTAACGGCTGTCACATGTTTACATATGCAGCGTCTTCATCTGTAGTGGTGACAATAATGAATGTCTGTGACTGAACTGTGCTGAAAGTCCTGGTGAGTTAATGACTCTTCTGATATCAATACGAAAATAACTTGCTATAACTCTTGTGTATCTGTGTTTAGTAGATACTTGGATGCATTTAGTCCAGAAAACTAATTATTCTGTGCATTTGGACAATGCTGTCAGGCACTCATGGTGATGGTCCTGTGCAGGGCTGAGAGTTGGATTCAATCATTCTTGTGGGTCCCTTCCAGCTCAGCATATTCTGTGATTCTACTCTTTCTAGTTTATTTGGAAGGAAATGTCCTTTTATCTCCATGACTGCTTGTCTTGTATTTCTGTTAACTGCTGCCAATAATCCATAACAACTGATTAGAGGGAAAACATAGGAGAGTTGTGAAAAACTTGCTCAGAGGCTTTTCATGCTAGCCAAGTGCAGGGGCACAAGCCAAGTCAATAGAGCTGTGATATCATTCTGCAAATATGTTGTATCTGTGTGTCATTTTATTAAACAAGCAAATCACAACCAGCAAAGATCTTGAAGGTTTTATATTAGCCAGGGGGCTAACAAGTTCTAACATGTGAAACAAAGCAAATTTTGTTCCAGCATAGCATATTAGAATATGTGCTTAGAAAAACTTGCAAATACTTGGAAGAGTGTTGCTCAGATTGCTTTGAAACGCTTTGAAGACTGAGAAATACCTCTGCAAGGCATTAACTTTTTATAGCAGGCAGTACAACACAGCTTTGTGGGAAGAGATGTGTGTTTATGTGAAAAAATACACCTAAACAAGTCTGCTAGGAAAAATATATATATGCTGCAAGGCCTTGATTAGAATATCAGATGTGAAACTGGACAAGACTTGTGCTGATTAAGTAAAACATAGGAATGTGGCCTGACTGATTAAATAGCAAAACAAAAACAAGCTAACAGCAGCAAAAGCAAAGTGAAACAAGCAGCAAAACAAAAATTAAGTTGACATTTTACTATCTAGTACAAGCACTATAGTGGTTTTAGATTTAAAGTAGGAAACAGGAGTTCCTAGTGAATTGTTTTATGGAAAATCAAACTGTCAGCATGATGTTTATGATGCATGTGGCAGAGTAGAAATGCCTCCTGTAGCAGGATCTGTCCTTGTTCCCTAAGTGATAATTGTGTCCACTCGCTGAAGAAAATCGCACATCTACTACTCTGGAAGTTATTTAGTATTTTTTGAGAGATTTATATGAATTATTGGATAAACCCATAATTTGGCTCCCACTGAAATGAATGGGAGAAACTGGGGCCAGGGGCCTTATTCTGAAAATTGCTAGCTGTTCTTTTGACTCCATTATCTCGAGCAGGTAACTGCTGGAGTGAAGTGTTACAAATGTTGTTTTATGCCTTGCCACGTTAGCTTTTCACTGAAGAGCACTCACCTCCTTTGATTGCCCATCTCTGAAGTTCACCTGTTATTTGTCATTGCTTTTGAGGGCTGTGCTTTTGGTGGCAGTTTGTTGGCAGCTGGAATGTGGAGTGTGGTTTTTCACCAGGAGGTTTATTACAGCTGGAATTTCACCTGGAATTTGAATTTGATTTTAATATCACAGGTCTTTGAAAGTACTCCATGGTCCATAAGCTGTCTCCATGCTATTGATGGGCAGCAGTATTGCTTCAGCCATTACAACCAGGGTACGTGGGTACAAGATCACTTGATCTCATGCAGTACATATGTTCCTGGACTCCTTCAAAGGACTGGCAGTGGTTTGTGCAGACTGCAGGAGAGTGGTGGAAAAAAATCCAGTAAAATGTAATTGTGATCTTATTGGGAAATACTTAAATATTTCTGGTGAACTAACAGAACTAACCTGTGGATAGCGGAAGTTAAATTGAGCAGGATTAACTATGCATGCTTTGTTCAGTCATGTCTGTAACGCATTTGAGTTTTATGAGACTCAAAAATAAAAACATGTTTTCTCTAGTTTTGATGCTGTATTGCCTAGAGTCTGACTACCATGGAATTTAATTTTATATTGTCAGGGTTTCTTGTATATAATATGTGTGTTGTATGCTTTAGGGGATATTTTAACGCTTCATAAAGTTTTTCATATGGCATATAATGCAGCTTGTTCACTTTTTTGATTTTTATGATCTACTTCTGGAAAGGACTGTCCAGAAGACATAGATTATGCTTGTACCTTCTGAAGGGGATGAGTTAAGTATAATCATATGCATGTCACGGGAGTTACCTCATTCATGTTTGTAGTGCTAAAAGAGAGCATGTGATAATTTTAATGTGGGTCATGAGAATAAGGACTGGCAATGATTTTCAAGAGTAACAAGAGAAAAACAACAGAGTAAAATAAAGCAAAACAAAATAAACTGAAATTGATACTTTAGTCCTGACAGGACTAAAAATAGTAGATGTTCTTTTTCTTTGTAGTTTGTAGCTGCTATGCTTGCTCTGGTGCCAGCCTTGAATGATTTTCTACACTGAGTCCTGGCTGTAATCAAGGGCAATTTTGATGCTCTATTATTATTTTATTAACTCTTTCTAGGAGCTCCTACTCCCTTACCTCTTTCAGGTCTGAGTCAGCAAGTATTCAGAGGGATGAACAGTGAGAGAGAGCTTCGAGTGTGTGCTGCATGAAGTTATGCAGGGTGTAGTAGTCAAATATATGAACTTTCCAGGGATATCTGCACCTATATTGAAAAATTACAAAGTTCACAGTAAGTGATCTCATGGGAACACTTCCAGTTCCCTATTCATTCAAAGATATACAGAATCATACAATGAACTAGATTGGATGAGACCTTTAAGATCATCCAGTCCAGCCTATGACCTAACACCACCTTGGCAACTAGACCATGGCATCGAGTGCCACATCCAGTCTTTTCTTAAATACCTCCAGGGATAGTGGCTCCACCACCTCCCTGGGCAGCCCATTCCAATGCTCAATCACCTTTTTTGTGAAAAACTTCTTCCTGATGTCCAGCCTAAACCTTCCCTGGCGCAGTTTAAGTCTCTGTCCTCTTGTCCTATTGCTAATTGCCTGGGAGAAGAGACTGACCCTCACCTGGCTACAACCTCCTTTCAGAGTTACTGCTATGTGTTGTTAGCTGCTGAAAGGACATAAAACTGTATTCATTATACCAAAGGAGTGTTTTAAAATGTCTTAGTTTCTGTTTTGTAGAGTGGTTATTTGGCAAGGTTTTCTGTTTGGGTTTTTTTATATATTTTGGTAAAGGAATTGGTTTAGAGCACTCCTCTTGGTGCTGACTAGGGTATTCCCAAAAGGTATCAAGAGGATGCTTAGAACCCTTTATAGACTGGAAGTTGTCAAAATTGCTTCAGATGCTCCAGCTGTTGTGTATTCTGTATCTTGCAGAATAACTCATTTTGGATAGGACAGACTTCTGCGATGAATCTGACTGATTCTGTATTTGCCCTATTCTTGGCTTTCATTCAAGGGGTAATTTTCTGGAGGACTTTATTTTGTAAATGAATGTCATATTTCCAGGAGTCAAAAAAGTAACTGCATGAGATTTTCTTAGTGGGTGCTTTGGATAAGACTGTGTTGTGTCATGGCATATGTGTTGCAACCAAAATATTATCAAACCCCCATATTTGGGAGACACCAGTATAATGAAAGATGATGTGGCATTGCCAGAATACAATTATTCTTGTGAAGAACAGGCTTTAGTTTCATTTTGTCTGTTTTAAGAAACTTCATTCCTGTGTATCTCCCTGCTAAACCAATCTTGGAAACATAGCAATCCAGACATAGAAAAGTATTTGTCTGTATTTTGCTACGTTTTACTGTAGTGGATTTTTTTACTTGTGTATTAAAACATTTTTATACCAAGTTTTTCATTAGAAGCCTAGCATCTGTGAGAGTTGCCTCATATAAATAATGAATATTTGTAGTACAAGTTGTGTGGCTTACTGATTTTTTTGACCTACTTAATTTGAGATTCGTACTTACACTGGCTTGTATATACACGTTTTTTTAAATCAAGCCAACTTTGGGGTTAACTTGATACAGACATCAGCTTCAGTGAAACTGGTGTGTCAGGGCCCACACTGGCAGTCTGTGGCTTCAAAAGTTTTTTTGAATCAGTTGAGACATAATAACTGTCAGTGGTCTAAACTACTAGATTTTGTACTGAAATTATAAAGGGTCACGTACACATGTCCTTTTGACTGATGGCCAGTGTTGAACAGTTGCTACATAAGCAGATTTGATAAACAGGAAAATGAATAAGCTAAGATGCACCAGGTATGTCTGTTGCTTCCTTTTGCTTGTCCTTCGAATTGCCTTAAACTTTGTAAGTGAGAAATGAAATTACCTTGCATGTGCTGCTTATTAGGAATATAGGTACAGCTTCCTTAGCTTGGTTGAGTCACAGGAACTTACTGTGTGCCTGATCCCTGGGTTAGGAATATCTCTGTGAGGTTTGGACCCTTCTATCTCAGTTATCTTTAATTTCAGTGATTTGTTTTCTTTTTTTTCAGAAGGTGCAACATCTGCAGGTGAACAAGTTTTTGTGCTGCTTTCCTATAAATTATGAATAAATGTTGTTTAGAATAGGGAGAAAATCTGTCTCTGATTGTTTAGAAAACACTCTTTCTTATCCTTTTTGCTATCCACAGCATGCAGTCTGTTAGAATATTGTTAAATATTCTTTACTTTCGTAATTAGTTTAATTCCACTGTATATTGTCTTAAAAATGATTCTGTCAATCTGCTGCAAATTTTTGTTTGACAGTGGGCTGCTCATGTTTCCAGTAGATAGTTAGCTGCAATTAAGGGCATTTTTCCTAGGGTGGGGTGTTTTTCGTTTGTTTCTTTGTTTTGGGGGGTTTTTGTGGGGGTTTTTTTGGCCTGTTTTTTTTTCTTTTAATTTTATTTTTAATTTTTCTCTGGATATGTTTCTTCTATTTCAGTCTTCTTTTTGCATGGACTCAATTGTTATTTATAATTTGGAGGAGAGGTTGTGTTGCTTATTTCGTTGTGCCAGTGACCCTTGACATCAAATGGCAGCTCTTTTTTTTCCCCTCCCACGACATTTTCTGACCCTGAGCTTCTGTTGAAGTGATCAACTGCAAAATGGTATTTTTGTATGTTTAAGCAGTCCTGAAGCTTTGCTGTAGAAATCTCATGGATACAGAAGAAATCCTTTTTTCTCAAAGTGCTGTTTTAGGCTGTTGCAGGCTCAAGCAATTGAGGATTGGTTCGAGTTAGACTTATGTAGACATTTATTTAAGTATGTGGTTTTCTTGAAACAAGGTTACAAAACAAGTAGAAAATCACAATGACAGGTGAGTGGTAACTTGAGAGATGATAAGTGATTCCATGTTTGAGTCTTAGATGCTTCGAGGGACAGCTGACGATTTAAGTGTGTGTGACCCACATTGAAATTCGTTGGTGTTGCAATTCCTCAGGATGCTAATTAAATAACTTGCACTCACTGCAGCATACAGAGTGACAAATTGTTTCTGATGGCTGCAGAGTAGCTCTTGAGGTGTGTGGAAGTATTGTTTGAATCTGACACAGTTTCTGGGTTGCTGCATGCCTGTGTGATGGTTCAGATGCAGTCAGAGACCTGTGCTGGAGTTGATGTGTTCTGAGTCTGGGACCATTAATTTCCTGAAGGCTGTATTCAAAGTTGAGCATGGGGGCCACAGTCTTTGATTGGGTCCCCAAACTACCCGCCCCACACATGGTAGCAATAGAATTTTAAACAACGTGTTTTGTGCTTTTAAGAGGGCAGTAAAATGCTCTGTAGATAGGTCCTAGTTTACTTCCTTTTTTGTTTTTAGTCCTTAATTTTAAAGTGGCTGCATGTGAGTTGTGTAAGAGTCTGGGGCACAAGATTTCACTGAAAGCAAAGTTGAAGAAAAAAAAAATCATAACTTGAATGAAAGCATCAAAATCAGTCTTTTTAATTGCAACTACACAGCTAAGACCGTAAAAGTTACTTCAAATTTACCTATTGCAACTTACTGAGGTGCTGATAGAGAAAGTTTCCTTTTTAAGAGGGCAATATAAACAGTCACAGGGAGACATTCAGATGTGTTTATATTAGCTGGAGGCTGCAGAGGAGCCCAGAGAACAGCTTCAACATTAACTCCTTCTCTTATACTCAGTTAATTGTGTTAACACATCAGAGACTTGCGACCAGTAAAGGCAAACACAGAGCTGCTCTTCTGATCCAGCTGCCTCCAAACAGCCCTGTTTCTCTTTTTAAATGTTTCATCTGTTACAGTTCAGCTACTGGGGAAGAATCCTATTTGCAAACACGTGTTTGTTTATTAGACTAATGTTTAGATAATCTGCATTATGCATAATTTCTACTTAAGAAAGTCAGCTCCACAGGGAAACTGGGTGTCTTGCACACAAGAGGGGCCCCCTATGGCTGCACCTCCTTGGCAAAAAAGGGCCTGGCCCTTGGATGTCACTGGAGGGGAACAGTGCCACACACCTTCCCGCTTCTCTTCCGCCTCTGGTTGCTTATTTATTTTACTACAAAACTTCTGAAAATTGAGGCTCCTTGTGGCTAAATGGTGGAGGTAAGAGAGAAAAAAATCATGTCATGATATACACAACTGACCAAATAGCTGTGGGTTTTGTGTGTTGGGCACCTGATTTTCCAGTAGCCACATCAAAAGTAAGCATGGTTTGTAAAATCCCTTGAGTTGTAGGAGAAGCGATGAAGCTCTTGACACCGGAAGATGAGATGCAGCTGCTTGTACCAAGTTGCTCTTGGAAGGTGGGAAAACCAAAAGACAGGCATGCAGGCTGGGCCGTGGCAGCCTTTCAGTGAAAGCTGAGGCACTCTGCAAATTATTATCTGGCAGAGGCAGCATAGGAGAGATGAGTAGGTTGTTCTGGAAACTTGTTAAAATCAACTAGTTGCTGCACCCTCAAGTGAATGAGTGACATTTTCCAAGAGCTTATCTTTTTCTCTTACTGGGAAGAATTGTACAGCTGAGAAAGTGTAGTGCATGCCTGTAGGAGTTTAGAGGTGGGGAAAAGCATGGAAATCACTTCTTGTCTAATCTTGTAACAACTTTAATTTTAGTAATGTTAGATGCATTTGAGGCAAACCTTTCCGAAATGAAGGCTTATAAGTAGTGATTGATGTGTTTCCATTTTTGTGAACTGTGCACCTTTAATCTCCTAAACCAAGCAAAAGGCTTTTTGACTTATGGTATCTCTGTATGCTGAGGGTGCTGTGTGTGATGTAAGTATGTAGCAACGGATGGCTACAATTTGGAGCTGTTGAATTCCTCTTCTTTTGGGTATTGCCTTGCTATTATCCCCGTAAGAGTTTGTGGGAGCCCTAAAGGCAAATGCAGGATCCAGACCCCACTCAAAAGGACCCCCCATTTTGGAGTTCTGCTCTTAACTTTTGGGTTCTCGTCTGTTTATGTATTTGTACTGAAGTCTTAATTGGAAAGTCATCTCTCCAAGTCTCATCTGTCCTGTGCAGAAGTTGGCAGCAATGTGGTTTCTGGCACTGGGTTCCGAGTGGTTTACTCTGTTCCTATTGCAGACTGCTTCTCTGTAAATGCTATAATTCTGGAAGGGGTCCTGCAGTTTTTCACTGACTGGGAATAAAGCTCAGTCCTCCTAGGGTCAACAAGCGTTCTGTTTTTACTTAATAAATTTGAAACCTGCAGTAAGAAATCTCCTGCCTTTTCACTGGTACGGTTCTGTGCTATACTGTGAGAAGCAGGATATTCGTTGCCTGTTACAGCTGTTAGTGAGATGAATGTGAAGTAACAGCACTAACAGGGTGCCTGACTCAAGAAATTCAGGGTGAGTGACACTTGATTCTGTAGCAACATTGGCATCAGCTGTTAGCTCTGGTGACATGGTCATTGCCTTGAAACTGTGACCCGAGCCCCCTTTTTGAGAAGCGAAGAACCTGAAAACCTGTTTCAAAGACAAGGGCAGCTGCTTTGTTTGTCTTTTAAAAATCTGTATTTCTGCCTTTTTGCTTGGTCAATGTTTAGAACCATTGAAAAAGTAAATGTGACATGGGGACTAAGGTCCTGCAGCTAGAGCTCCTTTATGATTACATATTCAACCACAACCTCACAAAGGAAAATGAGAGTCCCTTTTCCTTTATGTACCATATTTCAGTTTTCCCTTAGGTTTAAATTGGCATTTTGGACTATATTCGCTCAAGCCACTGAAGAGCTTATCAGAAAAGGAAGGAAACAGAGGGAGGGAAAGAAAGATAGATTTCCAAATGACAAGCGTTTGAATAGTTGAAGTTCAATCCCTAAAACAAAAAGTGGAATCTTTTTTTTTCTAAATAATGTGCTTTACAGTCTCACCTCTCATCTTGAGAAACATAAAAGAGCAAGTAAAAGAGATGACCCAAATCACAGAGTCCTTTGAAAGAAGAAATTCAGCTGTTTTGAACACTTACAATCAAAGGAAGTGGTTTCCCTAATTACATGAACTATGTGAAAGCTCTCAGAATAGCTCTTCCACCCCAGGATTCCTTGCACTTTAGAAGTTTGCATAAAAGCTCACATGGAGAATCAGATGCAAAGTGTTTGATTCAAATTTTATTAGGCAGAAGTGAGCATACATTCCCATCTCTGGGTTTGACAGCTGCTTGGGTTTGGACCACAAGCCTGGGTTTGATGGATTTCAGTCCTATACTTAAATCTTTCACTCTTCAGGTTCTCTGGTGAGACACCCCTATCGAGAAAAGTAGAATTGAAAAAATGGAGAAAGGATAGAGGGATCTCTTTGTGAGCTTTCAGCTGAGGATTCTTCATCCTGATTAGGCTGTTCATTGTTGAGAAAACCCCTCCCTGTACACAGCTTTTATGAGGAATTTTGCTTCCTCACATTGTCAAGAAACTGTGTATCTTAAAATATATATTTGGAAGAATTGGGATCTGAATTCTACAACTATAGTATTATTCTAACACTACCATTTACTTTAATCCATGAAAATTCTGAATTCAGTACAGACTTTGAACAAAAAAGCAATATTTTCAAAAGACTGTTACACCTTGTGGTTTCTTTTTGTGCATACACAATAATAAAGGTTTCTTAGTCTAAACTAAACAGTGAGGACATATGAAAAGATGCAGGACACTTCTAAAGGCTTAAGATCTGTGGTGCTGTCCCTGAGGATAGAATATGGACTAATTAATGTTTTAAATATTTAAAAATAATATTTGCAAGGCTTGCAGTAATATGCAAGACCATCACACTTGCTCTGCACAACAGTGACTTCAAAATGGTCACATTCTCCCCTCAGAGCTAAGTACAGTAATTATATCTAGATTTGATAAAGACAGAGATAATTGATAAAATTGACCCTGAGGAGAGGTCTTAAAACCCTTCAAAGCGCAACAATTCAAACTCAAGAAGGAAAAAAGGCAGAAGGGTTGTGACAACCTTCTGCATATATGGAATCAGCCAAACCCTCTTTATAGTAACACTGTATGCTAATCGTGAGATACTGATAACTCCTCTTGAAGAGAAGGAGAAATGTTTCTCTAGGTCTTTTTCTTCCTGCCGATACTGGGGTTTTTTTTTCCTCCCTACCCTTCGCAGGCAGAAGGGAGGACTTTATCTGGAATAAGGGAACTGTCTCCTAGAAGTAAACACCCTCAGCAGGCCAGTGGTGTTGCAAGTAAAGTGTGCAGCACAGTAGCAGCACGTGTAGAAAGGGAAGGGAAATACAGCTGTGACATGGCAGAGAAGAGTTCTTGCTGTGTTTTCTAGAGAGTTGTGTCTCAGGCAGCAAAGCTTTGCCAGAGGATGATTTTGCTTGGTTAAAGGAGAATGCTTAAAGCATTCTGACCTTGCTTGACCTGAAGGTACATGGAAAATTACATTTGCTTGTGTCTGATCCTTTATAGGAGTCAATTTCTTAGGCAAGGGTTTGCGTACGTCTGGCATTGGAAAATGGGAAGCTGTGGTAGATGTGATGCTGTTACTCTTCTACGCCAAAGGGCCTGTTGTGGATTTGAATGTGCTTTGTGCCGCCAAAACATCACGGAGCTCCTGGGCCCTGGATCCAGCTTGTGAGCTCAGTTCATTGTACTGAACTTTGCTTATCTAATCCTTGTCATGCTTGGAGCGTAAATCAAACTAGTTATGCAAAGACTATGGGCATTGCTAGAATAGGAAGAGATGCAAATTCTCTCTGCTGCACTCAGATCCAGGTTAGAATTGTCATTAGCTGCAGCATGATGCCTTCTCTTCAGCTTTTTAGGTACCGCCCAGGAGAGAGAGGTTTTGTTGGACTCGGCACATGACCCTGGTCCTGAAAGTTCCTGTGGTCCCTTGTATATGGATTTCCTACTTCCTCTTTGCTGTTTCATTTATTGCAGGTTCTTGGGAAGCACAGTGCAGGGCGATGGAGGAAGTAGTGCAAGTCAGTTGTTTTGTAACCACAAAATAGATGATCTTCATTTTTGTAACAGGCCTTTTAAATGTTATTCATTCCCTATTAGGTATGTGTGGTGTTCCTCTCATTTTAGTAAGTACAGACATGGGTAGCAGTTGTGGTGCCTCTGGTTGTTCTGCCATAACTTTGAGGAAGAAACTGGCTTGAAATAGCGTTGTTTCATTGAAGAAGAGCAATGAGAAAATCAGACTTTTGGCTTCATTTGGTATCCTGTAGTGGTACAAAACCCCTGTGAGTTCTCTGCTCCTTTTAGGTCTGTTCATGAAACTCAAAGCAACTGCCTTCGTAGGTCACTCTGTAATCAGTCTCACTCTTCTAGATAAGTTCTTCTGGATGTCCACTTTCTGCAGAGTTCAGAGATACTGGTATTCAAGTTACGGACTTTTTAAAAATGTATTTTGAGGCTGACCATTTGTATTCCTATATAACAAAGACTAGAAATGAAATAGTTGTTATTGCCATATCTGTGTAAGCCAAGAGCTATAAAGACGCCTAGATAAGATAGGGAGTTCTATGTACAAGAAATTCATCACAGACAAGTAAGGGAAAAGCTGAAGTTACATGTCAGAAATATGTAGTAGAGTAATACTAATAAATGTAGATTTATGAGACCAAAAGCATTTTAAAAATATTGCTAGTTGTCCTCCAAGGTTTTTATTTTAGCCATTGTTTTATTTGAAATTTTTTAGTCTTAATGGAAAAAAGATTGAGCTACCATGGAGGCGGCATGAAGAATCCCAAGAAAAAAATAAACACTGGGTCCATGTTTCATAAAGATAAAAGCTTAAAATTTCAGGAGTTTTATCTAGTTTTATTTTTTGGTCATTGCTACCCAACAGGAGTAGCATTTGAACCAAATTTCTAAGTAAAATACAATTTTCAATCTTAGACAAAGAAAAGTGGCTTTTCTGAAAAGCAGGTAGCCTTCACCATGATTCATGCTGGATTATTTGGACAGTTTCACCTAAAACCATGATGTGTGTCATTAAGATAGTGGTGACGACTCATTTTCTTGAAAATCTCAGATTTGTGAGGTTGTGCTTTGGGATAGCTAAATGTCACAGAAAAATGCCTCTCATCCGTGGAGGACTCTCATTCACTTCAGCAGAGCGCCAACATCTGTAGCTGGCAACTACTTTCTCTCCTTTTTTATGCCTGCTGGTCACAGCTGTCATTTCTGTTTTGAAAGCTTTTTTGAGTTAGGTGGACTCCAGGTAGGGAGTGATTAATACCTTTTCTGCAGGGGCAGCTCGTTTTTGAGTGACAGCTGGAGAGAGCCTTGTGCAGAGCTCTAGCAGCCCAAAACAAAACCTTGTGGTTTGCTGTTAACATATAGCAGGTAACGCGTCTTGTGAAGTGTTTGTTTCGTGACGGTGGGCTCAGCCTGCCCGGTTGAGGAACATTTTCTGGAATTATAACATTCACTAGAATTCCAATAAGAGGTATCCCCATCAAATGTGGTCCCTGTCATGAGCTATGGCAGGTTTGATTTATCCATTCTAAGACAGGCTTTAAGTGTGTGCTCATCAAGAATATGATGGGTTTTTTTAGCTGTGGTTAAATTACAATTTTCATGATCAAGATGGAAAAATACTTCATTGTAAGGATCATAGCTGCTTTAGAGGAGTGGATCAGGATGCAGAAGTACAGCTGTTGCTGTCTCTGTTGGCATCTGTGCTAATTGTTCAGCAAAAGCCACTGTATAATGAGATTTGACTTGTTCTAGGTTATCTTATCCAGATTCCTAACAAATACTCTGCAGACCTCAGAAAAATCACTGCTCTAGTTGTATATGTATGGCCATGGCTCCTTGAGAGGGGATTAGTTTTGCCCGTCACTTTCATACCAAAATGCCTTTCCAATAAGGTGCTCATGAAACTTACAGTGACTTTGATCTCAGAAATAATTTCCTTGGATATTTTTCCACTTGTTGAGTCTGGAATGATCCCTGTGTTGCATATTAGCCATGATATCTTCTCACCTGCGGAGTGTGCCAGGAGTCAGAAAGCTTCTAGTTTTGTTATTCCATTGTATTTTAGGAATGTCGAGGGTTTTGTCACTGTTCTCCATAGTCAAAGCCCATTTGTGTTCAAAATGATTGTGAGTAACTTGGAAAATTTCCCAACGCTGAAAAGAGAAATGATGATTGCTGGAAATAAACAGCTCTGTGGGAGCTCAGGTATTTCAGCCCTGCCATTTAGTCCACTCATCTATTGTTTCTACTCAATTGCTGGTGTTGCTTTGTAGCTGGAGGCAGCTTTATACTCCAAATCTGCCTATATTAAAAATTACAAATATTGCAGTACATTGCTCATTTCTAAACTCTTACACCAATACAAATACATAGTTTATGCATGTTTTGAATGGTTTTACTTTATGCGAATAACAGTCGTGAAATCCAAACTAAACTTGTTCTTGGCAGATCTGCCTTTATCAGATACCTTAATATTAAATGCTCATACAATGTCACATTGTATGCTGCAAAATGTAACAGTCCTGTGGGTGTATTTCTACTTGAAATCTGTCTGAAAAATGAGTTATTTTTCCATAATCTTTGTTTTGGTTTTTTGTTTGTTTGGATTTTTTTTGTAAATGGCACTGGAAATGTAACGCAGAATTTTTTCAAGCTTACTAAATATTTTGTAAGGATTTTCTGCAGAAAGTGCCTCTGCTTAGTTTCATCAGTCTGTTAGCAGTCTCTTCTCTCATGGATAACAAGTTTTTAACCCTCCTCATGAGGAAAACCAACACCATGATCCTGCAATTTCTTGGTTAGTGCGGTGTGGGCTCTGCGTGATGATTGCACTGGGCTGATGGAGGTCAGAGTGAGGATTGAGTCAGTTAGCTTGATCTCACTCGCTCTTGCTGCACAGGGCAGAGGGTCTGCTGCCACGTCACAAGGACAAATCAGAGGGACCAGCCTGCTTTTCATGGGCTGAGCAAGCCTTTGCAGTGTTTTGACAGGCACATTCTGAATTTGCTAGCTAGTACTTTTAATCCCATAGCCTTCAAATTATCCATAATGTACCAAGTTGTGTGCAAAAGTTGCTATAAAGCACTATAGTAGAGTATAAAACTCAGTTTTCTTTTCAAATGGTCAGCATCCAATACATCTTACCACTAACAAGTCCTATGGTGCTGCATGATGCAAATCAATTATTTCAAAGTGAATTTCATAAGATGGGGTGAGCCTCTAACAGCATATAATAAATTTATGTCCATATTCCTTATCTGTAGTACATTATTACAGTTTAACAGAACTCAGCTGTCTTGGTAGTGTGTTTTTTCTTTCTTTAAGATTGTAACCTTAGAGTCAATACAAGATATTTAAAGTGTGTGTTTCTATCACAGTATCTCCAAAGATGAGATTTTTTTTTTTGGGTGCTATACACCAGTGGATTTAAAATAATGGCAAGATGATTATATAGCAATAAGAATTTATTAGTTTCCTGTATATTTCCACTTTAGTCTCTGGGATTTGTAACAGTGTAGGACATAATTTTGGATGCAAATTTGATGCTTTGAAAGATTTCCTCAATCAAAATGCTTCACAGTACGAATTTTGTACGTCATTGTAGATGTACTTATGAGAATTTAATTCTGTTATTTACAGAAATGCTGGTGACATCAATCTGAGAATGTAATTTAACTCTTTTCTGTATGGTTTAAGAAACAGGATACTGTTTCTTAATACAGCCTGAATATAGAGGCTAAGACGTAAGTGCTGACAGTTTTAATGTCTAAATGGCCTGTAGAAAACAGCTTTTTTTAGGGATAAGTTATCATCTAAATGAGTACTGAAAAAGAAGCTCAAGCTCACACATCTTTAAGTGACATGCAACCATAGTTTTAAAACTATCATGGCCTATGGGAGGAGGTGGTAACAAACATGTTTATGCTGGGAGTGTGCTCATTGTAGCACTTGGTAACTGCTTATTTGCAGGTAAAAAATCTCACTGAGGATTCTCCGCCTTTACCGTGTTCATGTGGTTTTTGTCTTGCCTAGTTAGTATTAAAGACAGCTTAACAAATTTAACAAAAATTCTCTGGACTGGACAGTCGGTATCCTTAGCTTGTTATTTGGGGCCCCCAAAGCACCAGATTCTTGTTTTTATTTTTTTCCTTAGAAAACTTTATGAGAACAGACAAATCAGTAAGCAAAGTCCTAATTTTTTATTTTGTACGTGCTTAATTTTCTTTTCAGTGTTCAAAACTGTAATAATTACTTAACATCCTGCTATATAATTCTTGATAATAATTTTATGTTTCTGAAATTCTCTAAGTATCCCTTTATTGCATATTGAGAAGATAATTTGTTAGGAATGACAGATGCTGATTGTCTTAGTATTGCATCTGTAAAATGGTGTTTTGGACTTGTTCACCTAGAGAAACTGGTATTGTAAGAGGTGTCATCCCTCTTAGACATCAGTAAATTCACAAGACAGGATTCATGAGACACTGGAAATGGAGATAGACTGGATATACTTTTGAGCAGGAGTCTAGAAATAAAGGTGTGGGATTTATATATGTTAGCATTCTGTATCTTTTTTGTATGTGGTTGTCACTAATGGAATGATTTTACTAAAACATCAGCTGGCCTCTTCCAACTGCCCTTTTATTAGGAGGTAAAACCTCTCGAGAGTAGCTAAGTTGCAACTCTCCCAAGAACATGACAAAGGTCAAAGCCTTTAAAATGCTACAGGACTTAGGAAAAAAAACATCTTTCCAAAGCTGCCTTAAGTGTCTAAATATCTCTTCAATAAACATGGCAAAAAGTTCTCTGGAAAAATTAAATAGCCAAACATTTGCACAATGTAATAATAAATATTATAAGGCAGTTAAGGAAGTTGTGTTAATCAGATTAAGCGTGTAAATGGCCTATTGAAAGCAGGCAGCTAACCATGTCCAACTCTGTGATTTTGCATGGAGGGAAGGTGCCACTTGCTATGCAGTTACCTGATTTACTAGCAGGAGAGTTGGTTGGCTGCTGGCTGACCCAATGGTCTCACAAGTGGCTGCAGCTATTCCCTGTGTTAATCCTAAATCAATATGCTCAGACCAGGGTGGAAAGATACTTTACTCTTTCTAGTCAGCTGCTCCAAAGCCACCTGGAGGAAGTGGTGGTTGAGTCGCTTTGGGCTCAGTTTGTCTGGACCCATGCAAAAAAGTCTTTTGATACTGAAAAACTCTGTGAACAGATGTTCTTTTACAGTTCCAGCTGTGCTGCTGGAATAGACTGATAGCCCGAACCCTTGATCACTTCTCTTGACTACAAATGTGAGCATAACAAATTTCTAATATATTTCCAAGGAGAACCAGAGTAACTAAAATATGCTGAGTCGTTTGGTCTTTGCTAACTTTAACTGCCTTGGGATAGGGAGCTCTAACAAGAGCAGCTGCAGCTGCTATGAGTAGCTGGCAAGCAACAACACAGCTGTATGCAAAGTGCCTCCGTCCACATCCTTGCTGTCTTTGCGGCTGCAATTAAAGATCTGATGGTACAGCCTTGTCTGATTCCCAAGTAATGCCAGCTCAGCATCAGGTGGCCATTGCCCACATCTGCAGTCAGCACCGACCTTGAAGACCTCATCAGGGCTGATCTGCACTTGCTGCTTTTGCTGCATGGTACAAGGCAGAGCAAAAACAAGTGCGGGCTTGGGTCACTCTGGTGAGCTGAGGCTTGTGCTGCTCTTAATGAGACCATGCTGTCCAGCCACCTTGCTTTGTCCCCTCATCTGCTGCTGGCTGTGCTTAGAATTTGTGTTTGTGATTTCTGTCCAGCAATTGCTGAACACAGACAAGACCTAGAGGAGGATCTTGTTTTACCTGCTGAAACACCTGAAGATATGGTTGTCCTTGCATGGTTGTTTGTACTACAAGAGCAGTACTAGTGGGTCTACAGGCAGCTGTAGGGTGATGTCAGTCTTAGATGATGTAACTGTCATTTTCACATATGGTAATAAGTAGAGATTAAACAGGCATAAAACCAAATTTCCTGTTAAACACTGTGATCCATACCATGGTTCACAGGACACAATTACATTGTTTGTACACTTAGGGATTACCTGAATTCCAAACTCTTATACTGTAATTGTTTTATGAATTGGGTTTGATTTACAGTAACCCAGCAAGTGAGAACTGAATTTAAAAGTTTTCAATGTAATTTGTTCTGACCTTGGATTTTGTGATATTTGAATTATGTAAGCAGTGGATTAGGTTTGTTTAGAAATCTGAATCCCGTTTCCTTTGAGAAATGGTGTTCAGTCTGTAATCCCTTCAGCAGGACTCAACAGAGGGACATAATTTCACCGATACCTGTGATGTAAGCGCAGTATGAACAATTTCAGCGTAGTTTGATGGTCAGTAACAGGCTGTTACTTAGCTTATAATGGCACAAAGCATAATATTCAACTCTATTGCAGTTACCTCATGTGTCTGTGTCTCTATGTTAAGTCCAGGGAGTTTGTATTTATGTGTTTGGATGTCTTTCCTTCAGCTGAACTCCGCTAGTTCTGCTTCAGTCCAGCCTTTAAAAAAATAAAATTCTGTCCTTCTCACAAAAAACTAATGTAATGAAGTAGTTGAATACTTGTTACTTGTCATCACTATTTAGGAAGGAAATTGGTGCTCATTTAGCTTGCATAAGACAGATAGCAGCTTTACTGAGGGAAGAGTGTCATGCCCAACCCAGCAAGGGCTGACTTCTTCACCAGCCTTTAGACAGACAGATGCATGACAGGATTTTCTTTCAAGCATTTAGGCATTTTGGATTTCAGTACAGTTTTGATGCTTGAAGGTGATTCTAAATATTCTTGTTAGTGTCTAAGAGATCTTTGAAATACCAGTCTTTAACTGCCACTCTGTAATTTGCTATCTGAAAGTAATTTTCATTGAAATATGGCACCTTCTTGTCAAAGATAGTACAAAAGCTTCAAAGATATGGACTGGCTTTGCATCTGGTTCTCACTGTAAGGAATAAGTGTCTTTAAACTGGCTAATAGAGTTCACAGCTGATCTACAGCAACAGAAAAGAACAAAAGATGAAAGGAATAGTCTAGAATCACTAGTGCTAACAACAGCAGAGTGATTAAAAGTGTTTAGAGAGGATTTCTTTCTGATATAATGGTCCTTAGGAACAGTTGGCAATTTTTTTACCCCAAAGTTGTTCATTGTCATATCTGTGGGCGATTAGAAGGTGCTTCTCTGGATTTCTTAGATGGGAGCTTGCTTTGGTATCTGTTAAATCCCAAATTAGAGTATGAACATCAGTGTGAAGGTGATGGAATTAGCCATGGTCAACACAGCATTTTTTCATACTTCTGTAATGTGATCTTAGTGTATATAATGTAAATAAGATAATCTTAAAAATTTTTTTTGCATTTCCGAATGATAAAAGCACTGTGTGTCAGTGTGCCTGTGCTGGTGAAGTACTTGTCTTCTTGGCATGATGCTCATATTTCGTTTGCAGTCCCTGTCGTGGTAGCACTGGGTGATTGGTTGGTCTGGAGTTTGCTGCTGGTGCAGCCCTCCTGTTGTCCACTGACTCTGATGGGCTTTCACTGGATCCAGCAGCATCTTGTGTGAGATGGAGAACAGTCACTGGGTTCTGCACATAGTTGTGGTGGAATAGGGAGCTGTGGCACTTGGATTTGTTCATCATGGGGCATTTTTAATCACTCTCCTAAAAGATTCATCTAGTACTACTTTTATAGCCCGGACCTAAATACATTATGCTGTGGGAAAAAATATGAGACTCATCAATTTAATTCTAATAACCTCTTGAAGTACTTGTGTTGTGAACAGCACAGCAGATGATGTGCTCAGTGCTTTGAAGACATGGTGTGTTTTAAGTACTTTACAAGAAGATGGTTTAATTCCATTCCTCTGACCAAGGTGTTCATGAAAAGGTGGTTTAGATAGTTTGTCTAACTGTTGGTGTTATTCCTGTCTCATATCAGAATATTCAGATATGCAGTCAAGGAGAGTTAGGTCTCCTGGCAATCTGGCAGTAATGCTGGTAGGAATTAGAGGACATTGCCCAATTGAATATTTCCTGAGGAATATACAAACATAATACAAAAGTTTCTGAGATGGAGATTTGAATGACTCAGCAGTCACCTGCATCCTCCAGGCTGGTGAAGGAGGTTGGAGGTACAACTCATGCTGCTGCTGCTGCAGGAGTCCCTTGTCTTGGGAGGCTGATGGGGCTGCAGTTGGAGGGCAGAGCTCCTTCTGCTGGCAGATCCCTTGACTGGCTCTAGGAGTGTTGCTGTTTACCTGCAGGTGACTCTTCCCACATTTGCTTAGATAGCTGCCAGTTAAATTATTTTGTGGCCTTGTAGACTCGCTGAAGACAGAAAGGCTATAGCAGTTTTGATGCAGAAACCCATGGTACATCAGCTACTGCTGCTGTAAAAAATGTAGAGCTATAGCAAAGTGGTATTTGTTTGGCCTGTGTTTTATAGGTGGTACCATGATACATGTGCTTAATTGCATGATTACAGATAAAGGCATTAGATGATTCAATTTTTTGCTGTTTTGCTTAAAGACTTCTTTGAGTAACTTCAACAGAGTTTTGAATTAAGACCTTTAGCTAATGCACAGACATTTACACGTATTCAATTGAATCTTTAACTATAGCTTTGAACTTAACTTGGGTTACACTAACTCTTCATGCTGCTTAGCCTGCTCAGCAAGAAAAACAATATTACTGTCAAGTGAGTAATCTTTTTTCACAGTACCAGAAAATTAAGTTTTAAAATGTATGCTGTTTTCAGCAAATCGTACTGCAGACTGACTCACCTACAAGTCCACAAAATAATTTAATTGGCAGTTATCTAAGAATATGTGTGAAAACTCACCCGTGGGTAAACAGCAACACTCCCACTGCCAGTCAAGGGTCTGTGAAGGGATCTGTCAGATACTTTTGATGAGTTAATTGTGATCTTGTTCTTGTTAGATGCTCTTGCCTGGTGTAGAGTTAACATAATCTTGAAGTCTTAAAGCATTACAGTGGAGAAAAATATAAAATAGTACATATCTTTATTTGCATAATATGTATATTTGTGCAAAAACATATCTCAAATCTGTTGAGTATTTGTTTTAATACACTACAGAGGTGAGTCTGTCGAGACACCTTCCAGAAGATACCTGACCTTTTGTCTCAAAAACTACAGGGCGTGTATGTCTTAATTTTTGTGGGTACAGTTTCACTGTCTTGCAGTCTCTTGCTCAAACCCAGCAGCATTGTTCAAGTGGAATTTGAAGGTTTTGTATATTTATCCAGAATTGCCAAACATCTGTACTCTACATTGAGGAGCAGTTTCAACTGCACTGCTGGCTGTTTGGCAATCTCAAGCATGCTTGCTGTGTGTATTTAATCAGACTCCACAGCGCATGCCTGGAGATTCCACATTTCCAGTAAACATTGGATGGAGCTGTGTGTGCACGGTTTGCTGTAACAGCCTGGAGCGCTGGACTCGCTGAACCCATGGTACTTTGTGCATAAACACAAATTCTGGATAGGACTGCTGCTGCTCTGCCAAAAATCCCAGATCTTTCTTGGAATAAAGTTCTCCAAGATCTTCAGTTTTTCCAAAGACTTAACTTCCTACATCAGTGCCTTGGCCATGAAAGAACAGTCTGAAATTTATTTTTCCCACCCCCCCAAACATACAAAGCATTCATCTGCCAGACTCTCTCACTAGGTTTTCAAATGCCAAGCATTTGTGAACAGTCTTTCCTAGATATGTGTGTGCTTTTATATATATATATATATATATATGAAAAAACCATTTTGTATATGTGTGTATACCCACTGGGATATAAAATAAGCTATCATAGTAAATAACCCATTCCTAATTGTCTAACTTGTTTGTTTATTTGTTTGTTTCCAACAGGCAGAAATACTCAGCGTGCTCAGTCACAAAAACATCATTCAGTTCTATGGAGCTGTCATTGAACCTCCAAATTATGGCATAGTTACAGGTAAGAATTTTTTCTGACCTTTTTCTTCATTCTGTAAAACTCCAGTGTTAAAAGGTTATCTCCAATGTTGCCCAATTACAATGTTTTGCTAATTGTTCTGGTCTTCTTTACGGGTTAAGAGTGCATGGCACCACCTGCCTCAATGTAAGTGGCAGTGCTGGAGGTGGGAGCCAGGCTGGGAGCATAGCTGGAGGCAGCATGGAGGCAGATGGGGGCTAGGGTGTTCTTAGTGCACAAATGCAGGACACCTTTAAACAGTAGCTTGTGCTGCGTTCTCTTACCCTGTTCAGAGAACTGCCTTTCCATTTTAATTGGTGTGTCACAAAAGTAGAGGTTTTCATGATACAAAGTTCGGGCTGGTTCTGTGAGGAGGGTAGGCTGGTTGCCTGCTCAGAGCAAAGCTGCCCCATGAGTTCTGCCTGCATTGAAAATAGGAGAATTTGCATTGTGAGGTTCACAATAGGAAGAGCTTGAAGTGGAGTCAAGGGTTTATAAGACATTGTAAGACAACTCCCTTAATTCATTGGAAGCTAGGTTTCATTTGTTTTGAAATTCCTAGAATTATGAGGAAGTTGTTTTTTGTGGTATTGTTGTGGTTTTTATTGGTGGGGTTTTTTTTTCTATCACCGCTTTAAGCTTCCTGCCCTTACCTTGGGAGATGGTCTAGATATAGAATTTTCTCCCTTTCCTGTATGGGACAAACTACATAAGATATGAGTAGAAAGTAAATTCAAAGCAAAGCAATTTCCCATCTGCTGAAACAAATGTTTGGAGAAATAAAATGCATGAAAGCGTGGATTAGGAGGCATGTTTTGGCATGTCTGTAACCTTTCAAAGTTCAATGTGAAGATTAGTCTTCTGTGTGTGGCACAGTCTAATACCAATTTGAGTCACTGCCAGTCAGGTTTTTATTGGTTCTTAGATGGTGGTCAGAACTTGTGAAAATTCAGTTATTTCCACCTGCCTCTTAGACTGCTGGTTATCACAGCAGATGGCAGTGTAATCTGGTGGGAGCACATCCAAAATGCAGCACTTCTCGGGGCATAGGGAGCTTTGCTTACTGCAGGGGTATCAGCATACTGGAGGTCATGGTGTGGCAGTCAGCATTCCAGGGGTGCATGGGGTGACCACAGTCTTCACCACTCAGAAATGCACTCATGATAGCATATAGACAGGAACTTGAATTCCTTCTGGAAGCAATAGAAAGCTAATAAATCAAGTAATGTAATTTTACTGGCCTTTTTAATATAAGTGTAAACCAGCAAGCAGAGTAGCAAAGGAGAGATGTAATCAATGACCTAGGATGATGTCCGGATCAGAAGTCCTCAGCTTTATCACACAAAAGGTCAGTGTTTGGAGGACATATGATCTGCTTCTCAGTCACAGGACAGACAGCAGCTAAAGTAATTCACTGTGCTATTGAGAATGAGGACTCTTTAATTACCTGTGGGAAAGAGACTATGGTGTGTTGTTCAACAGCTTTGTTCCACAGGGAACTCTGATCACACCTGGCTAAAGAAGAAAGAGGTTTGGGGATTTTTTTAGCTAACTGTGTTGATTCTCCATGCAACTTCTAAGGAGACTGGAGTCCTGTGGGTTGGAAGGGAAGCAAGGCTCCATTTCCACATACCATTTGCAAATGAGAGAATGGCTACTGATAAAAGAAATGTTTATTATGCTTGATATGTCTTTTTGAGGGATTTTCACTTTGTGATCTTCTAGATGGCCTTCAGTGTTGCAGACTTAACCCTGTGTTTAGTCAGAGATTTGTTTCTTGGGAGAGAAAATCCTAAACAAGAAGAAAACTTAAGAAACTAATGTTTCTTCAGAGTGATGGAGATGAGAGCATTGAGCCAAGTATTGGTATCTACTGAGCATTAGCTGTATGTAATGTCTTATGTGGGATTGTTAAGGAGTTCTTTGAGAAGGGCTACAGCTGCAGTTGAAAAAATGTGTTACTGCTGGGATGTATGCCAGTGTTCCAGCTCATCCTGCTGCTCAGTGAGCTGGTGATATGGATCACATCATTCTAGATGTTACTGGCCATCTCTGTCAGCAGCAGTCTCAATGTGTAGCTTTCAGATACGGCTTTTGGCCACAGCTGCCTCATCCCGAAAGGTTCTCAGAGCTTGTGCCCCCATTGCACGGAACCATATGTATCCCACAGCCCATCACAGGTTGGGTCCAGTAAGGCAATCAGAGCTTTTCTTTCTAAAGCAAATATTTCTTTTCCATTATTATTGACAAAACATTGTCCTTGCAATATGATTTCCAAATCCATAAGCTCCTAGTAAATACCTGTGGCACAATAAGTATACAGAAGAAATGATAACAGTGGAGCTTTGTTGATTGAAGCTTACTTGCCTGTGTTCACACTGAGTGGCAAAGAGCTGGAGGAGCTGAGTTGTCCCTGACCCTGGTGGATCAAATTATGCACTGTAAAGGCATGCAAAGCATGCAGCCAACCTATTCCTGAAGAATCCATTTATAAGACAGATGACGACATCATGGGTAAAAAAAGCTTCTGTTTTAATTGTGGAAATGTGCAGGTCAGCAGCTTACTCCTCTCTCGGTGGCATCAGAAGCTACACGTCTGTCCTTTCAGTGGGAGGTTGTGCAGCAGTGATCCCAAGCTAACTTGCCACTCGAGTATTTACTTTCAAGGGACTTGTTGTTTTCTCCCTCTTTCATTTAGCACTGGAGTCTTCCCATCTGGCCTGCCATGTTCTAGGCTGCAGATTCAGTTTGGTCTCAGTTTCCTTCCCCATGCAGTGATCTCCCAGTGTTTTTGATTTCCTTGGTGAGAAACAAGGGAAATTTTCGTATGCATTTAGCCTATCACGTATCAATTGTTGATTAATATTGTTATTAACAAAATTCAGACACCTTTGATGTAGTCTTAAAGGCAATGATTTTGTGGCTGCTTTAAAATGATATGAAGATTTTGAGAGTCTTCTAAGTAGGTTCTAAATTCTACCTGAGAAGCACACTGAATAGCCTTGGGAGAGAGGGACAAAAGGCTTAAGTTGCTCCTTGTATCCCCCTGGTCTTTGTGCTACTTGGGCTGCACTGGGTGGCATGTGCCTGCCTTGTCATTGCAAACAGATAAAAGAAAATGTATTGGCTGCTTCATCTTATGAACATACTGTCGTGTTTTTGGTGAAACATCAATGAATTCTAAATAAGCATAAAACTTAATAAATACTGAGCGGAAGAGCTACAGCCTTTAAACTACTGTACATGGCCTGCAGCATGGGGAAATCTGTCCTGCTTATCTCCGGGTTAGACTTCTAGTTTAATCCTTCCGTTTTTTCATGAACAAATGATTTGATCTGCTGTTCTGTTTCAGAAATAGGAAACTTTCTACCTGCAAATCCTTTCCTCATAACAGAACATATATATTTAGCATGTGGCTTTACTTAAAAAAAAATAAAATAAAATAATGTTTTGTTATGGGGCATCATTTATACACAGTACTGCTTACCAGTGGGGAGTATCCTCTGATTTTGGAGACAGTAAGATGGATCTAATACCACCAAACTCATCTATTAACTGTTCTGATCAAGTGTGGCAAATTCACTGTTCAAAAAAGTAAGTACTTTAGGTTATATGAAAGTGGTACTGTGGAGATTTGAGTTGTCTCCAGTTTCACACCTAAATGTGTGTAGGTGTAACTAGCTTGTTATTCCTGTTTTAAGCCCCACAACTCTGATAGTCAGACTGGATTCCATCTGCCACACTTCCAAACACTAGTGGGCCCCAAAAGTCCTTGTTTGTACCCACAGAATCCTGCTGTGGGATTCTGTAGGTACAGTTAAGGGAAATTAAAAAAAACATCTGCTTGTCCTGAACAAGGAGCATCCAGAACCTTTTACTCTGGAATTTGAACTGCTTTGCCTGATCTTTCTTGATGCCAGACCTTTCTAACGCTTTTTCATTTTAATGCCTGTTTTTCTATGTGATTACACTTTCTTGTTTCTTTTTTCATTTTTTGTTAGTAGTAGCTTATGTCTGTAGGGATAATCAGATAAATTCTCCTACTACACTGGTAATAATATTAGGCTGTTGAATCCAAATTCTTTGTCATTTAGCCAGAGGTTGACTGCTTTCTGGAACTGGCAGAGTTTCTATTACGTCTTTCAAGTTAGGTGCAATGTTTTAAAATGTCGTGTTTGTTGCTGTTTTTTTAACAGAGTATGCTTCTGCTGGCTCACTGTTTGATTACATTAATAGTAACAAAAGTGAAGAGATGGATATGGATCATATCATGACCTGGGCCACTGACATAGCTAAAGGTAAGCAAGAAGAGTGGCGTATACTACCCTGCACAGCCAGCAGATGTACAGCTGGAGATGCTTTCCTTAGAAAGTCAGGAAAGCCTTCCTAGTCTTCCTTATTCAAATTGTAACAAAACCAACCAAACATATATAAATAAAAAAAGCAAAACCCATTCACTGTTCTTTTTAATATGTTCCTTGTTTATTATGAATCCAAAATATTCTGGCGTGAAAATGGCTTCTATGTGCCAGTTCTGGTGTGCCCCTAAGTCCCAAGAGGATAATTTTGCTGATGTAGAGTAATTATGAGGTAAAGTGCATAATTGCCCTCACATTTGATTTGATTTGGGGCATTTAAGGAAGCTAAGGGCTTATTCTCAGCAAACATACTGAAATTCTTCATATAATAATGTAGAATAAGCTGTTCCATCCTTTGTGTTCTCTGTGACTGACCACACAAGAATTAGTGTAAACTGATGAAAAAATAGTAAATTCGTATCTGGCTTAATTGTGTAGACACTTCCTTAATGATATAGTTAGAGAAAATAACTACATATGATGTTAAAAACCATTAGCATATCCATAGAGATGCTCTGAGAGATATGTGAGCTTTGCTTAGTGCTTTTTACTCAAGGTAGTTTATGGGAAGCTTTGCTTCTCCTTCAGCATGTCAATATGGCATGCAGGTATGGCAACTCATAATGAGTACAGCTAGTGGGAACCAGGAAACATGACTGCAGATACATGATGGCCCTGCTCAGCCTAACTGTATTGTTCCTTTGTTTTGTGTAGGAATGCACTATTTACACATGGAAGCTCCAGTCAAAGTTATCCACAGGGACCTGAAGTCCAGGAATGGTAAAGTAGCAAAACACTGAAATGGTCTGCATTTTCTGTTACCTGTTAATGTGGCATTTAAATCTGTGCCTGAGCTTTGTGAACAAGCAGAACTAATTAATGCCTTGGTTGTCATCAAAGCTGCACTTGTTGAGGCACAGAAGAGCCTGTTCCCTCCTCCCCATCCTGAGCCTGTCTGAAGTTCTTTACAGACCTGGCATCATCTAGAGCACTGGGGAGGACTCTTCCAACTTGTGTCTTGCTGCCCATGATTGGCCATCTTACCAGCTTTCAGACACTGCCTGGGCACTCCTCGCTTCTTTTTTTCTATTTGGAAAGGTTGAGTACCAGGAAAGGCTGGCAGACACCAGACACAACAGACCGCATAAGGCCTATTATTTCTTATCAGAAAATCTTGTCTTTACTGTGGCCTTTTTTGAGGTTTGACAGATATTCAGGCTTTTGAGTAATACACATTGAGTGTGGAGTCTGTACTTAGCAATTGACAGTCGTTTTTGAAATTTGCTGAACATTGCCTTTTAGATGAAACTTCTACTACTAGTGGTGGGATAGGAGGGGCACAGATTTTAATAATGCACACAGGGAGATAATAGTCAAGAAACATGTAGGTGTCACCTTGGTTGTAGGCTTTCTCCTTTTATTAACTACTCTTCCTGAGACCTTCTTGTTAAACCTAACTATATTGGGGAGAATGAAGTTCATCTGTGTTGCTGTCTTTTAACTCAGTAAGACCTGAAAGGTTTTGCATTTCTTTGGAGGCTTGCAGGTGTTCAGCAGATGTTCTGTAAGCTTCTCAAAGAAACCAGGACAGGTGTGCACGTTCAGGTGCTGGCTCACCTTAGGGTCATTTGTCTTATTGAAAAACAGTATTGTGCTGTAGAAGTGTATTGGACTTGTTTTTAGCATTTTTGTAACCTTTTGTTTTTTCATTTTCAGTTGTTATAGCTGCTGATGGTGTGTTAAAGGTATGAACACTTAAATTATTTGAAGAGAGATGCTGCTGCTTGGCTGCATGTTTCCATGTCTGATGAATGAAGTTGATAGCTTAATACCAGTTTAATATTTTATTTATTTTTGCCAGATCTGTGATTTTGGTGCCTCAAGATTCCACTCGCATACGACACACATGTCATTAGTGGGCACGTTCCCATGGATGGCCCCAGAAGTTATTCAAAGTCTTCCAGTGTCTGAAACATGTGACACATACTCGTATGGAGTGGTGAGTGCTTCATCTCACTGTGCATTGTAGCAGTTCTCTAGTGTGACAGAATTCGCGCGGTGCAAGAACAACAAAAAACTCCACACTTCCTTTTAAGGCTGACCCATAATTTATAACTATATGCTTGAAAATGGTAGGAAGAACATAGTATTTTGCATGTTTAGTAACATCTGATTAGAGTAGCAGCATGCCAGTGTAGGAAGTGCATGCTTTGCCTCAAGTATTCGCCGTATGTCCAAAGGCTTTCAGGAGCTGCTGAAAAACCTGCATCATGAATCTCTGCTTGTGGGGTTTTTTTTGTGGAACCAAGGAGAAAAAGGTTGTCTGGTAATAGGTGTGTAACAGGATGAAATCGTTAGCATTCCACTTTCCCCAAAATAGAGTGTCACTAATTTTTATTAAAAAGCAACTGCTGTATGCTCAATTGTTTAAAAGACACCGGTATCACTATCTCTGAGAATAGACCCCATCTGAAAATATAGAAGCCCAGCACTGCTTTGCTGAAGGGTAAGGAATCAGTTATAGCTCATAAGAATGTCAGGTTTTCAGATTCAGTAATGTGAATTACTTTACTCTGTCCACAGTTAAACTCTAATTTAGTTTTGCTCTGCAATATGAAATAGGCTAGAAATAGTCCTACTGATCACATCAACTGTGTGCCTAACCCCGTAGCCTTTCTCTGGCAGAGGACAGTGAAGAGTACTTCAAGGGGGAAGGGAAATGGTGTGAGGCTGTAGTTTCCATGCATATCAGTGTATTAACCATTTTTCTGTTTGGATTCAACAGTGGGTGGCAGAACGAGAAATTCTTCACTACCTGTCAAGTATTGTCTCTTTCTCTTTGAGGGATGGGAGGAGATAGATGTGAGGCAGGCACTGTGGTTTTAAGCAAGCACCTATGGCTGTACATAGCTAAGCTGATGTCTCAGTGGAGGATGACTTAAACTTTTTGCCAAACAGTTGTTTATAGTGAGAAAAAAATTTGAGACACGATGTGGCATCACTTAACAGTGAAAGTTTGAAGGTTTGAAAGGAGCCTATATTATCAGATTCAAAATCCTTGCTTAACTGAACTGGGTCACAAAGAGAAAGAGAACATAAGCTAACAAATGTAAATGTTAATGTAAACTGTTACTGGAAGCAATCACGTATTATCCACTGAAGGGAAGCATTCCAGTTTCAAAACAGAACAACAATGTTAGAGGAAAAATTCCAAACATGGTGTTATAGTTCAAACTGCTCACATAGTCGTCCTAGTCTGAATTGACTTTCGATAATGTTTTCCAAAGGGGAGAAGGTAAGAAATTGTTTAATATCATATCATGTCAATTATCAACAGTGCCTTGGGAACAGTATGTTGTGCATAGTTTATTTTGCCTCATTCAAAAAGTAAGGTTCCTTTGACAGTTCTGTGCTTGGAGGTAGAACTGAACTGCCCTCCTTATGAAAACAGTTCAGTGTTACCCCAGAGTATTTTAACGTTGTTGCGGGTGTGTAGTGCTCCTTTAGAATGTCTAGTAACGACCTACAATTTTTAGTATATTATTTTTGAACTTATGTGTTCTACTGTGGGTAGAAGCTTATGAATTCATAAGTATTTAGGAGTAATTAATCTTTTTATAACTCTAGTCTTGGAACACCATCATTTTCAGAGGAGATAGAGGGGTAGAAATGAAGAATGGCAGTGGCCCAAGTTCTCTGTTGCTGAAATTACTGATACAGTGGGTTATACTAGCAAGAAATGGCCTGAATATAATAGTGAAAGTTGGAATCTCCCTGTAATATGTGTAACAACTATCAGAGAATTAGCTAGGGGTCTGAAAACAAGAAATCTGAGAAAGGGTATTTTTGTCTCTTCGAGTTATTATCATCTATAAAAACAAAATGTAAAGAATCCCTTTTTGAAGCATAACACTTGCCAGCAGCTTTTGTGCTAGAGAGACAAATCTGCTTTACTTCAGTTAAAGTCCTCTTAACAAAGAACAGAATCCTTTCAAATGTAAACTAGTAAGATGCTAGGAATAGATATTTCATTTGCAGTATTTCTCATCTTCCCAATGTTTTTCTTTAATTTCCTTTCTTCTATTTTTTTATTGGACGGTCTTTTCTTTCTACAAACCAATCTGTGATTTTAAATATTCTGCTTAAGCTGTGCAAGAGCTTTTCTCCATGAAGTGTTGAAGTCCTTCTGCAGCCTCATAGGTCTGAGCTGCTTCTCAGCTGAAATGAATTTTCCTTTTTGTGAGCAATTGGATACATGTTTATAGCTAAGGTTTAGATTAGCTTGTCCTGCTCTTCATGGATGGTTAAACAGGCCTATGTATTCTCTGAGATACATAGTAAATAATTTATAATACTGTCATGAAATGCTAAAGCTAAATTTTCCAGGAGATTTGTTCCCACACAGAGACAGATCTTACACTTTGCTTCAGCCATGCTGTAGTTCTCTTTTCTGATTCATTTCCAAGTCTGTACTCTTAAACAACTGAAACCAAGTGTAACGAGTGATCGACCCAGAAACTGACTTGTATGTCATTGTGTGTTACTCAAAAATTATTCCTTGCCATCTCTGCCATTCCTTGCTATCTCTGCCAGATAGGAAAGTGTATGTGGAATGACAGTCTCACTCTAAAAGCTGTTTCAAAATCATGAAGACATATGCTCAGAATATGTTATCCTGGCAGAACTGTTTGTAGTGCACCACAGTGTGTGTTTGTGTATCAGTATAAATGTGCTTAATCACAGTGGGCTTATCCGATGTAGCTGAATTATTTTATCACTTACAAGAACAAATAAGTAAAACCATTAAATGGCTATTGGGGGAATAGAGACTGCCATTAAATGTAGCAGCTGTTCAAACATTGCTTTAGCTATGAGGACATATTTTATTTATAGAGGGAATGTTGGCCAGCTCTAGGGGTTATCCCTTACTCTTTTTGAAAAGAATTACGTGATCTTTAACTGCGGTTGGATCAATGCAGAGAAGACAGACCTAGTTTTCATGTCTAAGGGCAGTACCTCTGTGAGTGCAATGCTAATGCTTATGCTGTACTTCTGCTAACTGTGGTTCCTGACCATTGTCTGTGAACAGTTTCCTACCAGACAAAGCAATTTTTTTTTCAGTGAAGGTGTTCGGAGTGTTTTCTTTTCCTCAAATTACTTACTTGGATGTTCCACTATCCAAATGGCACTTTGAATCTTTGTTGGCTTTGCACTGGTGTGGGGATGGGGGATGGGGTAGGGGTGTTGTGGGTTAAATTTTCCTTTGGGTTATTGTCATGTAGGATAGGAATTGAAATGCACAGCTGAGCTGACGGAAATGTGTGAGCTTTTTCTGAAGACCACATGTTTCTTGTTCTCAGGTTCATGTATAGGGTGAACATACATACATTTTTCTCTCCTTTCTGTTCCTCTATATGCAAAGATGAGTCCAACATCTTCAGAGGCTGCAGCTTACAAACCACTACATTAAATGGCCTCGCTTTGTTTTTCATCATTGTTTCTAGTTTGGCTGTTTTCTCTGTGAGCAGCTGCTGTTCATCATCACAGAGATGTGATGTGATTGTGAAAGCAGGTGTTCCTCACCATCACAGGTGGGAGGGGATGTGAACCGTGTCAGTCTCAATTAGATTATACACCAAAAAGAAAGGATAAATTGATTTCCATATGAAGTGAGCTGCGGAGCCAGTTCTGAAAATGAACAAGAGTGTAGCTCCATAGTAAAGAGGCTGGGGTAAGTCAGGTTGAGGTCCTTGTCTGCTGCTGAATCACCCTGGGGAGAGGAAGAGGCAAATGAGAATACAGAAGGTACCCATTTGCTGCTTTTTAAAAGACTGCTGATGCAGTGATTCACCTTAGCTGATGATTCAGGGTAGCAAGTCCATGAGAGGGGGTTGAAACTCATGTAAAACTGAACATAGAGACATGTCACCAGTGGAAGGAAAGGCTTTCTCTATACAACTGGCCTGAATATGAAAATTGCGTTGTTGTTAAAATATTTTCTAAACCTGTGTAAGTAAACACAAAGGTTTCCAACATCGCACTTTAGTATCTTTTACTTTCATTTATTAGTAAAATGAAGGCATTAAGAAAAATCCTTCATGTTGTGTCAGATTGCTGTTTTTCTCTTCAACTATGTGCAGTCTTGGAAGTGTTTACAGCTAGCACTGTTGGTTTAGGGAGGTGGTGATCTGTTTGGACAGTGGAAATAAACACTAAAGGTGTCATGATAAAAGAATTTGGTGCAAAATGTTCTGCGCAAGCATATGTGCATGAATGAAACAAGACAGCTCTTAAAATTTACAGTCTTCTGAAAGAAAGGTAGCTCCGCAGTAGTTTTCCAGCTCAAGGCTCTTGAAGACATTTAACATGTATTTCATTATGTTCTTTACTTGGAAGATTATTTAGATACTGCTCTATCTGATGTGCAAACTTGAGTTTTTCCTCTGTGGTTTCATGGTACAGTCACACAGATGAGGTGGTTCTGCAAGGCTGCTCAACCGCATGTTTGATTTGCTTCAGGGACCTTTGTTTTAAACTGACTGTTTTGTACACTGCTATTTTGTCTGAAGTACGCGGGACTGCTAAATTTTTTCCTTCTCTCACAATTAAATTTCCTTCTCTACCAGTAGAGAGGTGATAATTTGAGTTACAATTGAGGTGCCCTTTTTTCCTTCTGAAAGGATTGAACTGAGGCTAACAGGATGATTGAATATGTCTGCGATAGATTTCCCCATATATCTCTTATTCTCAGAAAAACTGTTCTTATTTTTCCAAGATACCCTTAACTTTACTAATCAGTCTTATGACTCAAGCAGAATTATTCAAATCGGTCTATTGTTTGAGTCCCCTGTTCACTTGATTAAAGGCCCAACTCTGCTTCAGTGCATTTTTTTTGCTTGACCTCCATCTGCCAATATTGTTGCATTTGCTTTCTGATTATCGTCATAGCTGTCCACAATCTATTCAAAATGATGCAGCTGGAATAAACCTGGGCACTAACCCAAACAGTGAGGATATAGAGACTTGCATTAGGATTTTAATGCATTTTGGCAAATCCTGCATTAAATATGTTTTGTTGTTGTTGTTTTACTTGATATATGAGCAGAAGAAAAAGTTTGTAGATATTCGTAACAAGATGTGTATATGAAGGTTCTGCTTTAAAAAAAATGGGGCCATATACTAGTGGAGGTACAAAGTGCTATTAATTTGGTTGAATTCCAATATGTTGTCCCAGTGGTGGAAAAACAAGTTGGATTCATTGACTTGAAGTCTTTTTGATGATGCCAAACTCTTTTCTACAGAGTAGCTTAGATTCTTGGGTACTGTGTTACCAAAATGCTGAAAGCATGCAAAATTAGATCTTTCTATATCTAAGGACAGTAGGTCTATAAAATCTGGAGGAGAACAGAGTAATTTTTTATATGCTGTATATTGCTTAGTTTAACATGATCACATACTTGGAGATAAACAATTACAATTTTGATTGCAAAATTATGTTTTTATAGGCATATCATAGGAGCAAAATAACCTTTTGGATCATATTCACTAGTTGCAATCGCATAGAAATATTTTTTAAATGAAAAATTACTGCAAAGCAAAGATATGTCTAGTTGGAGCTGAGAAGGAGAGGAAGAGTTCATTGTCTTCCCAAGTCCCAATTGCCAAATGTGAACTTTATAGTGTACAAAGATAGTAAAAAAGCAACTGAGTTTTTCATCTTGGCTTTCCTGTAGAGGAAAAAGCAGAAACATTCAAATTAATTTAGTGAGAGGATCTTGCACACAAACACTGGTCCAAGTTCCTGCAAATGAAAACTGGTTGCCTGGTAATTGGATACAGAATAGTGCTGTATCAAGGTTTAATAATGTATTTAAAATACAAAGTACAGAAATAAAAATTCTTTTCTTTTTTTCTCTTCCAGGTTCTCTGGGAGATGCTAACAAGGGAGGTCCCCTTTAAAGGCTTGGAAGGATTACAAGTAGCTTGGCTTGTAGTGGAAAAAAACGAGGTAAGACTACGTTTCTACATTCAGGTACATAGATCAGAAAACAGTATTGGGGTTTTGCAAAAGACTTTTTCATCTTCTTCAAATTGAAAGTAAGTTCACGCGTATGGAAAGATTAGCAGTAGGAGCTAACACAAAGGGTCAAAGTGATGTTATTCCTCATGAATGGACCCTTTACATCTAATTGTTGCAGCTTCACGTCGTGATGCTGTAGATCAAAAATTGTACAAGTACTGTACTAGTTTCTCAGTCTCAATTGTAAAACCTAGGGGTTTGTTCTTAGTGATGAAAGAAGCCATTGCGTCCAAGGTAGGGGAACAGTTTAACTCCATCTCCTGCGTTTAGGACATCTTTTTACTGGCCGGGAGTTGATATATCTGTAAGAGACCTTCAGCTACTTCAACTTAACTCTCCCAGCAGGAGTCACTATAGTACAAGAAACTGCCGCTTAGATGAAAATTTCAAAAATAAAAGAAGAAAAAATAGTTTTAAAAAAAGAGAGAAATTACAGTTTTGCCACCTACGTTCAACACTACATTGAAGATGAGCTCCTCACTGGTATCGGCAAGGCTGTGGCATAGCTGCAAGCCTCCTCATGCAGAGTCTTTCCATTTCAAAAGCACTTCAGTGGTGTAAACACCGTTTGTACAGTGTCCCCAGCCTCGCTTTTCTTCTTCTCACAAATTGAGGCTTTCAGTTAGTTGGACATGTGAGCGTATATCTGAACACATAGTCACTTGATATCAAAGACAGTAACTACATTTAAAAAACATTTAAAGTTGTGACTGTACCACACACAGACAAGCATGGAAATCCTCCACAAAGATGAAACCTCCTCTATCTAGACACAGCGGAAGCTTGGGAAACATTACAATGGCGAGGCAGTGGCTGTACAATACAGATTTCTATTATTCTACATAAACTGTTTCTCAAAATGCTTCAGAGTTAAACAGAGGAGTTAGGTTTCCTCCTCTTAGTTTAATGTTTTTTGTTGGTATTTTTTTCCCTCTCTCTTTTTTCTTCTTTTTGAGGACTGGATTAATTCCAGTGAGGGACACTGTGATATACCAATTAGTTGGAAATGCTACAATAACAGTGTGAAGATTGTGAATGTGGTCTTCTGCTGCATTTATCAGAGCAGGGGGCACAAAGACACTCTTTCTTCTAGTTTAGGAAAAGCCTCATGCATCATTTTGAAGGAGGAACCATAAAGCCTTCCATCAACAGTATTTGTTTCTTGTGTCTGCCATGTGCAGTTTTACGTGAAGGGTACAGAGTGGCACTGGGAATGTTTTAAAGAGATGTAGTGACATGCTAAAAGATGTCAGAGAGTACAACACATTTCTCTACAATTTTCCAGAGCCAGGGATTGTGTAAAATACAGTATCAGCAAAATGTGGACATGACTATTTTACTCATGGCTGAAGATACCCAAGGGGTGGCATTCTCAGAGCCAGCTCTTTGCCTGCCAGTTTCCACTAGCCTGTTGCTACTGTTTTCCTTAGAGGGCTGTGAGGGAGCTTAGATGGCATTGCGTAGTTTTTATTTTTTCTGGCCATGGCTTGGGTAACATGTCCAGCATAAGCCTTGTAAAAATCAGCTTGTGCTACTTTTCTTCTTAGTTTTCTGTGTCCCAAAACAAGTGTAAGGGTCGGGTTCTGCTCTCAGTTCAATCTGTTGATAGTGGGATTGCATGGTTCCAGTCCACAACAGGATTGCATCACTGTTGAGCCAGTCCTCCACTTTTTGGACTGCAAGTCTTTTAAAATCAGTGTGGGATTGAGACCAAAGCGTAATTGCATAAGGTGAGAAACCCCCTTTGCATAGCCCGAGGCCAGCAAGTGGAGTAGATTCCAATGTTTCTGTATGGGTCTCCTTTGACGCTCTGCATAATTTCAGAGTGTTATTTTTATTCCGGTAGAGATTTTTTTTTAAGCCAGAAAAGCAAAGCATGAGAGTTCAGGTTATGCTAGACATGATGTCATAATAAATTGCCACTGAGAAATATATTCTTTATTATAATATGACATTTGGAACCTGCTACCTCTATATCACATATTATATAGGGGACCTTCTGCACGAGTGAGACAAGTGGTGATTGCAACTGATTCTCCACCTCCTGGAACAGTGAGGGTTACAGACAATACTGTAGCAAGACTAGTCAGTGTATTTTTAGGCTAATGACTCAATTAGAGATCAAGCACCAGTACAACTTATTTATGCATTGTACAAATTTCTGTGTATTCCTTCCACAGAAACCCTTGCACATTAAGTTATGACATTAATAATCAGACTTCTGCAGTGCCTTGCCTCTGTATCTCATGTTTCCAGTTCTTACGGTGTTCAAATGCTTGTGGAGCAGAATTGTTAAACTCTTATTTTTGGCTGCTGTGTCTTGTAAGGCTTTGCAGGTCACGCTGCAGTAATGTAATGGTACAGGGTGACATAACTTGCTCTGCTTTGCTTCTGAAATTGCAATAGTAGGGCAGTTGAAAGGGTCTTGCTGGCAGGTTAGTCTGAACAGGACTGTAATACTTGGTTCTCACCTCTTAGAGGACAGGAACCCTTTTTCCAGCTTGATCTCTCTTACATTTGGACTCATTTTCACTGAGAAACCGTTTTTTTAATCTAACTTTTAAAAATTTATTTATGTAATATGAAACATCTGAAGTCAGTTAACTGTGTTAGGGAGAGCAGAGGGATCTCCTTCAGTGTATCATGTTGGAAGCATGTGCAGTCAGCTGGAGAGGCTTCAGTATCTGTGTATGTATATGTGAGAAGGAATTTCCTTCTAGGCTTTCCAGTCTGGAGCAGGCTGTTAATGTAAAAATCTTCTAAGGCTGGCTGAGTGAATTTTTTCATGGTTTAAAACTCTCGGCAAATGAAACCAAACTAGCTTCAAACTAATTCTCTGTAGTCAGTGGTCCTGGCTGTAACCAGCAACGCCTTGTCTTCAGTCATTAGGAAATATTTATGAGTTCACTGTGCTCTGTGAGTGCTTTCTGAGATCTGCATGTCCTCATTAATCCTTCTGACCACAGGCTCATGAAACATCTCTTGTGTCATGTAGAGCCTCACTTAACTCTTTTTAACTCACTTAATGTAATCTATATTTCAGCTATTTGTGTGTCAAAAGTGATTATAGTATTGTACAGCTAGATTATTTATGTGGGAGAAAGGAATTACGGCAGGCTGTACATTATGCCTATCTGACAAGCGTCTTAAAATACTATGCAGTAACCTGCACAAACTATTATGTTATAGTATTAAAAGCTGTTGGTTTTGCTTCTTTTCTCAGCTTTCTTAAGGAACTCCATTTGTGCATTTGATACATTACTTTCTTACAGGTCTATGAAAAATTATTTGTACTTCTTGCTAGCGGTAGTAATTTTGATTTTTCTTTCTAATATGTCTCCACATTTTTTATATTGTGTTTAAAAGAGAAAGTGTGCTTTAACTTTTTAAAGTCTATTGCTCTTACAGGAAATTGTTAAGTAGCAGCCTAAAGGGAAATGCTTCCAGTAACTGGTATATTCTCTTTCCATTAGAGATTAACCATTCCAAGCAGTTGTCCCAGAAGTTTTGCAGAACTGATGCACCAATGTTGGGATGCTGATTCAAAGGTAATTAAATGTGTGTTTGATTTCTACACCACCACTCCAGCCTTGCTTTGCAAAATGCACTAGCATTTCTTTGGGGGACAAGTCTGAGCCGACACCATTGACACATTTCTTCAGAAGATACCCAGGACTGTCTTTTTTTTTAGCGGGTTTATGTGTTTATACCTAAATGTGTGTCTCTCCCTTATAATCAAGAGTTACTATGCTGCTAACTTTCCCGACTACTAAAGACAATGACAGGAAATATGGTAAGATGGCCAAAATGTAGCCATTTTGGAGCAAGTGGAAAAATTGCAGATTTTGTATTTTCTTTCAAAGGTTAATATTTAATCCCTCTTGGATGTATGTGAGCATCACATTATGAAATACGTATTTCAAGGTCCAGCTATTTCTGTGCCCTACTTGTGTTGAAAACACAAGTATAAGTAAAGAATAAGTTAATCCATAAAACATGGGTAGGAACGGCAGCAACACTTTCTAATTTAACATTAGACCTTTCCTAATCTGTTCCCTTAGGACTTGAATGGTGAGCTTTATAATGACTGTACTGTAACAATATGATAATAGCAGTACCGTTTAACCATGAAAACAGAATAAAAAGTTAAAAGAGCTGCACCATTGTCACTATTAATCTGCTGCTACAAGGAAGGGATTAAATAAGTATTTAGAGAGTAAAAGCTTTTGTGGATTATGAGAATTACCTTCTTTAAATGGACTCTGTGACCATCCTGTTGTACATAAAACTGTCTGGAAGGAGCCTGTGGGCATACTAGCTTTAACATACATTTCCTTTGCCTATGAAAATATTTGAGACATTGAAGAATAGTTAAGCAAAGGAAATTGTCCTCTTTTTCTCAAGTCAAGGCAGCAGGAAGAACTTTGTTTCTTTAAACTCAGGAGAAAGTAGGCTACTACTTCAGAGAGACCAAGATTAATTCCAAGACAAAGTAGAGCATATAGGTGCTCTAAACTAGAATTTATTGCCAGACAGTAGCCATAGAGGAATAACATGAGAAAGGAAATATCTATTCTTGGTCTCTCTTTTTAAAGCAGCGGGTATCTGGAAGACTGAGATCCATCAACACGTGATTTCCACGTGAACAGACATATAATTGCCATTCTCTTAATAACTCCTTGTATTCTCCCCACAGAAGGGAGGGGAGAAACATGCTTTGAGTTTTTGAATATACAAGTAGGCTGCTTAAGTTCTAGGTCAGTAATTACTGAAGAGGACTTTCAGGGCCAACTACTTGTCTTTACTAACTGCTCCCGAATTTCAGCATCACTACCAAAGGCCTCAGAATAAGAATTATTGGAGCTTCTTTTCTGTAATTGCAGCACATACTAGATCAGCTCACTGCCTTGTTTGAGCCACATCCATAAGTGTCCAAAAGACTGTTGCTGTTTTTCAAGGAGAGGGAGGGATTTGCATGTTGTAAAAGAATGATGCTTAACCATCAGGCTGAGCTCTGTCTGACAGAGTAATTTATCTGGGTGTGGGCTGGTTCCTGGGCACATTGTTCCCAGGGGTGTCTCTGATGCATGCAAAGTGTGAATCTCATGTGAGATGGGGTTTTTCTGACAGTCTGCTCTTCACTAGTTTTTTTCATGCAGCTCTTCTTCTGTTAGACAATTACAGCTTTGTTCACATGGCTGAAATGGAGTTATCTGTGGTCACAATTTGGGCATGTGACTGACCTATTCAGTCACGTGTCAGGAAAGGATCACTACTTACAGTTCTCAAAATGCTTTGATAAAGGGCTGTGTGGCCTGCATGAGCCAAAAGATGGAGCACGCTCCTCTGAAATACTGCTCTGTGTAATGTTCCCTTTTTGCCAGGATTAGCTTTAGAAAATCAGATCGTTGATGCATGAACAAGTTACTGAAGGTCAAGCAGGGGTGAGCTTGAATATGTCAGCTGCTCAAAAGCAGTTGCTAAGGTGCATACTTTTAGCCCACAGAAAGCATGAGGTAACTTTTGGTGGCTTGCCCCTGAGAAATGAGGGATATGCATTTATGGTGGGGCTAAGGAATACACTTGGAGAGCTGCTGCAGAGCAGCTGGAGTGTCAGACACTGCTCACACCGTAATTTCTTCATGGGAACAGAGTTATTAATGTTGCTTTGAATTATTACGAATTTCTTCACACATGGATAAAAATATTTGTAGTGCATTGCTCCACGTGATACTTGGGATGGTAGTCTTTATGCAGTTTAAACTGCTAGTTGAAACAAACAGTTCACACCTTAAAATTTCTACCAAACAAGTTGCTTTTGCTTGGGTATTAGGTAATTGTAGAAACAAGGTTGCTCATGACTGATATCTTTGTTTACTGGGGTTGCTTGCTTTTGAGACATGGGTGAACAATTCTTTCTCATTTCATCTGTTCCTTCAGTTTCTCCCCACATCAAAGATGTTTATAAATTACGGAGTATTTTAATGGAAATCAGAAATCTGGGAACAGAGAAGAAGCAAAAAATGAAAGACATATGGATTAAATATCCTGGTTTTATGCAGACCTATTCAGTAAGAAATACTGAGTGGAAGGAAACAATGAAAACATTAGCCAGAATTATTTCTAGAGGGGCATATATTTTGAAGATTTAAGTATGAGACATCACAGATATAAAGGGAAACAGTTTTCAAAGGCGACTCATGCCTTGATATTTTAAGAATCCCTTATAATGGCTTTCTAGAAAGTGCTAAGCAGTTATCCACTGAAAAGAAGACTTTTTTTTTTTTAAGGTTTCTCAGCTCAGGCTCACAGTTTCACAAATCACTTCTTGCCAGTTTTAACCAAGGTACCACTCTGCACTTAGAGTGCATTTATTAAATTTGAAATTATCCTTTCCTAGGGGCAAGTAACCAACAAATCCCACATGACAGTGTAGGCTTGTGCCTTCCCGTCAGGTTTGTCTCCATGCAAAGCTGTTACCTGTAAATCTGGCAGCTGCAAAGCTGGCAGGGTAGCTGCTGGCTGTTCACAGAATTTGCACAGCCAGAGATGTACTTTCGCAGTGCTGTGTGACTCTGCATTTGTTCCGGCTCCAGTTGCACAACTCAGCAGCTCCTTTGCCTGTGCTGTAGGACCCACCAAGTGAGTGTTGCTGCTTCTCCCAAATCAGTTGGTTGATCCTTTTGCCCACCCTTAGTAAAAGCCCTGTTCTCTGTCATTCTTTCCACTCTGGTTGCTCCAGACAAGCCTGACAGCAGAGTTGACTGTGCTCACTTAGTGTCAGCCCTGCCCTATACTTCCCAGTATACACCTGAGAAAAAAGGAGCAAGCAAAACTCATAGAAGTGTTTTGTAAATTATCCTGAATAATCCATAAAATATTGTAGATAATGCAGCATGGGAATGTTTGCCCCTGGAGTCTTCCTGAAAATAGAATTTGTTTAGTACAGGCACATTATGTACCTGCCAGTCTGTTGGACAGTGTGTAGCAGTTGCAGTACTCTGGTAAATTGGAGGGAGCCACTGTCTCCTGTCTGGCAGCTTCCTCACCATTTGGGAAGCCCTTGAATCTCTTCAACAGTTCACATCTGCTGGTGTGGTTACAAGAGATGCAGCAGTAGCAACAAAAAGGGTGTGAAGGCCATTGAAAGGTTCTTCTGCCCTAAAACTGCACTGGGGTTGGTGGTGGTGGTGTCACGGATGGATTTTGTGCTCTGTGCCCCCAGCGCAGCCAACTCCTGGCCAGGGAGGTTTGGGCTCTTCCAGAGTGTGTTCAGAGGATCTGCTCAGCTGTGGCAGGTCCAGCAGCATCATGCACGTGGAGGGGAGCACGGCTGCCTCCCCAGCCCCCTGTAGAGGCAGGGTGACCCTGCTGGGTTTCCATCCAAGGGACTGTGTCACCAGTGCAAGCAGTGTGCTGCTGCGCAGGTACCTGTTGCCGTGGAGCTCAGCGTGCCTGGTGTGCCGCTCCCTGCGTGCTGGGCTGGGGACCAAATTGCCTAAGCACATGACTGGCTGGGGCAAGCATGTCTGTTGCAAAGGAAATCTGTGTAGCTCACTGAACTGCCCATTGCCTGAAATCATGGAGATGGACCAAAAAATGACAGACAAAGCCTCCAGTTACAGCCGAATAGTGCAGCATTACAGTATAAGAGAGCTTGTCTCTTTTTTTGTTATGCATTTGACACTTTTTCATGCTGTTTGACATTTAAAATAAAGAAATTGTCTTTCTTTTATAATGTGGAAATCACTTGGATCTTCCTGAGAGAGACACCTCAGCATTGTTCCTAATTGTTTTTGTGCTCCCAAATTAAAATGCACGTTTTAATTGCGGCATCTGTAATTTTAGCAGAAATGGTATAATTAAAGGCACGATAGAGAGAGAATGTGCATCATCCCCTTATTATGTATCTACATTTTGTTTCAACCTTTTGTCTCAACCTTGTCTGGGGTCTGTCAAACAGACTAACAGAGTCAGCGCTCTTTCAAGAAACACATTTAACTGTGGCTTTTTCAGTTTTCAGCTATTATCCTATTTCATAGCTTCCCCTTGGGACTAAGGGAAAAGTAAAAAAACCAGGAAAGTTTTAACTGCTCTTTCTGACTTGTGAGCACAGTGGGTGCTGGATGAAGAGCCCTGGAACAGAAAGTTTGGTAAATGAGCCCAGGACAGAAGAGCACAGAGTCCACTAACATGAGCTTAGCTGCCAGGCGACACATCCTTCCCTAGCCTCAATCTTCACTTCTTCCCCGACTGCTCCTGAGGTAGCTAGGTGAAAGTTTTTCTGAAAAGGATCTCCTCTACAAGAGGGGAACTGCAGCCAGAAACCTGTTTTTGGTGGGCAGCTAAATGGCTTGTTCACACACCACAGAGTTGATGTTAATACCTGTAAAAGGCCATCTGTATAATTACCAGTTGCTGGTGGGCCAGCCTTCTCTATTTGGAAGCATTTTCCTTCTTAGCTTGAGTAAAACCATTCTTTCAAATTAAGAATCTAGATGATTATTGATTCTTCTAATGTTTAATGCTGTTTTACTAGTGGACATGGGAGACTAAGCTAAGGCTTGAGTCCTACCTAGCCTGTGTGACTCTTCCCAAACTTTTCTTCAGTGGAAGAACAAAAAGAAACCATTTACAGACTTACAGTCCTCTTGTAGGATGCTCTGGTCAGAAGGAAGTGTGGCAATTTCTGTTAATTGTGGGGTTTAGTTGAAAAATTCCTGCAGATAGTTTTAGTAGTTTTATATGAATGCAAACACTCTGTTTTGGTTTTCTTTTTTTCTTCAGAAAAGACCATCTTTCAAGCAGATTATTTCAATCCTGGAATCTATGTCAAATGACAGCAACCTTCCAGACCAGTGTAACTCATTCCTGCATAACAAGGCAGAGTGGAGGTAAGTTTTCTTCCTCCCAGGATGAAATTATGTGGTTTTACATTGAAATGGTATGAGTGGTTTTTTTCAGAAAGACGTCAGACTCCGATGATGTACTGGTAGAAAATATGTGTGCTTGAAGTATTTTTAGAACGTAACTTACCTTGTTGTTTTTCAGGAATGCCCAGAATGTTGCGAAACTTGTAGTAGGAGCCAATGCACTTAGCTGTACCCTATATTTATTATTACACTGGTTTAGGCATCATGATATTTCTGGTTTTGTGATTCACGTCTTAAAACCAATTACAAGTTTTCAGTCAATAGTGTGGGGGCAAAAGAACTTGGATAAAATATAGTATGTAGGTTTGATGCAATTTTCATCGAAAGTGTATTGGTGATGTTAATATTCAAACAAAAAAAAATTAGGGACATAAAACCCCGCCTTCCAAGTCAAGCCTCTATTTGTCCTCACTTGTATGCATTCCACCGCTTTTTATACATTCTCTCCTTTGTATTTACTGTGTGCCCACACATCCAGCATATACCCAGGTCAGTCCTGTTTTTGCAGTGTCCCAGCATCGCTTGAGCATATGATTTTAGCTATTGCTGATTGTAATTGTTACTTACAAGTGATTATAAATGGAGATGAGATTTGAGAAAATTTTATTACGTTACAGTTTTGCAGTAAAACTTCCAGCCTCCTTTTTTGGAATGTGCCAAAGCTTCAAAAACCTGTCCCTGAAGCTTATTTGTGGGTTAGAGAACTTGCTGCTTCCACAGCCTTCTGTTTGAGAAGGAAAATTGAAACCAGATCTGCACAGGGAGATGATTTTTGCAGACGATCGTGCCTCAGTCTATATTAAGAAGCGTTGGCCCTCCGCCAAATAAGCAGGGAGCAGGAATACTGAAAGATTCCGCGCATCGAAGAAACCGGGACGGGGTGGAGGATGGGGACGAGCACTTGGAAACGGGGCTTGTGTCAAGCCCGGCAATCCCGCGTTTCTTCCGCTGCCTTCCAAGGCAAGGCAAGGCGTAGAGTTTTACTGGGGCGAGTGGAAAAACTGCGCCGTGGCGGGGACGCCCCCGGTCACACGGCGGGGTATAAATAGCCCGGGCCGGGCCCGCCCCGGCTCGGCCGCGCCGGCGGCGGGGGCTGCGCGCCATCTGCTGGCGGCAGCGCCGCACTGCGCCTCCCGCGGGGCCCGGGCTGCCGGGCGCTGTCCGGGCGCTGCCTTCGCACGGTCCCCGCTGCGCCCTCCGCCCCGACGGGCTGCTGGGACACAGCTGCAGCACCCACACGTGCTGCGTGGCCACCGCTGTTTGTGCGCGCTCGGAGCATCGTATTGCGGTTTTGATAGCAGACAGAACGAGGAGGGTTCTGAGGGAAAAAATACACCCTAGTGAGGGGTTTCTTATACACCCCTGTATAATAAAAGTATTTATTTAAAAGATGAGCAAGTACTCAAATGTCTTTAGGAAAAACTGCTTAAGTCTTGCCAATACAGTAAAATAAAAGCTGTACTAGCTGACGTTTGGTAACAAACATTGTTTTACTTAATCAGTTTATTTCTTGAAGTGTGATTCAGGTGGCCCAAGTATTTCTCGCAAATTTTGTTTTGATGCGTCTAAATTTCTCAGATGAGGAATGTCTCAAAAGGGATTAATGAAAAGCCATGTAGCAACAAAAAGCTCTTTAGTACTATCAAGTAATGGGAAAACTTCTTACCATGGAGACTTGTGTTAAAGATAAATATGGCATTTTTTCTAGAATAATAAATGACTTGGAGACAAGGAAGTATGAGAGAGAAAATACAAATTCATGATGGGACATGATTTGCCTGAAAGCAGAGATGATTTCTGAATCAAGCCGAAATGAAAACACAAGGTTCAGAAAGCACAAGTCATGTGGGCAATTGTTTGGAAGCTGGAGGGGTGCTCTCCTACCCAAATTCTGGTAATGGCTGCCTGCCCTGATGTGAAAGCCATGTCTGTATGGAGGCATTCATGAATGTTGAGCCAAATTAACAGAAAGGATGCAAAAAATATGCCACCTGAAGTAGGTGAAAGATGCATAAAGTGATCCCAAAGGATAAACTAAAAGGATAAACTAAAAGAGACTAAGTTTGTTACTGAAAACAATTGCACAGAAGTTCAATGTGTTTTAACTTCTGTGTTGAAAAACCTTTGGTATTACTGATTTTTTCATGGTTTTTTATCCCATAGTGATTTGCAAAGAGATAGCTGAACCAGCAGTAGGGAAAGAATGAGATGTATTACCACAAAATAGGGAATTTTAATGAGGCCTGGATATCAGAGCCCTGGAGAAGGGTGAGCTTGGGAAAAGCAAAAGTTATGCTTGTTCCTTTGAGGGACCTCTGAATTAATGATCCAGGTACTGCACTTTCATAAGGATGCTGCACTTACCAAGGCAAATCAAAGCTCAGACAAGCTGGATTGTGTTTTTCCCCACTCTTAAAAAAAGGCAAGCTGAGGTTCTTTTTGTAGAGACATGCCAAAACTGTAGCTATAACAGCAAGCAACTGGAGTCTTCAGTATCACTGCCTGGCTGGCATGAAAACTGAGAGTGGGCTGAGTCTATACATGACTGCTGGGATTGATAACACAAATGATGCTTTGACTTATCTATATAATGGGGTCTTATTTGCAACATTTTCTGGTCTTAATTTTTGTATTAATAACACGTTTTGATTTGCTCATTCTGTATTTCCTTAGAATAGTTCAGTGTCTTCTTTCCTAACTGTTCTACACGTTTGGCACATTGTTATCATTTAATAAAATAGGGACACTGTCTTATGCCCGAGTTGCATAGGTGTGCCCTGCATTTAAGTTCAAATTCTGTGATCTTTTTGGAGCCCTTTCTCAAGTCACTTGAACTACAGTAGGAAAAAATTACTGTAGAAGTGATGATGCTCCAATTCAGTGAGAGATCACATTTGTCTGCATTTAGTCATATAGGCTAACTGCATCTTTCCTTCCATCCTTTCCCTACGAGTGGCTGCTCCAATGATTAAAATAGTTTATTAGTGGTACTTATATTACTGTAGCAATTCAAGACATATAAACAAATGCCAGTCGTTGTTTTTAATCTGGAAATGTTTATCATTATAGTTTCTAGTAATGCAGTGTTTGTTCTTCAGTGTCACAGAATGAAATTATTCTAGAAAAACCAGTAAACTCAGACTGCAGAACTACAGAAGCAAACTAATCCACATGTCCTGCCATGTATAATGTTTCAAGCTGCTTCATTTATGGAGTAGGACTCATTAACTGGGCAATGTACAGTAGCTTTCTCTTTAATTACACAGTTTCATTATGCAGTGGAATTATTTTTCAGAATGCAACTGTTTTTGCAGACTGACCTTTTATTATAAGTGAAGTTTCTGTCTAATGAAGAGAGGTAATTACAGTACAAAATAGAATTTTGACATAGAGAAAACTATTGTTACCAGGACTCCCCTAGTGCATAATATTATTTTAAAAGAGAATGTAATTTACATATTTAAAAAATTATAGAGTTGTGTGTAAGTAGCAGCGATGATGAGAGACAAACTAAGAAAAGCAGTGCTTGCAACTGCTCTCAAATTGCTTTGTAGTTCCCACAGTAGACAGCATAGTATATGTTGCACCTGCCAGAAAGGGTTTATGAGGGATTTAGGTGTCTGGGGAGGAGTCACTTTCTGACCTTCAGTCCAGTGCCTTTTAGTTTGTTCCCTTGTTGTCTCTTTATTATGATGTTTGACCACTTCCTACCCAGCACAGAGATCTTGATCTATGCATGCCTAAATATGATAGAGAATTTTTCTTGAAATCTGAAGCATGATAATTATGAGGGGCATTTGTTCTGACCACCACATAGAACAGCTCACTCAGCAGGACTCAAGTGTGATAAATGCCTTTGCCCCCAGGTGGCTGATTTCTGCAGTGGAATTAAGCATGGTGGTAAAGTTCGCAATAGGATTTGCCCGTTATTCTAGCTCTGAATCCTTTCACTGTACTTTGTAAGCATTACTCTCTGACAGAGATATCTACTCAAAATGAGAAATCCATAAAATTTGGAATATTTATATTATTTGATTTGCTTAAATAGACTCTTTGGGTATGCTGTTTTCCCACATTGAGAGGCTGAACTCTTTTAGGTTGATAGTGAAGAAGAGTTTAATCATTCCATGCCAGGACAAGAGGTTTACAGGAAGAAGTAATTATCTTTCTCCACTCAAATAGAAATGGCACCTAACTCTGTTAGTCCTTCTACTTTCTTTATGAAGACATCAGAAGGAGCATATTTGTTCACAGTGTGTTAACACAAGAAAAATAACGTGGAAGTTTGAGCAGAATATTTGGCCTTGCAGAGTCCAAATAGTTATCTTTGGAGCTCTCTTTAGGATCTCTTGTCTCCTTAGGAGCTCAGTTTTTCAAGGAAACAAGCAAAACACTGTGATTGGCTCTTCCTACAACTGTCAGGATACAGGTGGCAGGCAGTGCACAATCTCCCAAACAGGTGCAGAAGTGGTTTGTTAAATGCAAGTTCAACCTCTGATACAAATTGGTGATTTCTCTTTGGTTAACCCACTAGCAAAAAATATGTCTGAATCTGGTGACAAAATTGTTATTCACCTTCTGTGTATTTGTGTAGTACAAAACTTGTTAAACTCTTTTCCAAGAGCAGTCTAGTTCATGTGTTTAAAATGTACTGTCCCTCAGAAAGCATGTCAAAGGAAACGACTTTGTTAAGGGAGGTACGTGCAGTGAAACCAAATAAAGATGGTATCTACAGCTTCTTGGAGTATTGCCTTCATTTCCTGCCTTTCCTACTTTTCATAGTGCTTTTTTACATGTGTGATGAGAAGGGGGGAGAAATAAACCAAATCCTTTTCACAGCTGTTCCAAACTTGAGAAGCTTGTATTTGTAACCATTTGCTGGGCTGGGTCATATCATGGTTTGTATTTTTGCTCTTGTATCTTCACCTAGAGAAACAGGAAGGTAAGTGGGGAAAACATTCCTTCACAAAATGCTTCTGTGCATTTTGAGTGTAAGTCCAAACAGTATTTATAGTCAAGTTATAAACCCAGACAAATGGGCTTCTTGGACTGCCTGTATTGTGTTGCTAATGCTTGTCCCATTGCCAGTTCTTAATGCAGTTTCTTTATGGATCAGATCATGTTTCATGATGCTGGGGGGAAAGAAGGCATTTTCGTTTTTAAAATGTTTTTGTTATATTGTGTTTTACTCTTAAATGTTATTTTTCTTCAACTGAAGGTATTATGGTCGTTCTGAAGTATAAACATTGCCATTTGTTCCTAAAGCTGTGAAAGACTTTGCATTTGGTAATTAAATGAACTGCTTGAGTTAGTATTGTACTTTTCAGCCTTTCACATTTAATTAACATTCAAGTGGGAATTATGAACAATTTATATCTGTCAGGAAAAGACAAGACGTAACAAATTGTCTCCGTGCAGATGTGAAATTGAGGCAACCTTAGAGAGACTAAAGAAACTGGAGCGTGATCTGAGCTTTAAAGAGCAGGAACTAAAGGAACGGGAGAGACGTTTGAAGATGTGGGAGCAGAAGTTAACTGAACAATCAAATACTCCTGTAAGTAGACAATAATTCAATCTTTCATCTTGTGTCAGAAGTATTTGGAGCTTTCTCTATGTAAATCTCAAGACACACCAGGGAAGTAGTGCTCCTGTTTTTAGTTGTTCCTTTGGGCCAATTTTATTGCATCACTCCAGATAACAATATTTTTTAAAAATTTCATGTAATACATTAGATACCACATACTATGGATAGTTCATATTGTGACATGGGCATTTTAAGTAGTGTCCCATTGATTTATGTAGAGTTCTCAGCTTTAAAATTTGTTTACATTCAATAAATTATTTTTTCAACTAGAAAGTTTTTGACTTTATAGGATGCAGGATTTGGTCTTAAATGTAAGAATTATTTGTATCTTCTAGAAGGCATGTCAGGAAACTTATGCAGATTTTTTTGATTCTGTTCTTTTTCTTTGAGAAGAAGCAAATTCCCATTCTGTGAAAAGGGGGTCAAAATTTGAAGTGTTAATTTAAGGTTTTGTTCATAATTGTAGTTAACATAACTTTGACTGGCCAGTTACCAGTTGGTAGAATTGCCACATTTCTGTTAGTAAATTGAACAGAAAACCTTCCTTGCATTATCTTGAATTTCCTAATGAAATACTATGCTTTTCAACCACTGATTGGCAGGGGGAGGACCACAGGGTTAGTGCATGGCGAGACATATTACAACAGAGTTGTTAAAAAAATACTGTGATACCTACTTGTTCTTAAAGCACTTGCTAAAACAAATACCAAATTGAGATTGCAGTAGCATATGGTTTTTCTTATGCATGATTTTATCCTACATAAAACCTTGATTCCAGCCAGACCCATTTACATATGACTTGTTTTTAAGGCATAGCTTATTGCTGTTATTTGAATGAAGTTGCATTTATGTTCCAGCTGCGAACATGCAGTAATGAAATCATGGAGGATAAATGTTTTCCTGTGTGCAGATTCTGTATATTTTCAGTAGATATCTCTGTGCCTGCTTTAATGCTTGCAAGGTTCCAGTAACTGAGCTGTGGGCCATCCTCTATCCTGAGCACAGCATGAGACACAGCCTTAATGAGCAAACCTTTTCACCAGCAAGGCCCTAGGGTTTTTTTATGCTGTACTTGCTTATGACTTGTACTTTTCACTTAGAGCTGGCATTGCTGCAAGAATAAAGCACTGTGCTAAGGCCTATTGTGCTAAGCATGAACTGTCTTTCTGCATAGCATTAACCCAACTCTCCTATTGCATTTAAATGCAATTTCTTCTAATAGAGAAATATAGATTTGTTTTTTCCATACATTTTAAGTGAACTGTTACACAGAGCATATTTTTTAAAAAGCCCTTTTATTGGAAAAAATTTGACATGCTGGCAAAAAAAGGGCTTCTTCAAGCAGGATTGGGTTTTTTGTAGCACTGGTTACACATACACTATATTGTAAATTCATAGCTGTAAATCATTTGCAAAATATTGTTGGGCATTCTGTTTGCAAGCTGTAATTCTTGGGAGTCAAGCATCTGTCTCCCTCCGTTAGTTCAGGCAGTGTCTGCTCAGCAGCACCAAACTGGAGGGTTACAACAGGGAGCCGCAGTGCTCAACTTTAAACTACCTTGACTGTAAAAACAGGAGTAAAGATATGGCAACCAGAGCTGTGACACATCTTAGAGTTCCCATTAGGCGTAAACCTGGTTCTTAGCCAATGCTAGGCCTCGTTGCGTCTTAGCTGGTACTCTCATCCCTGCTCTGTGTTCTGCAGTCACCTCTTCATTTTGCTCTACAGCAAAGACCAGAGGCCAGCAGTGGTGTGCAGGAGGAAAAACTTAAACCAAGTGAAAGGAGAACAGTGAAGCTGTCTCTGCCACTTGATTTTCCAATGTTGTAGGGTTGGTAGAAGCTTCATCCTGCATGGTAGGTAACTATGAGTGGCAGGCTGCTCCAGCTCCAAAGAGTAAAGTATAGCTTCACACACTTCAGCATGAGGGAAGGATGAGGCCAGTATTTAGAAATGCTTCTGTGCATTTCTCTCTGCTCTTGTTTTGACCCTATTTCTGCTGCATCTTATACAGCAGACACCTTTGAGTCTGATCTTTGAAAATTCTTTTGTGCGGATCTCCAAGGGCCTCTAGCATGAGGGAATTTGGAGTGTTTTGGTGGAGTAAAATATATCCATAGCTACAGTGAAATGGGAGACTTCTCTTGAAAGATCTGACTTTAAGAAGGTAGTGTATGTATCCTAAGATGAACCTCTTATTTAGAGGAAGACAGTGAGCAAGGCATGAAATCCATATACGCACCTGTGAAGCCCTGTACCTGCAGGTGGTCATTTAAGAACTGTAGAATTAAGAGAGATTGGTGGATCCCAACCATTTCTAAATGTCTCTTCTGATAGTCATCATAACGCAATGTGTCACTAAAGGCGTGTCCTGTCCCAACAAACTCTTTTAATTCTCCAGATAACGAGATGGCAAAATATGGAGGAAGTAAAGTGATTATAACTTGCAAAATGAGCCATGGCCTGAGAGTGAGCTTACTCACTCTCAAGCATTGAACAGTCAGTGACGCAGAAACGTGTTCTAGTGGTAAGCTGATTTGCAGCTTTGTTGATTTTTGTAGGGAATTCTTCCCATATGTCAGGGGATGCTCTTCTGTGGATCTAAAGTGACTATAGCTACCTGGCAATGAAGTGTATGTGCTGTGTACTAGGTCTTTTTTTTGAAAGATTCCTTCTTTTTATCAGGAAGAGCTGTTGATGATCCTTGATCCAACTAGCACTCTGTTGATGGTGTAACTGGGTTTTTTTGTACAGCCAGGTGTACAGAAGCTTAGCTGCAGGTTCTTTCATCACTTAGCCGTAGGATGCATGAAGAGTATTTAGGGCACCCCATCATCCCAACCTCTGAGTTTTATTTTTGTTTCTTAAATCCTGATCACTAACTTTGCTTAACCACAATGCAAATAGTAAGTCTATGTAAGAAAGCTCAAAGGGAACAGAAGACAAATACTGTCTTCTTTAATGATAGAAAATCAGTCAGTGTAAGTGGTTTTACCAAGAAATGGGCACTCTTTGAGCAACCTGGCTGTGAAGCCTCTTGTGTTACACACCAGGGCATCACTATAATCACCCCATGACCTGTTGTGACCAACTGCCTTTGACTCTTCAGTCAGTTTTCTGGTTAGGTTAAAAAAGATATGAAAAACCATGAATTTTGGATAGGTAGTTTTGCAAATGCTTTGGAAAGAAAGGCAAGTGCAGGTGTTCATACACAGCTCCTTTGCTGTTGTTTTAGTAGGTAGTTTAATTCAGGATGAAACTCCTGAGTTTTTATTCCCTGTGAAGCACAGGCAAACATGTCACAGAGGTTAGAGCCTGGCCACTCTGAAGAGTCATTCATCATTTAGCTGAAGAGGGCGCATTTCATTTGTTGCTACAAACAGACTGGGTCAGGAGAATGCCATTATCTGTAGGTGAAGTTTATATAAGTAGAAATTTAATATGATGTGCAACCAAATGACAGATGTCTCTTGATACCACTAAAGAAAAAAAAAAAAAAAGCTGAAGAAGCTGACGAGCTGACCAAAACCACCCCTCTTCCCCTGCCTGCTTGTCCCTGGGATGGGCTTCTGAAAGTGTGGTGCTGGTGCAGGCTGGAGGCTGGTTCTCCTGTCCTCTGCATTGGTGAGAGACTCATTTCTGAGTGTGGCTGTTGCAGGGTGACCCTTTCTCTCCTTTTGAGCATACACTCAAAACCAGTCTGCTGCGGCTTACAGATCTGATATTTAGGGGCTGCTACTTCTGTACCAAACTGCAGAGCTTGTTTGGGTTCTCTGGTCTTAACCTGATTTATTCTTCAATCCTGAATGGTTGAATTAAGTAACTCCAATTGCCTTGGAACCAGTCCACCTGGTTGGGAAATGTCGTATTCTGTTTTGTGCTGTACAAAATGAGGGATTGAAGAGTTTGAACCTTCTTTTGTCATGAAACCTCTGTTGCCTGTGGTTCTTGCCATGCCACTCAGTGATTTTGCACTTTGGTTTAAGAACAATGACCCCAGAAGGACGCTGTCTGTTTTAATGAATTCTTACTTGACCTCCATGTTTAGATTCACTAATCGTATGCTTTCTGTTGATTGCTGACTAATCTGGTGGTGTCTTTTTCCTTGATTTTTAAATTGGTTCTAACTTTCACTTTTGCTCTGTCCTTTCCTCCTTTAAATAGTTTTTCTTACCTCTTGCTGCAAGAATGTCTCAGGAGTCTTACTTTGAATCTAAAACAGAGGAGTCAAACAGTGCAGAGATGTCATGTCAGATCACAGCAACAAGTAACGGGGAGGTAGCTGGCATGAACCAAAGTCTGAAGGCCTTGATGATGACGGGCTTTGGGGATATCTTCTCTCTGAACCAAGCAGGATCTGTCCTGCATTCTGGAATGCAGATAAACATGCAAGCCAAAAAGAATTCTTCTAAAACCACCTCTATGAGAAAAGGGAAGAAAATCAACATGGCTTTGGGTTTCAGTGAATTCGACTGGTCAGATGACGATGATGATGATGATGATGATGATTTTGATGACACAGATGATAGCAGCGAATGAAATAAGTTGTAGAAGTAACCCTGAAATCGTTTTAGCAAAGCAAAACAATAAAGTTTTAGAACAAGAATCCTGTCAGTTTGGTCTGTTTAAATCCTGTAAAAGAACAAAAAAACCCAAACAAACGACGACAAAAAATATCTTCTCCAGGCTGAGCATATTTGTATGTAGAAAGATATGTTGGTTTTGTTTCGATTGTGCTGACTTATTTCTGCTTTGATGAAATTTGGAACTAAACTTTCCAAACTAATTGAGATTATTATTATTTTAAGAACCATGATTATATCTATAATTCCTAATGCCTGATTACAGAAACTATGGCTTGATAAATTTAAGATCTGGAAACACTGGGAGAAACTTCAATGCCTTTAATGCCGTTAATGCCATTAATGTACTTCAAATTTTTCTTTTGTGTTTTTTGTCATTTCCCTTACCCCTTTAATTGTCAATCATATGCACATACTTGTTCTTCCAGATTTGCTATTCTCTGCATCCATTCTTTCGTACTAGTGTAGTGAAGGGGTTTGCTGTGTTTCTAATTTAACACCCTTTTCAAGGCAGCATTGTGGGAAGTCACAAATAGGTTTCTAGGAAGAGAGAAGCTTGGGGAGAAGAGAGGGGTTAGTTAAATATACAGTTTAAACACTGAATAGCAGCAGAACCTGGATAATCCCTATTAGTAGATGATTTGTATAAATGTTCTTTTTTTTCCCCTCACGTGTGTGTGCATGTGTATATAATTCACTCTAGCAAAGTAAACTGCAATCAGACCTCTGCATCTATTATCAGATATTGTGATCTAGAAGCTAATTTTCAGTTATGTTGATGTGAATCCATGAAGCCTCATTAGCTTTGATGGACTTATTCTTGTACCTGAGAGCAAAAATCAGTGTTTGTAAATTTTGATTCTGTTTTATCTCCTAAACAGCATGTGCCATCCTTAGGAAAGGACAAAGAGAAGCCACTATGACATTTCAGCTCAGGCCCTACTACTGTGGCTTGTGTGAAATTCTCCCTGATGGCAATAATGTCAGGAATATTTACTAGTCTCTGCATACCTGTTTTATTGCAACTACCTTACTTTTAAAGTATTGTCGCTGCTGTTACAGCTTACCATAAAATTCAGTGTATAACAATCTGCTGCAATAATTGCCTGCCAGGCACTTATGTTGAGAGCAGTGAGGATGTTTCTCCTGATGACCCCTTTAGTGGTGATGCAGAAGGAGGGAGGGAAACCAGTGCAAACACAGATGCAGGTTAGAAAGGAAAATGTTGTAAAATATTTGCCAAGGAAGAAGGGCAACATTTCAAAAGAAAAATGTTTCTGTGTAGTTCAGCAGTAGTAGGAATAAGCCATCAAAATTCCATTCTCAATTACTGGAAGGGTTTCTTTTATGAAAACTTCTGGTTTTGAGTGGCTTCTTTAATTATAGGCTTGCCTGTTGCACAGCTCTAACCTACATATTATGATGTTTGGTGGATAGCTTTGAGAAAAATGGATACATTAGATAACAGCAGGCTTGAAATCATTACATGTTCACTTAACAAAACAAAATTCTTTGAAGGAGTTTTTCTAGAGTAGGCATCTCCTTGGGTTGTGAGAAAGAATTGTTTTATCCTTGAGCATCAGCACTGGTCTGGTAACCTGCAAGGCAGCAAGTGGTGCACTTCCAGCTGGCCTACTCCATTCAGGTTGCACAGGATTAGACCCACCCAAGATGCGTAGTTCCTGCAGGATGTCATTTAACCTTCTTCCAAACACTTGCAAATATACTGACATGAAGTTAACCCTCTTGTGTCTGGAAGGTTTTCTCATGTGGAAATTATGATTTAAATGATGCAGTACATGTACAAAGTATCCCAAGGAGAAACTCCTTTGGCTCAGGTGGGGATGGCTTCTTAGGTCCATCAGAGCAACCTGATTTGAGGGAGAAGAGGAGACTTGGAAGGGCAGATAATGAAATAGAAATAAGAACAAATAGCCTTTTCCAGTGCAGATTTGTACTATTTTTGTAAGTCTACGTCTGCTAACACCTACAGCAGTGATACTATTTTTGTAACTGCCACTTTGCACTCAGCCAAATTTGATGGATTTGTGTAATGTAATATGTGCACTTTAGATCTTAAGATTGTGTCATTGTGCATAAATTACTGTACCACATAAGCAGTGTGGGGTTGTACAACTGAAAACAAAATTTGGTTCAGTACATTTAGAATTCAAAAACCCCAAAAAATCTGTTCCTAGCATTGATATTTTGCACTTTTTTGGTGTTTGACAATCTCAGAGCACTTCATGCACATTTATGTTTGTGTGGGTTTTAACTGAATTTGTAAATTCACTCCTTAATCTTTACAGAAATAAAAATAGTTGTTAAGTAGTATGACACTGATTTTCATAGTTGCAAAATCACAAGGTTTAAGTCTGTCTTCAAGGTTTTGTGCTTACCCAGGGGTGTAACTTATATCAGCAAATGTGGTAACGTGCTTGTAGTAATTTTTACTATCTACTTGTTTCAGTATTTTTTAATGGAACAAGATGGATTTTTTTCCCCTCTGCCTTTCTTTCCTCATGTTGTTTGTCAAAGCAAATTAAGCTGTATTAAGGGAAAATTTAAGCTCTTGTAAAACTTTTCCATGCATTTAAAGTAGCAAAGGTGATCTTTGTATTGTAGATTAGGTGATAACACGTGCCAAAGTCTTCTGATGCGGTTGAGATAGTGTTATACTTAGGATATTGGCTGTGCTTACTAAAAAAGTAGTGGTATTGATCGCATCTTTACTTTCCTGTGATGAGTTTCATACCAGATGTCTTCAGTTTGCAAGCCGAGTATCATATGTGAGAATCGAGCTGTGTTGTTTCTGCCTCTGAAATGCTTCTCACTAGATAAAGGCTTTAAAAGTGGCTCTGGTGGGCAGACATGGTGTTTGGAGGAGGTCAGAGTATTTCATCTTCCATACCTGATTTTGCTCTGCAGTGTATCCCAGTCCATCTTCTACCTGTCTCATCACCAGGTTATAGGAATCTCCACAACAGTCCACAGCCACAGTGTGTCAGCTTATGAAAGCATTAACCAAACCCAGAAGGCATTTCTCTGGCTGCTCTGGGCCAAAACCAGAACAAACCACCAAAAGCCTTCCTGTGCACACCTCTCAGCTCACTAGGCCCCGCCAGGCCTTTTGAGTTCCCAGTTTTCGCTGTCTTCCATAAACCCTGAAGGTATTTGCAGTAAAATAATATCGCTGCATTTGATGGAGGGGAAAGGTAAGAACCAGGCCTGAACTTCCCATTTTTAGCAGGCTGCTGTACTGCAAATATTGACTTAGGTGGGTAAATGGCCTCAGAGAAGAATTGGGAGGATCGACTTTTGGCTTGCTTAAAGATGCATGATCAGCAGGGACCAAGACAGGATGTCCATCTCCCAACTCCCTTTCTTTTCCTTCAGCAGTGGTGACAAAAAATGGAAAGGGGACTTAACGGAGGAAAACTTTTGATCTAGTCATTTTTGTGATGATGACATCACTAATTTCTTGGAGTAGCAAGTGCCTTAAGGTACGGTGTGTAGGTGTGCTGCATCGGCAGCCATTGTGTGCTCCCTGACATGGAGCTTGTCCCCTCTGGATGGGAAGGGCTTCCTGGAGGTGAGGTCTGGCGTGGCCTCTTGTCACACAGTCATGTTCTTGACTTGTCATTTGCTTATTGTTCCAGAGGATTTTTTAGATGTTGATTGCCTTTCCTTCTGGGTTTTAAAGTGTTTATTCTGAGTTAAATATCTGATGCAGTAATGATGGGTATTGCTCTCAGCAGTAGCAATAGATCCATAACGTGCATATAGCTGTTAAGTATTCAGCAGTGTTATCATTCAGTGTTGCATCTTTAGTGCTGTACTTTCTTTTTCTGTAATCAGGCAGCTTTTACAGGTTTTTAATAAGACCTGACAGAGGTTTTAGCTACAATCCTAGGTAGAACGTTCAGGTAGAAAAAGTAAGTTCATTTAGTAATTTTCACAGCCCTTAAAATGCACTGGTAGGAAACTGGAGGAGAGACCTTTCCCCTTTCCCCCAGGCTTCGACTTAGTGTACACTGTAAAATCTGCACAGAGATTTCTGATGTGTGAAGATCTAATTTTAAAACTGTAGAACCAACAACTTTCTTTAAACATTTTATATTGTGTGCTAAATATTCATATGCCTTTTAAAGTCAGATATAGTCCACTGCATTTCTTGCTTTTGCACTACTGAAGAAGTTTTGTACTGAATAATAGGAGTCGATGCTACTTACACTTCAAGTTTGAACTGATGGAATTTGAATAGAAAATATTTTCACAGAGTTAGAAAACTTCATTTTCCCTTCTGAAAAAGCAAAGCTGAGCGCAATGCCTATGCCAAGACTTCTCTGCTGTAAACTGAATATATCATTTGTGTGGAACATGCAATGTTACACTTCTGTGTGGTAAAATCTTGCAGTGTCAGTTATCCTCTTTATTGCACTTGACATACCATGTCTTGTTTTATTCACACTGTGGATTCGATTTTCCAGTGTAAAACCAAAGCAAACAAACAAAAAGAAATCATACAATGTATTCAATTTCCTCGATTGGTGTCATAAACTTTCTTTTGATGTGAACTTTTCCCTTGCTTCTCTTTTGTTCCAAACTTCTATTTTGCAATAAACATTTTGACAGTAAATTTTATGCATTTGTGTCACTGTGTAAAATGCTGGTGTTCCAAGAGGTTCCTTATTGTCTGCTGGTTTAAGTCACTTTTTTGTATTGCTCATTGTGTGACATTTCTCCTTTATTCTCCCATTAAAAAAAAAAGAAATAATAGAGAACTATTCTGCCACTGGTTATATTTAAATATGAAGAAAGCTGAAAAAACCCACTGTACATCTAAAAATGCATTATTGGACTTCTGCAGTAAATTTTTCAGTTGTACAAATTATTGTACCAGGCTCCTGCTGCAGCACCAGCCAGTTTGACTAGGAGTACCTACAAAAGGCACAACTCACGGCCTCCCGAGACTGTTCACGACTGCCACTTGCCCTTCCTTGTGCTTGAGTGTTGCTCCCAGCAGTACTTTTGCCCCACAGCATTCTGCCCAGGCTGCAGGTTGCTGTTGGTGTGCAGCTGGAGGTGATGGGCTGAGGACCTGCCTGGGGGACATGCCTGGCTTGTGGGTGGGGGCTGGGGAACCTGGGGGTGGCCGGGCTCTCTGGAGGAGGTGACAAAGCCATGGGGGCTCATGGTAACCGAGCTGAGACTCTCATAAATCACTGTTATCTACATCAAAAGAGTTTGCAACTACATCATGATATTAAGCTTCTGGGAGAAGCTGACTGTCCAAACTGTCCAAATACAGATCTACAACAATTAATGTTAACTCTTTAAGCTGGATAAAAATGCGAAGAAAGTGAAGCTTGGGATACCATATACCTGAATGAGTAAAATGGCAATCACTATTACAGTGACATCTTCTCCCCTGTCAGTTTTCAGATCATCCCCGAATTTTGTTTAATGCAGCCATTCCTCTGTGGTTTCCTAGTGCTTCAAGAGCTAAGACCATCTTGCATCCAACAAAATGTAGGAGGAGGCTGGGAAGTGCTGCACTTCCCCAGCCTTAGGGGAGCAGTTACAAAGCATGGGCAGAAACCAAGAGATACTTGTCTGTACATGGACAGGAAGACAATCTGCAGTGGCCAGACTCCAGATTCTGTTTTCGCTGCTGTCCAGTGAAAGTTTCCCTTCCTTTTGCAGAAAACATCCATCATTTGGGAGGGAGTCATAACCCCAGCATTATTTTCATTGCAGAAATCAAGCGGTTCCAAGCCATAGCAAAAGCCTTCCCGTAGTGTCAGAACCAAGAGGAGAGGCAGCTAGAGTCCCTTGCCATCAGATGGTTTACTCTTGCTTCCTGAGTTGTTTTTGTTGGAGATCTGCTGGTAGTTTTATCTGCAGAGAGTGATAGGGTTGATTTAACACTGCCAACACGCTGTTGGAGCTGGCCCATGATCAGTGGGAATCCAAGGTTTAGAACATCAATACAAGTCACAGCCTAACTCCTGCACTTTGCAGGGAAAAAGGAACAGAATAGTATCAGCCACCAGAGTAAAATTTGGGTGGAGGGGAGAAAAATGGTCAGATGGTTTTCTTTTCAATTCATATCTCTCACACAGTTGCTGCCCTCCTTTGATATTTGTGCATGGACCGAAGAAGATGTGGTGAGTATTTTGTGTTAATGTAGCCAGGGTTGTGCTGCTGGAGCTCTCTAACAAATTACAGTGGGTGTGGTGGGAGGGAGGGCCGGATCAGAACATCTCGGGTGAGATGCTGTTTGTTTGGTGAAACTTGTGTCCCAGAAAGGCCTGAAAATGACCAGGAGTAAATTAAGGGTTTGAGTTACCTTCCTAAAACAGCCACGTTCTCCAGTGTCCAGAAAATAGTGGGATCTGGGAACTGACAGCAACCAGGAGGGCATTCCTGAGTCCTCGTTTAAGGAATGTGGAAGTGCCCAAAGACCTGACCCTGGACAGGTTTTACCCCACTGTGTGCCACCTGGATGGCGATTAACTGAAAAAAAGTTTAGGGCTATTTAGGGGTGTGGAACCTATCTGTCATATAAAATAATGACATTGAGTACTTTTTACCTTTTTATTCAGTTAAAAGGCTAAACAAGACACATCAGTACTTTATCTCTGGCATAGTGATGTGTCAAAATGATTTCAATGTCCTATGTGTTGTGCATCATGGAGTTGTTTGGCTGACATTTACCAAAAGACTGTCTGGAAAGCCAGTGCAAAAGCCATAAAAGCCCTGGCTCCTTCACTTCGGCCCTTTTAGCACTTGACATTTCTCAGCTTCCACTTCAGTCATTTCAGTTCTTCATGACCATAAGCTGAGAAAGGTGGCTGCAAAATGGAAGGCAGTTTGGAAAAGCTAAATAGAAGTAATCACTTGAATTGGTGAATCTTGAGTCATTTATCCCAAAGTGAAAAATATTTTAAAATTTTATTTTAAGAAGGATGATTACTTGTTAACTACAAATAACTGTAATACAAGGTTTTGATAATTTGAACTTCAAGATTGATTCCTCTTTTTTGCAGTTTTTCTGGATGCAACAACTTACTAGAAAAGGTAAAAGCTATTCATATGTACTTTCATATTCACATTTATGAACTAATACACGTTTGTTCATTCCCCCCCTGCCCCCAATAAAGTGCTGTGTGGATTTCTGAATAACCTCTTTTATCTTAAGGCGATACTTCTGGTGAAATGAGTGTCTATGCTAGCTTGTTTAAGGAACATCATATCACTGGGAAGCAATTGCTTCTTCTAGAAGAAGAGGATCTAAAGGACATGGGAATTGTTTCCAGAGGACACATCATCCATTTAAAGGTATTATCAGCATATATTGAATATTGCGTTAGATTACAGTGTGAATATTACAGAGTCTATGGAGTTTCAGTAGTATTAGCAACAAAAAAAGTTACAAAGCTAAAAAGAGAACGTAATTGATACCTAAAATAAACAGAGTTATAGCTTCATAAGAATCTAGAACTCAAAGCAACCTGAGCATATTATGAGGCATGAAAATGTGCTGTGGTCTTTATACTCCTCTGAAGTTCTTGGTTTTCTGGTGAGCTGGATGGCAGTTCTGCTGCAGATTCACCTAGGAGGGCCATTCTCCCAGCAGAAAAGCTTGGGAATCTTCAGAGAGAGCTCTCTTTAGCTGAAGGAGAAACAGATACAAAAACAGTTATTTGAACTGAAATCTCAACTTCCAGATCTCATTTATAGTGTAAAGCATATTTAGACTAACAAAACTCCGTTGGACAACTTTAAAGCTGATTGACAGTCAGGTTTCTTTGCTCTTGGAACGTTGCTTTAAAACAGTGTTTTAAATATCTAGTGTTTGTAATGGGTTAAGAAAATTACGGTCTGGAAAATGTGATCACAACAGCAGCAATGGTATTAGTACTGCAGCCACAGGAGAGAGTTCGGTTTTCTGGCAGTCATCTTTGGAAAAGGGATTCTCTAAAAGCAGCATCTATAATTCTGTTGAGTCTCAATCATTTTAGATCCAAATTTGCTAGTAAAGAGATACTTGTATTGTAATTGCTAGTCCTGCAAATTTAGCTTCATAAGTCACACAGATTTATTCCCCTTTTGCTCATCAGCCATTTTTTCCATGCCCACACACCATTACTGATATATTTAATTTACATTTCCTACAGGGAAAATTATTGAAACTTAATAAAGTCAATAATGTCCAAAATGAAAGATCTCAGCTTCCTGGGTTGATTTGAGCATAAATAAAACCAACAAAAACAAGCTCCTGAACATCTCTTTCTCTGATTAGGCAGGTCTGATTCTGAATGCAAACCGAGGCCAATCTACCGCAACAGTTTACAGAGCAGGGCTATATTTTAAACTCTTCTCACATGCTTTAATGTGTCCACAGTGGAAAATAGAGGGCACATGGAGTTGTGCTGTTTTTTGTGCTGGTATTTGCAGGATGAGATTCTAAATAACTCCCATCTGGTTTTGTTGATTTTTTTTTCTAGACTGCTATCGAGAAGTTAACTCATGACTACCTAAATCTATTTCATTTTCCACCATTAATTAAGGCAAGTCTCATTGTTGATATAAGACGTGCTTCTCGTGCTGGTATGAATATTTCACTGCTCTCATGTCTCAACTTCCCCCATTCAGGGGAGGGCAAGCCTGTAGTTCCTACAGAGGGTTGTAACAAATGCAGAGAGTCGACAGCAGCAATGGGTCACATCAGAACAAGTAATAGCATAATAAAAGTTGTTTTCAAGGAGTTTCTAAGATTTTATCATGGAGCTGATGGAATTAAAAGACAACTGGTCATGATTAGTTTGCTGTCACTAATCAGAAACTACTTTGAAGAGCCATCCCTCCAAACTGCTGCCACGAGCTGGTCACCACTGAAGAACAGCAGACTTATTCTGGCCCAGAATAAGCCCATCATTCCTCAGTTTCCTAATGTTATAGGAGAGAAGGATGATTTAGTGTCTAGTCACCCTTACGTTAACCAATTGTTTTTCTGATATCAGTAATAAGACGCTTGCAAAAGGGAGAGAGTGTTTGGGAACCTTGGTGTTGCTAGATCAGATATTTGCCTGATTTAGTTCAGTGAACTAATCAAGGAATTCTAGACCCCAAATCCTGAAGTAGCTTTTTTAGTCATAATTTATTGCACAGCTATAGAGTGAAATCCACTTAAGGCAAATTTGCATGTAGCAAAACTCTGTTCCCTGGAGTGGGAAATGAAAGTCAGAGCATTGCTGCTTTGCCATGCCAGCTGCAATTCCAGTGGCAGAGGCTGCCACAATGTTCACAGGGACACTGCACTGTGCCAGAGCAGCTCAGCCAGGAGCAGAAATTGTGCAGCATCTCCCAGTTGCCATCCACTACCTGCTCTAAACCCATGCAGAAGCCTTTGCCCCTCTTGGAGTGTGATGTCTCCTTTCTGCTGCCTGCCAGACTTGTAGCATCTGAAAGGCAAATCCTTTCTGCCACCAAAGGGTGTGCTCCTGTCTCCCAGTGGGCTGGGGTAGATGTGAATTCTCACCTTTGCCTGCTTTTTTGGCAGGATTCTGCAGGTGGAGCTGAAGAAAGCATAGAGAAAGTAGTGAATCTTGAACTTGTCTTTGGTTATCACTTGAAGCCGGGAAATGGTCCAAAGGTAAGCTGGGAGTGCTAGTTCAGTTGGTTTGGTTAAGAGTCCCTACTCAGAGGGCCCCCTATCTTCTGGACACAAAAGATAAATGGGCATGAGAATCCTCTTGTTTTGGAAAGTGCCAACTTGAATGTCAAGGTGGCAAATGGGGTTGCATCAGTGGTGAGGCACCATGCCCCAGAACACGCAAGGAAGAAAAGAGTGGCACAGAAAGTTTTGGCTGAAAGCTTTTGTTTCCTTGTAAACAATTTTTTAAATTGTATTTTTTGTAATTTGGGATTTAATTTTGTTCATTTTATCCCAATGGGTGTGAAATAATAATCTGTTTATTAAAAAAAACCCACTGACAGTTGAGCAGTGGCATATACCTGATGTTGGTGGGCAGATTTCCTTTTGTCTCAGCAGAAAGGAGATACTGTTTTATGCAACCAAGAGGAGTTTGGAAAATACATGGTATGCATGACTGCTGGCTGGGCAGGATGGAACTGGTCCTGGTGGTGACTGTGTGCCCTCATGGTTCTGGGGAAAGAGGGAGGAGTAGTTGCAGCACATTGCACAAAACTGCTGCACTTCCGCTGGTAAAAGGCAATTGCCAGTGTGCCACATCCTAATCAAACCTCAGCTCCGAGCCGAGCTGGTTCAAGGGTCTCTCATTACACCCTGTGTAACAGGAGGGCTGATGACTCCAGATGTTCCAGCAAAGGATTTCTACCACATTGTTTTTTCTCAAGAGTGAGGTTTGTCCCATGCTTTTTGTTTTCTTTGTCCAGCTTGCCATGGACTCTGAGTTCAAGGGTTTTAGAATTGATCATCTATGTGGAAATGGTGTGCAAAGCATTTCTGAGCTAGAGTCAGGGGTTATGACAGCAGGATTTGTTTCCTTTTGTATTTGATAAATCTGCATTGTGTGTCCACCCTAAACTTGTGGGAGGCTGACTTTCATCTTGTGTTATCTGGCTGCTTTGCTTTCAGGGCATATTGTTTGCAGAAGTCTCTTGATTTCTGTACTTGGTGGTGCTTGCAGAGAAAGCATTTAAGTTTGAACTTAGTAGGAACTTATACTGAAATAATTTCATCAATTTGAAAAAGCTTTTTGTCGGGAGATTTTCTTTTTTAGCTTGTTTCTTTTATCCTGAGTACTTCTTTTTCCTATAAAAATCTTCTTTATCACTATGTGAATTACTTGGACTGTTTCAGTGTTCTTGAATGCATGTTGCCTATGCAGCTGTACAGCTGCTTTTTTGTAGGTGTGCATTTTTCTCTCCCATGTGCAACTAACTCTTCAAGTAACTAAAAGTCCATGAAATAGCTCATATCTCCCTTCCATTTCCAATATGGGCTGTGAGCCATAGTGCAGGGTGGTGGGCAACCACCCCAGGAAAGAGCAAGAGAAAGAGCAAATAGACCTCTGCACACTGTAGAGAAACTCATGTTGTACTGACACCTCTTAAGTTTGAAGACGAGTAGATGTTTTAGCCATGACAGCAAAATGTGCAAATGAGACTGTATGCAAAGTCTATGGGACAGAAGCTGAGTTGTTAAGAGAGGGCAGAGTTAGTTCGATGGGCCTGTGTAGTATTGACATGACCTCTGCAGGCTTCTGACAACCTTTTTCATTTGGTCCTGCCTTCCCTGTGAGCTCCTAATTGGTCCTGTGTGCTCTGTGTGCTGTTGGGCCCTTTTCTAAGGAAGCCATTCCCTCCGAAGCTGTGGTTGCATGCCAGGCATGCCTTCCTTGTCAGCTGCCCTGCTGCAGCACCCCATGTGCTTAGGGATGCCGTTCCAGGGAATGCACAGTTTGTCACCTGAATGTGTCTGGGCTGGAAACATCTGTCTGAGATCTGCACATCAACTTGTACCTGCCTTTCAAGATGTTGCAGCAGAGCCAGTTTGAAAAAGTGGACTGGAAGAAGTAGATTGTCTGAGCTTTTGGGCAGGATGCTAGGGCCAACATGGGCAAGTAATTTGCATTAAATGTAGCACTAACAAAGACCGGTGTAGTACATACTGTATAGGAAATTTGGCTAGCTTGCTTCTTTGAAAACCCCTGGATACAATCTTGTAGCTCCCCTAGAGGCTGCTTTGAGCCAGCTACTGCTGCCATCTAGATTCGTTCCAAAATGAACTGGGAGTAGGGCGAAAACCGGGATCGAAGGGTTTAAACTTCTTTTATTGTCCCATTTTTGTAAAAGAGTGGTGCCTGTTCCTGTAAAACTGGGTCAGCAGAAGCACTTGGGATCATACCTTCCACCATCTTTATAGCTAAAAAGCTGGCCTACATCAGTTTAAAAATAAATTTCTCAAAGGAACTTTACCCTAATCAGTCCCTATAACCAGCTGCCTAGCTAAGAAGCATTTCTCCTGTTCTAATCATGAGCAAAAAGAAGCAATAGGCTCAAATCTGGGTTATGCATTGAGGCTGTGTGTTCCCTGGGTGATGTGTTGGCTGCTACACTTGTGTACAGCAAGGGGGGTTGTTAGGCTCAGCTGGGAGGTGGTGCAGCGCAGCAGGAAGGGCTCTGTGAGGAAAACAGGTTGTGCTGGGAGGTTTTACACCAGGCTGGCTCTGTGTTGGTCTTCTGGGTAGAGTTCCCTATAGTTATTGTAGTGCATCTTCTGGTGTAGTTGCACCTGGAAGCAAGCCCATCCGTGTCATTGGAGGTGGCTCTGCCCAAGCATGGGACAGGATGGACACACAGGACGAAAGCCTCCCGCTCCAAACTAAAGCTCTGGAGTGGGCACAGCCGTGGAGAGCATCATGACCAGAAAAAAGAGCAATACCACCACATATGAAAGTACTGGAGAAGCTGGTCCAGGACCCAGAAACCATTTCAGGGGTGCAGGTTAATTCAGATGTGTTTGGCTGGTAAGAGCACAGCACCATCTGTGTGTGAAGATGGTTCCTCAGGGTACAGGTGTCCTCTCCTGGGCACTGTGCCATGCCCCATCAGCACAGCCAGCACCTTTCTTCGTCAGCAGGCAGAAACTTCAGGGCCTTAGGAATGGCAGTGCCTTTTAGCAAGGATCCTGCTGGATATGCTTCAGGACAGCATTTGAATGTTCAGCCTTTTCTGTATGCTGAATGAAACACTGACTTCCCAGTAAACAGCTTTACCAGCCCCGTATTTTTTATCTAATTTAAACTGCATCTTGTAGTGGGATTATGTTGGTTTCCACCAGCTGACAGATGCAGTCATTTCATTACAGTTTCCTTCCTTTTTTAGCTGCATCTTTGGAGGCGATAAAAGCTGCGTTGACCTTTGTGCTCTCTGAATGCATCAGGAGTGAGCACTGCAAAGCTAACCTGGTTTTTAGAGGTTTCTTTTCCAACTCTTGTAGTTTAAGTTATGTGGTTACTTCCATTCACTGCCTTTTATGACCTTTCTGTACACAATTCCCAATGAGCTGAAAGGTGATAGATTTAGACTTTTTTTTCCCCACAAATTAAAAAAAAAAAGCAGGGGACCACCAATTAGCTCCAAGATGGAGAGTAAAACAACAAACCCTGGCAGTTGTGGCTTGAGCTGATTTGCAGGACTGCAGGGGGAATTTTCAATGGCTTTCTCATCCTAGATGGCTCATTAAAATTTCCCAATCAGGGAAAGGTGCCTGAGCTATGTCAGCTCCACACTGATGAATCACCAAACCCCTTGAGAAGGATGCCTTACAGTCCTTTTGCCTTCTATTGATGCATTCTTTAGTTTTGGTCCTCAAAGGGGCAGATTTCACTATGCCATTGAATGTTTTCATTTTTTACCGAGAGTGGCACAATTTGACCTATATCCAAACACAAAGCCTTGAAGTTGGCTCACCATTTTGCCTTATTTTCCCCCAGTTGCCTCTCCCTCCATTTGACAAGGTAAGGAGCAGAGCCTCTTCAAAACCATCTGCTAGCTGTGTGAACTATTTTCTAGCCTTGACTATCTGAACTGAGATATATTTTAACGCTATTATTTAAACGTGTAGTGCAAATGCTAATATACGATTAAGGCTCCTTTAAAGTGACATTATGACCAACTCTTCATGTGGAGAAGCCTAGGCTGGCAAAATGCAGGCACTACACAAAAAACCAGCACTGAAGTAGTTGGAACTGGAATGCGGTATCACAAGTGCTTCAGACCATTTCTGCTGCTTGTTCCTCCCCACCCTCCCACTATATCAACGCTCCTAAGTCCTTTCTTTACTTTCTTAAAAATAAAGCAAGAGCCAAGGTATAAAATTTAAAATTTCAGTTTCACAGTTTTTCAGTCATTTATAATCTCCATGCTCTGTAAGTATTTTAACCCTCTTCAGTAAGTAAAGCTGGAAGAGGAATTGGTTTTATCTGATCCTTCCTTTGCAAAATAATCACAGGTACCTTGACTTTCTAACATGGGGTTATTTATCCTTATCTCAAAACCTCATCTTCTAAGTCCTCTCTCTTTAATTCCATCTCAAAGCACAATGCTTTCACTACTAAAGACTAATAGCTAATGCAAGAATCAGAGTAGCTGTGTTTGTGTGCTATTTTCGTAGATTTGCTCCTATTCTAACAAGTAGTCAGTGAAGGAACTCAAAAAATAACCTAAGCTGTAAAATAAAACCACAGCCACATTAAAATATTGCCCCCACCATTAAGAACAGAATAATGTAGTCTGCCAAGAAGGTGGATCAGTGCAGGTGATCTGAGCTCCTGGTATTTTCTTCCAAAGACTCTTTTCAGGACCATGTATTGTTTTTGCATGAGGTGGAGCTGGTGTAACTCCATCATCTCCACTGGGATCGCTCCAGCTGTAGCATCCATGTGTAACTGAGGTCAAACTCAAGCTAAGACCTTTAAAAATCCTCGTGTAGGCAGTGCTAGACCAGGGATTCCCATCAGAAATTATTCCATAGCCCTGAAGAGACCTACAGACTTTTCAGCTATGTATTTTGCTCACTTGACTTTCTAGACTTTTTAATCTAAAGATTTATTTTTATACCTTGGCCACTGAATTAATTTGCTGCCTTCCACGCGTTATCTCTCTCGTACAGCCTTGGTCACAGATATGTCTGCAGGAGCACAGACAGGTTCCCGGTGATCTGTAGGCTTGGCATGTGCTATCCAGACAAAAACCTGGAGGAGGAGCCTTTGTTCCCAGCATATGCAGGACATGTCCCGCGGCCCTGCCATGCCTTTCCTGAGCTGCTGTGCACCCTTGTTCCCGCAGCCAATGTCTTGCAGAGCTGCAGGCCCCACAGTGTGAGCAGTCACCTCTGTGTGCTGCAGCGGGGATGTGGTGTCCACAGAGCTCCAGCACACTGTCCCCACGAGTGGTCCGCAGGAAATGCCACTGGGGGACAGTACAGGAGGACACCCATGCAGCCCTCAGGGAAGGGACTCATTTTGCATGCTTCCACCTTGATCCCACCGTTGCAAGCAGGCTGCTCATGTGGATGGTGCCTGTGACTGCAGAACCCCCGTTTGCTTCTGATCACACGGCAACGGCAGCCTTTGGTAAATGCCGGGGTGTCACTGAGCTCTTGCCTTGCCTGCTGCAAGCCCCTGTTCCCGGGGCACACCCAGCAGTGCCTGGTATTTACCATTCTGGGCCACTCTGTTGTGCACAGAGCTCCACAGCGCTGGGTGTTGAAGAAGGGGACAGATATTTTTGGTACGCTGGCTGGGCTGCGTAGGTGTTATGGGGCCTCGCGCTTCTCCAGGCGAAGCTGCAGCCAGCCAGTGCCTGTTGCCTTGCAGAGGAGTAAGGGCTCTGGCTCGGAGGAGGCACCCAGGCAACTGATAACGTAAATATATCTTCCATTTGCTTTGTTTCTGTACATTTTAAGACCATCTCTCTCGCAAGGCCTCCCCTCCGCCCCTCTTTTTTTCTGCCTGCACAGCTGAAACAAAACCGGCGGTGGAGCCACCTTCTCTTGCTGGAGCCTGGCTGGCAGCAGCCTGCCCTGACCTGAGACACCAGCCATTGTTAAGGGTATAACACATTTACATATTTTGCAATAAAACATCAGTTATTTGCATTACTGTGTCAAGTTTTATTTGATTCTTTCACCTAAAAATGACTCATTTTCCTTTCTTGTATTTTAAAAACCAACTACTCTAAGCTTGTTTGAGAATAATCAAAAATTGCCCATTTAGCTAGAAGTCATTTTCTTTTCAAAAGGCAAATGTTATTTAATCTTTCAGCTGTTCATTGTGCCATCATAAATACTTTCTTTTCAGCACAGTTGTGGGGACTGAAATGAGCCCACTAATTGCCTCCCATTTCGACTGACATGTGGTGGTTTAGTGGAAAGAGAACACAGCGGGGAGAAGGAAATAGGAGGCTGAGAAAATGAGAGCTAATTATTTTCACTGCCTCATGTCAGGCTCTGTGTCAGCCTTGTTTTTACAAACTGGAAGGTTTAGCACTAAATAAAACAAACTGGCGTCATGTTTTTATATACTGGCAGTGTCATGGAAGCAGCTGCACATCTCAAAGACAATATAATGCCTGCATTCGCATGGACACCATCTGACAGCCACTGTGAGCCACTGCTAATGAGGATATCACAGTGGTGCCAAGTGAAAGGTGCTGAATTATGTATGATTCTTCATCAGTGCAGCAATAGTCCTGTACATCATTATGAGACATTGTTTTGCTGAAGAGATTAAAACATTCTTAGTTCCAGACCCTGCAACCTATACATGCTACAAGAGGTTATTAATGGAATTTTTAGGGAGAGTTTCTTGTGGATTTCTTTTTGGTTAAAAATATCTCATGGGACAAAGCTGTGGTGGGTCATGACACTATATATATAAAGAAGAGAAGCAAATTAACCATAATTGTGTTATCTTCCTTTAAATCCAGTATAATAAAATATAGTGTAGCAGGGTGATACATAATGATAAATAACCCAAGTGCTGTCACTAGATGTTCAACTCTAATGCCTTTAAAACAGCAGGTTTCAGCAGCCGAGATAGATAATAGCTAAGAATGTAAAGGAGCTTCTGGGGACCTAAATCATCAACATGCTACTACTTTTAGTATCAGCATGGCCAACATTTTTTTCATATTTGTTTCATCTTGTGCTACATCTTACTTTTCTTCTAATATCCAGTTATCTGCTACAATGCCATTTCCATTTTTATTTCAATCTTTAAAAAAACAAAAAAGTTTATTGCAACCAGTGATTTTAAAATGAATTCTTGATTTGGGCCCCCTTGAAAAATGGAGTGCCTCCCTAGCAAAGGTTTTAAGCTGTTGTTGCAGGATGTGTGTTTGCTGTTCAGAGCCTGTGCCTGATCTTTTTCATTTCCCTTTCAGGTTTTTTTTGCAGACATAAACGCATATGGGGTTAAAGGAGTATTGTCACCACAGTAAGCTGGAGACTTAATTTTTAAAGTGTTCTTACTTTCTGTTTCAAAGCTGAGGAGAAGCAGCTCAAATACATGTGTGATTTGCTTTACTTTTCTACAATAATTTTCAGAGGTTGTTGATTTCTTGGCTTTGTCAAAGTGTTATTTGGAAATGTTTTTGCACAGAGTTTTGCAGGTTGTGCCTTTCAGTTCTGACATTAGATAATTTTTTAAAACAAAAAGCTGGATTTTTTTATTTAGATCAAAATCAAGCAGGTAGATATTGGGAGGTATTTTAATGCTTGAATGATAAGATGTCCCAGGAAGTCCCTTTGAAGGACTTGTGTAAGCATATCTATCAACCAGACACTTTGAACAAGCCAGTTCCAAATTATTTTCCCACTTATGCCTGGCACTAAAAGTAGTTTTGATCTAAGAAGTCTTATGGCTACAATTCATCAAAGAATTGAAATTCGTATGCTTGGTTTTTCTAGCCAAAATTTTGCTTAAATGCATGAGCATCTCCTATTATAAGGACCTGAAACTCCATTGGAAAACAGGGCAATGTGTCCCTTTCTTTCTGCAGCACACAAATCTTGAGTTATTTACTGGGTGGTTGAACAAAATGGTTACAAGGTTTGTAAGACAAGTAGCCACCTCCTTAGACATTTGCTAAGTGTCTTGATTCTATGTCACCTACCTCCTGCCTTTCCTCCTTCCTTCCTTCCTTCCTTCCTTCCTTCCTTCCTTCCTTCCTTCCTTCCTTCCTTCCTTCCCTTNGCCTGAGCCAGGCCTGCCCTTCCTTTCCCTTCCTCCCTTCCTTCCGTCCTTCCTTCCTTCCTTCCTTCCTTCCTTCCTTCCTTCCTTTTTTATATATTTTCATTTTTTCTCCCAATGTCCCCTTCCCTTTCTTTCCTCTCACTCTCCTTCTCTGCTCCTTCTCTCTCTCTCATTCTCTCTTTCTCCTTTCCAGTAAGAATTTTCTAATTACACAGAATGAAAACCTTTCCAAATAAAATGAGACATGTATTTTTGAGGGACCAGAGTGGGTATCCTAGTATGGTATCTAGCCCTCTTGGTAGCTGCACAGTGTTGCTGGAGAGGGCTCCAAGGAGGACCAAAGGTTTGGGGACTGGATTTGAGGGACAGGAGAGCGTGTGTGTCTCTGAAGATGCAGTTCAGAGCTGGGGAAGGCAGTGTTTGTGCAGGCCTCAGGTATCCACCCACCCCTGTGTCGGGCAATCTGATCTGTGACCACGTGGAGAGGGATCCTGCCTGTGCAGCAGATCCAGCAAGGGGATGGGCAGCGGCAGTGCCCACCCCCTGCCACACCCTGGATGCCTGTCAGACTTTTCTCTAGAGGTGGTAGGTTGATTTATTTTGTTTATTAAAATGAGATCTTATTTGTCATATCTAGTCTGGAGGGAAATGTGAGTGAACAGCACAAAATCCTGAGTCAGGAGGGCATGGGAGCCCTGGCACAAGGTGCAGCTCTAGCTCTCGGCTGCTTGGCACTGGTGTTACTCAGAGATGGCAGATGTGCTGAACTAACTGGAGGATAGTACTTTATGTCGATATTTTTTTATTTTCTTGGCTCAGGTGTTTTTGTAAAGCTTAGAAATGTCATCAAGCATCTTGTCTCTAACCTCAGGTTTGATTGGCGGAAGCATGAACGTCCTGCAGAAAAGTCTGGCAACAAGAACGTTGTGGGCAGGGAGAGGAGCACGGCTCGAGAGATGAGGAGGAGTCAGAGACTTTGCTGTTGCTGTTCTGTTCCAAAGCACGTGCCCTGCTCAGCCAATGTCAGGGCTGGTGCACAGTGCTGAACCGCCTGGGACAGGACAGGCATTACCCTGGGTCAGCTCACAAATGCAAAAAGCAGGACAGAAAAGAGACATGCAAAGAGATACAGTCCATGCTTAGGAAATGTAGGCACAGGGTGACTCCGGCACCTGATCAGGTTGCACAGGAAGCCAATAGCAGAACTGGAAACTGAACTTGGTGCCTCTGAGTCTTGGCTGGTGCCCTGACCACTGAACTGCAGTTCCCATCACTCAAACTCACACCAGGGTAGTGCAAAAACCAACTGACACACCCTCTCTGCTTGTAAAATGTGGAAGCTTTCAATGGGGACAGATGGACACACAGGGCCAAATGCTGTCATAAATATAAATCCTTGTTGCAGTTCAGAAATGATTATATTTCAGTTTTCTTTTATCTTGGAATTGCCAATTCAATGCATGATGGAAAGCTTTGAGCCTTCTGAGGGCTGAGCGCCTGCGTTACATTTATGAGAGACGCACGTGCAAACACCAGCAGATAATCACCTGTGTGAACGGATGCTTTTCAGGCTGCTGTGCGTTTGTCTGTGCAAATAGCTGCTTACACAAGCCTGCAGCCCTAAGTGTCCATCTGTGTCCCCACTGAAAGTTTTTGCATTTTCTGAGCAAAACCAAGATGAAGACTGCCTCCTGCAAGTGCTGAGCACACACATGCCTTTACAGGCGGCATGTGGCAGACACAGACCCTACTGAACCCCTGGCATGTCTGGAGGAGCTCCTGTCTCTGTGAAGGGAAGATTCCCTCCTTCCTGTATGAAGATAGAGACACTCTGCTTCACTGTAGCCCCGTGGTCCCTCAGGGGACTTATTTTTGAAGGAGCTCAGTGCACTGCACAGTATCTCATCCCCAAAGCACCTGCTGGGCAGACCATCAAATGTTGTCTGGCTTGCACCACGGACAGGCAGTCTCCGGTCCTCAGTGGGAGCCTGCCTGGCCACAGACATGAACCCCAGCTCCAGCACTCAGTCTGTGTGGGATGTCCTGCAGGACGCTGCCAGCTGTCACTTTCTGCAAGCTCACACCTGTGCAAAGTGTGGGATATTGGCCCCCTGTTCATCTCAGGGGATTAAGGATACCTTTTATTGCTTTGGTTTATTAGACTCACTGTGATTATTTTCTAAGCTGAGCTTGTTTATAATTAATAGTGCAATTGGAGGCGAGCGCAAGTTGAGGATGCTCAGTGCCTCACTGGGCTCCCAGTATCTGAAATAAGGGAGCTGTAAGAACAAGCTCATCCTTTTGCTCTTTATTTGAGTGATTGTCTTGAAGGTGTTGCACAGACTGTGGTCATTTATTCCTGGGTTCACCGGGATGATGTCCTTGGGCTGGCTGCCAGCACTGACTGTGACCCCAGGTGATGGCTCCCACTGCTGCCCTGTCCCCCACTGCCCCAGGGTGTGCAGAGCTCCCAAGCCACGTGCTCCAGCAGGCTGTCTGTCCAGGTGAGGCCATTCAGGGACACCACACCTCAGAAGACATCAGGCCTGTCAACGTGGCTGCTGCCTCACAGGTTGAGCTAAGAGAAGAGGGAACAGGAGGACTGAGTGTTTTCCATTGTCAACACTGTACTGCAAACGTGCATATCCTAAAATATGTATATGTCCCTTAACTTTCTCACTGCGTTGTTTTCTCCCTTCATATATTGAGGATTAGATTTCGGGTTGTTTCGGCTTTCAGTTTTGTTTCATTTTGGGTTTTGTTGTTGGGGGTTTTTTTCCTATTTGTATTCTAACAATCCAGCATTCTTTTTTTTTATTATTCATAGGATTGTAAATGGAAAATGTACATGGAGATGGACGGGGATGAAATTGCAATAACCTACATAAAAGATGTGACATTCAACACTAACCTACCTGATGTAGAGATTTTAAAGATGACAAAGGTATTTACAGCCTTAAAGCTTTCACAAATTCACAGATCTCAAACAAAGACATTAAAATACCACAGCGGTTGACTTTTGTGCTTGCAGAAGCTCAATCTCTTGACAGCTTTTAAATAAAATGCACATTTTAAATAGAATTGTATCATAATAGGAGTTAGGTATTTTGGTTCTCCTTTAAGCTGACAATAATGTTAACAATAGACAAATAAGAGAAGGAACTAATTTATATTTTCTTGTTTTAATTCCATGTTATATCCTCTGAATTTATTACCCCTTGTGAAGAAAAGAATGTTCAAAAAATTGCTTTATTTTTCAAGAGAAGAAACCAATTTAAATGTTCCAGAAACTTCATGTGATTTTTCTGGGGGGTTTTGTTGGGTTTTTCTCTTTTTTTTT